>OX451404.1:11890694-12437731 GCA_949629135.1 Eremobia ochroleuca | reverse complement strand
AAAATTACATAATCTCTTCAAAGATATAGCGGATGTAAATAGCTTGCGGATAACTTCCTGTAGCTGGGCAGTCCAAGAGAAGTCCAATGAATATTCCGAAGCTTTTAACTTTTCGCTGAAGTAAATAACTGTGTGGTCAAAAGAGAAGGGAAAAGTACGTAGACCCACTGTAAAACTGCAGTGAAGTATGAAAAAATGGACAAAATGGACCCTTAATTAAACACTTTTACAAATAGAGTTACGGTTATAGTTATAAAAATTCTGTTCCGTTTAAATTTCGAGCCTTTAAATAATTCAGCTCCTTTTCTTATCTTCATATTTCTTTTCCTTTTTTCCAATGAAATAAAACGCAAGTAGGAACAGTTTTAACACCACTCAAATCTAATAAGACTTATATTATTCATCGTCACTGGAGATATTAAATGGTGTGACAGCTCGTATTATTTCAGGCTCAATATATTTAGGTACAGAAGTCCAACTCCATACGAAAACGCTCGCATACATATACACGGCTCATGCACAGCACGTGCAAGCGCTCTCACGGCTGGCGTTCGGTTACGGGGTGCCATAAACTTGTTCGGTTCCATAAACATGGTGCCATAAACATCTTCGTCTTTCATTCGGCTCAAGCCGATCAGTAAATTTCGTTTGGCATATACCCTCGCCAAATCATGTTCGGGTCGATTCGGCACATTTTGAGCACACCCGAGCGGCTTTTCCCGAACATTTATTGGGGGGGTAACCACTTAATGCAGCTGTGTGTACCTGTCTATGTGCGCATGCGCCGGTTTTCGCTCGATGGAGTCGGCCTTCTGAACCTATATCTATTTTGTGTTCCAGGCTCGTCGTGATTTTAATATTAAGGTATCGTGTCGCATTTAATGCTTCTATTAATTTATGTCTAGACTTGAGTGTCAATATTAATTTTGATTTAGTACAAGCCTTCAAGATTTCGCTCGGATTAGTTATCTCAATATCCATTTTGTCATCGTCTGTTGTTACATTATTTTCTTTGTTATTCAAGTCTTTGGCATGGATAGGATTAATATCTTGCTTAGATTTAATCTTGAGGTGATATGCAAATAAATGGTCGTAAACGACAAAGTGAAGCAGTTCTTGTTCTTTTTTAACATTTAAATATATGTGATTACTATCCCGCAGGCTAATTTCGTAACACTATAAGTAGCAATCGGTTTCATTTTGACAGTTCAACAAAATTCATTGCGTTATTTACGTTGCTGAGCAGACACATTTTTCGAACATATGAAGCAATGGATTAGCAATATGCTTCAAAATGATTCAAATTGAGAGTAATAGTGTGTTACGCAATTAGGGTGCTGTTTTAATGACTTTTGAATGAATTACAATTAACTCACCTGGCACATAATTCTTTACAAATTTGTTACATTTCAATTTATCTCTTACATAGTCCACTATCCAGACACTGTGAAATTAACTTAATAGCAGTTAATTTCAAAAAAACTTACATGAATGTATCCCCATCCAGTCGTATTAAGCGGTGTTCCTTTCTTCAACTTTACAATATTTCCAGTCAATAGAACTTTTGCCACTGTAGGCCCAAAAGTCAAGGATTCATTCAATTTGAGGATGCAGACATCATAGTCGCTAGTTTTATTTGAATACTTTTCATGTAATATAATTTTTTCAATATCGTATAGCTTTCCCCCTTCGTCAACCTTATCAGTACCAACAAGAACTTTAAACTCTCTGTCCCTGAAAATAAAGTTAAGAGTCATTTGAGATGACGCAATACAATCGTAAATACAGAAGAGAATGATATATTGGAAAACCTTCCAAGGAAATTGAATATTGGATGTTGACTATTCCGTTCGTAGAGACTTTTTTCTGAATAAGTACTTGAAGCTTAAGACAATGCTGTAAGGTATTTCTGATTATATAAAATTAATATTAGTTTTGAAGGAAATTCTATTAATTAAAATATTACCTTGTAATAATTCATTAAATAGAAGCCGACATGGGAATCATGGCGAATTTATTTTTGGTGTTCGTAATTTATTTTCAGATGGAAAACATCCACCGCTAGCAAAATCAGCTATTGCCATCCAAAAATAGATAGAAATGTCATTATGAAAGTAGGTCAGCACCTACTAAAAATACCTACTAGAAAACGATTCGAGATACGTGATAGGCATTTTCTAGGATAATCCTTTGAAAACGATATAAGCTGCTTTCAAAGACACATAAATGCTTGAGTTGGAAGGGTAAATCAGGCTGGATTGATCGTAAAATTGGGCCTATTCAGCTCTAAATCATTCAGTGTGGGTCTTTTAGCATCACAACATTTTAGGCTCTATAAATCAATATAGAATTTTATTTCTAGACGGTATTATGCAATGGAAGAAACGAAAATAAAGGTCGTTTGCCTCATAAATTTTATTTTATATATACAAGAGGAAAATAAATGGAACTACATATTTCATAGCAGGGCACTGATATAATAAGAGAGAAAATATTAGAATAATTACTCAAAGAAAAATAAAATAGACAAAACAACATTACTTTTCGAAATGAATTCTTTTGTCTTTTGGCATATCAAAGGAAATAAATTGAGCCTTGCTTCATTAGAAGTATATTATTGTGATATATCATATTGTTTTCTACCTTGATTTCTTAGTAAGAAATGTGTTTGTTATATATTAGGTTGTCTCATAAGTTCTTGCCATATTTTATTTTTCTCCAATTTTCTCGTATTTAAACTAAAGCGAATTCAAGAAAGTTCTAGATCTTTCTAGTAAGGATGAGTATTTTTTATGGTGAGGGTATAAATAGGCGCGGACGCAACGCAATAATTAGTATTTAGTGAAAATGGATCAGCGTCAACTGCGAGCTATTATGCTATATGAGCATCGACTTAAAGTCTCTTCAACAGAAATGGCTAAAAACATTAACACTGCATTTGGACCGGGTACTACTAGCGATCCGACTGTTCGTTTCTGGTACAAGCGTTTTGACACCGGTGATATAAGCTGCGAAGATCAACCTCGCCCAGGCCGAGCTTCGATGAAGATGCTTTGCGTCACGAACTTGAGCTACATCCAGACTATAGTACGCGCGATTTAGAGAAGGAGCTTGGACAATCCCACGCGACTATAGATTGTTATCTCAAATCGATGGGATATCGCAAAGTGATGTCACGTTGGACACCTCATGCGTTAACGGACCATGACCGGGCCGTTCGTGCGGCCATTTGTCAAAGTTTGTTACTTCGTCGGCACAGACGAGACTTTCTCAAGGACGTTATTACATGTGACGAAAGCTGGATACATTATGAAACTAGCACGCGTCAAGCCTATTGGATTCCTCGCGGGGAAAACCCACCAGTCCAGCCTAAACTTAATGAACACGGTCGTAAGATTGTGTTGTCTGTTTTCTGGGATTGGCAAGGAATGATTTTCTGGGAACTCCTCGAATCTCATCAGACTATTAACGCCAATCTGTATGCGCAGCAGCTTCGTAAACTAGCAGAGATGTTAAAAATTAAGCGGCCAAAACGACTTGGAGTTCAACTTTTGCATGACGACGCATGACCTCATTGCGCCAAATTAACACATAAACAGCTGGAGGAGCTAGGATGGCTGACTGTTCCACATCCACCGTATAGCCCGGATCTTGCGCCTTCAGACTTTCATTTACTAGGAAAAAAATTCGAAAATTCAGGAAGTATTAAAATTGAACTTGAAAATTGTTTCGAGTCCCAGCCTGCCTCATTTTGGGAGAAGGGTATTAAAATTTTGCCCAGTAGATGGCTGACTGTTTTAGATAACGAGGGAGACTATATAATTGATTAAATGTGTTTTTTATTTATAAAAAAATATTAATAATAATTTGTTTTTTAACTGGCAATAATTTATGAGAAAACCTAATATTTTTATGACAAAAATGTAGGTCGTACTAACAAAGAAATACAAATAATGTAATAACTAATAAAAAATAAGGCTCTTATTAGTTATAACATTTTTTTTTTCGGACCACAAGTAAGTTACATTGTTCTATGAACCTTTTAAGCAAGTGCCTACAGCGAAAGGAATTTACAGTAGGGTGCAAAACTGTGATAACATTTACAATACCCCGGAATATTTGTCAGAGTAGCTTCGTCTTTGAGGTTTCTTTACTTAAATCTACAGTTTATAGTAAAACGCCTTGCTATTCAGACCCTGCTTCTTTGTGTGTTTCTTTTTCTTTTATTTTATTTACTTTATTTAGGCAACCAGCAATGATACATCTAGTATGTTACAGTGGATGTGTGTGGTTCCCTGTATAGCTAGGATAAGGCATGCAAAAGGACTACTAAGAAGTGTTTAAATTGAAAATGTGTAATTTTAGGTAGGTATATTACTCATAGTTAAGTATAAATTTTCAAAAGAAAAAATAATGGATTATGTATTGTGTAACCTCGTAAGGCCCAAGCTAAATTTCGCAAGATGAGCTAAACGCCCAATGTACAATGTATTGAACAAAACTACATACGGCATTCCGGCCCAGACTAAGAACAAAATCTTGTCCTAAACGCCCAATGTACAGACGCCAGCACATCAAGCTACCCGAAACTGTCAGATTTTCCCAATCAACTTTGAACCTTATGCTTTAGCGATAAAGTTGAAAATCTATTAAAGAAATCAGACAGATTGTAGTAGCTTGATGTGCTGGCGTCTGTACATTACAATGTACATTTAATTTAAATGCATGTTTGCAATGTATAATACTGCATGTCACTTTGTTCAGTGCATTGTACAATGCACTGAACAAAGTGACATGCAGTATTTGCTGATTTTTTTTTATCCTCGTAAAGCCCAGTGTACATTGGGCTTTACGAGGATAAAAAAAAATCAGAGATAAGTAGTTTGTTATTTGCCTTCGTTTATGGTTTTTATTATTTGTTTTTGTGAATGTACGATTATTACAGTTAAATGATATATCCTTCGATCTTTTTATCCTTGAGCGAAATATGTGTAATAAATTCGAGTAATACGGGTCAATACACATTTGGCGTAATTCGTCAAGTGCCGAGACACGTGTACCATCGTCGTGAAACGAGTCGAGTATTTAAAGTTACACAACAAACTCCGAGCAATCGAGTCGTCCATTGAGTATATCATAACGCAAACATATATCCATAACTTTGCGCTTTTCATCGAGTGCTAGCAGACCATATTGTGTTCGACAAATATTTCCATAGGCCATCGGAGGTTTACAGACGCGATAGTTAAGGTGGTTCATATTATAATAACATTTTTTATCTAAAATATTTACGTCGACCCAAACATTTAGTAACGTCTAACTCATCAGTGTCATCATCATCGCTAGAACTTCTTAGAACTTGCTAAAAAGAGATCATAATCAAATCTGTGCGTTAATAAAGACAGTTTCGCTTGTTGTAATTCAACAGACAAGTCATGGCGGAACTACTGCGGTTTCACTGCTATGGTTTGGCGGCAGAGTTAAGATACCCGCTTAAATAATGAATTTTGAAGTACAAATATTAGTATGAAATATACTTACGGCACAATACAATGAGCAGCGGTTAAGATGAATCGCTCATGTATGATAGATCCTCCACACCAGTGGAAGGTACCATTGAGGCGGACTGACACTATGAATGGTATTTGTTCGATGGAGACCTTGTGCCCACCGATGATGCCAACATTGTGCTCGTAGTGTTTCTTGTCTTCTGGTAAAATAAAGATAGGTAAGTTAGTAACTTAAAGATGAAACAAATGTACATACGCAAAAAAACGTATTTTCTTTACTAACGAAATCAGCAGGGTAATTGCATAACACACTATCAGTAGCAATGGGTTTCATTTTGACAGTTCAACAATATCCATTACGTTATTTACGTTGTTGAGCAGACACATTTTTCGAACACATAGAGCAATGGATTAGCAAGATGCTTCAAAATGATTCAAATTGAGAGTAATAGTGTGTTACGCAATTTGGGTGCTGGGTCCTAAACGTGAACTAGAAGCATAATACAGGCAGGGAGATCCCCGCGCCACCTGTTACCATGGATTCAGTTCATGACCAACGAAAAACAGCTGTTCCATACATTTTGACCACGTACGTAATTGCACTTTTCTCTGTAACAGTTTCAGTGTTTTTTTTTTAACCGACTTCAAAAAACTCAGATCTGGACACATTCCATGCAATAAGTTTGCGTTTATGATGAGAAAATCTAACTCGCCTAACTGTGTGGAGTGTGGAGTTATTGAAGACTTACACCACTTACTGATGGACTGTGTTCGGTATGAGTCTGAGAGAAATGATTTATTTAAGGGCTTGAGATTGAACAGACTCGAATTAGGCACATTCCAAATATTCTGGCTCAACCAAATGGCGATGATGCAAAGAGTCTGTTTAGGTTCATGGCCCAGATATGTCCAATGTGTATTTAGGGTACGATGGGTCTGACATATGTATTGGGATTATAAATGTCCCTAAATAATTAATAAAGAAAAAAAAAAGGAGTGGTTCTCAATTTGTATGTTTATATATATTTTTTTATCTATGATCGGGCATAACTCCGTTATATACTCGTACAGACGGATTTGCAAAATATTTTTTTAATGCATAAGTTATGCCTCAGGGGTGGTCCCATATAAATTTTATTAACATTGCTTAGGTAGTTTTTGAGTTAGCTTCAATAATACGATTGTTGCCACTTAGTTAATATTGATGATGTTTTAATAACTCCCTGTCGCTGATATCTACATAGAAAGTAGTGTTAAATGAATTTGTATGGGGTAAGTACAACTAAGAAGTGAAAAATAAAAAATAACCAACTTCCAAAAAAAACACTATAAAGTGACAAAAAACAAAAACGAGGAACCAACGACACCTTTTTTTTTTTTTTTTGTAAAAAAGTTTATATTTGATAACCGACCGAAATATTTCTACGACTCTGTATAGAAATATGTGTTTTCATTACCTACCTGAAATAAATTTTGGTCAGAAAGTCTTTCTTTTTAATCGTCATTTTAATATCGATATCCATTACATTTGTAAGTTTCGCTGCTTAGTTTAATTCCACAAAGTTTGACCATGAAGGAAATGTTAACTTTTTTTTCTAACAGATATTCAATATATTTATTTCTTTAAAATATAATAATAAGTAAGAAAATAATAACGAATACCTAATTAATTATTGAAAATAACAAAATGAAATCCTAACGTAACTGAAGCTATACATAAACTAAAAAAATATAGCGTCCAAAAATTCATCCGCGTCACTGTCGACTGGTAATTTACGCAAGAGACTGGCGGCATTACCACGTTGTATGGCAATGCTTACCCTCTGGCCAAGGTAAAAGCCAGCCCTTGGGTCACGGGAAGTGTCAACCAGCCGTTTCGGAATTTCCTTAAAAAGAGCATGAGGACTCTAATAAATAATAAACTCAATATAATAAATGTTATTTTTATAGTTTTAAAAATTACATGTTAGATATTACAGCAAACAATTGAAAAAACTAAAAACTTGTGTAAAATAATATCACGGAAAGCTCTCTCGACTTAACAAATATCATAAGAAAACAGCTCAAGCCGAAAATAACCCTTCCCCAAACGGAACTGCATTACATAATATCAAAATGAATGCTTACGATCGCAGAGCGAATGAGAAAATCCAAGTCTTTGAAATATCTCTGAAAAATTGGCACTGTACCAAAACCTGCTTGATCTTAGTTCATCCCACTTTCATACAAAGTAGAATATACAAGCTTGGACGGTCTGCTTTTTGAAGCTAAAAGCAAGAATATTGCAAAACAATGTACCAGATACCTAGTTTCTTCAAAGTGTATTGTAGATAAAAGAAATCCTAGGTACTGAAATTACCTTAGCGCTGAGTTGGTGAAAGTTGGTGGTTGAATAAATCAGAAGAAAATGCAGTCATTTTTATGAAGATTGTTCATAAATAGCTTTGATATGATATTGATTATACATATCATACGAGTAATCTGATTTGCTTTTATAATTATGTATTTATAGGTTTTATAAACAAAAAGCTAATTATATTCTAATTTATTGAATTCGTTTTTGCTATTCATGATAAGTATATTCTCATTTGTTTAGTTTTATTAAGTGAATAATTGATTACGATTTTATGTTTTTTTTTGTCTCCTTTACTCTTTCACACGCTGTCTACATCTCTCTATCTAATGTCCTATCGCAGGTATGCTGGAAGAGATTTTTCTGTTCTGTTTTTTCTTGTCTGTTTATATAATTATGTGTGTACATAAATGGTAAAATAAATAAAAAAATAAGCACGTTTTTGCTATTCCTGACAAGTAATTTTTATCGGATGCGTTATTTAATACAGAGAAATGGGACACAGCTCTAGAAGGCAAAGTAGTAAATATAATAAACACTTACTTTTGACCTTTATATGACCATAAGCACCACTTATTAGAACTAGGAGCAGCAGAACTCGTGTAGAAAACATGGCGATAAAAATGAAATGACCAGCTCGGAACTGATTGGACCGATATTTATAGATGTTTTATCTAAAAGGAAAACAATTTCCACAATTAATTAAAAAGCTAGGTTTCTACTCCGTTACTGAAAAGTACAGTTAGATGAACTAGTAAGAAGGTAACAGGACTCCTGAAGGCCAATTCCTGTAATTAAAAACGTTTAAAATCTATTCGCACGGGAAATTAGACATATTTTTGACAGATTGCGACTGAGATCAGACTGTGAACTTTCTTAAAATTACGAGAACTGCCCCTATGCTCGTGGTAAAAGCGAAAGTGACTTTCCAGAATGCGAACAATGCGATGTAAGGGGCTTGTGGCTAAGTAATAACAGCCACACGGGTCGATCAAGCAGGTTAAGCTATGCTTGCCGTGGTTGGTTCGTGGATGGGTGACCATCTTCACATACCCCTCCGTGCCTCGGAAAGCACGTTAATCTTTTGGTCCCGGCTGTCATTCGTGGAAAGATCCACGAATGACAGATAGTCGTTACGGGTCGTCAGAAGCACAAAAGTCTTACCAAGGGGTATCGTATTACTCGGTAACTGGGTTGTGGAGGTCAGATAGGCAGTCGCTCTATGTAAGCATACTGGTATTCAGCTGAATCCGGTTAGACTGGAAGCCGACCCCAAAATAGTTGGGAAAAGGCTGGGCAGATGATGATTAAGTATCAGTTAATATCTTAACTGTTCTTTATAATTTCCGCTGAAAGACTTCCACTGGTGGACATAGGCTTCTTAATGGCTCAATCTTATAAGTCGATCACTCAGTCAATATATTGCATATTGTGTCTCCCCGCATTCGTTCACCGTTTGCGGGGAATCCCCGAAGCGGGCGTAGCGCCCAATGAAATTCATCGGTCGGTAATAAGCATGTGGAGACTCACACACAATAAAAATGAGCCTTCAAAGCAAGTGCCAAATGGGCGGTGCCCTTAAAGAAAATGACCGTTAAAGCCTACATAATAATTTTAATTATATAAGTAACAGTCTCAACTAAAAGAAGATTGTCGAGCAAGAGAGAAGTAGGTTGTGAAGTGGGAGATCATAAGTTAGCAATATAAAAATAACTGATTCTTGCGATGTAATAAAAAGTCCACCTGTTTCCCCGTAATAAACAAGTAGTTCATTTAAATTTCAGCTCTCATAACAATGAAAATTTACCGACCATACCGAGGCAACATACAATTAACATAGATTTCGTTAATGAGGTCATTTCAATATAAACGATTTTAATGAGCACGCAATTGTATGGTTTATCATGGAAAATAATTATTCACATTCTATAACAATAACAGTGATTTTAATCTGTGCTTCTGCATATTACCCGGATTAACTAGAAATGGCAAATGTTTTTTATACTGGGTTGGACCCACAGACCCTTCAGGGTAAATAAACTGATAAAATCTGAAAGCGGAATCAAACCCAAAGATATTGTGATAATGTCCCAAAGAGAACTCCTAAAGGCGATATAAAGGCAAGGAGGAAATGTTTTGAAGTGCCTCCTAACAAAGATGGCCATGAAAGAGAGGCTCAATAAGTAATAAAAAATCTTTATGATGCAGACGTCGCCAAATTTGAAGAGGAAGGAAACTACGAATTGCTTGTCAAATTGGACAAGGAAGGCCATGCCCTTGTTGTGGAATTTCACACAATTTCATTTGTTTTGTCTCCCATAGAGGGGTCTGTTTAGACTTGCTACAAACATATCGCAACGACAAAAATGTCGCCAAGCAGTGGCTAGTGGGAATGAAGCCTGCAGCTGCTTGAAGTCGCGTTGTGGCAGCGTAAAAGTCAGACACAGTTACTCGTAGTTTATTTGAATTACACCGTCAAAAGAATGTAATCTAGTTGTCCCTTCCAAATAAAATGTTACTTTTGAATAGAGTATTGTATTGTATTGAATGTTCTGTATTGGTCACATTTTCGCGACAGCCGTTGAATAGCTTAAAATTGTAGTGCGTGTACATGAAACTTCACTTTAGCATACAATCTATGGCTGGCCAAATTTTTGCCGCTGCGGTGTTGCGGTTGTGGCACGTCTGAAAGGACCCTTATAGTTGGAATTCCAGCACGGCTATATACAATTTCATTTGTTTTCTCTCCTGTGGCAGGCTTTCCGCGTATTGCTCTGGGAATTTATGTAAATACAGAACACGAAAACTTTTGTTGCTCAGTTTCGAGTCAAAGACGGTCTGTTTGTGTTTCGAATATTTTGGCCCAGAAGTTATATATTGGAATATCGACATGAGTTCTTTTATCATCAAAAGCGTACAAATAAGTTTTGAGTTCATAGTTTAGCAGTAGACCTTTGCGAGAAAACCTTACATAAAAATCTCAAAAATAACTACATCAAATAAACAAGAAGTATACTATTCAGAAAGTCGCATCTGAGATTAAATTTCAGTTTTGTGTCTTCTAGATTCTCGTCATACACCTCTTAGGGTTGAAGGGAACTCAATAAATAAAAAATAAAATAATTATAAAATTCTCAACCATGCAAAGCTGGGTGTGGATAAGGAAAGGCCGTTCAAGTATTTCAATAATACGTTTATTTTCCTTTTATTTATATATTTGAAGGTGTATTTTACTAATACTACGCGTGACGTGTGATCGTCATATTACACGGAACTTAGAGCATAACTGGGCAAATGAGGTGTAGTTACTGTGTATGTTACTATCCTAGCACATACATATGACAGCCCCTTTGGGAAATTGAGGCGACTTATTTTATTTATTTATGTATTTCATCTTTTCGCACACAAAAAACTACAAAGGCGGACTTAATGCCTTAGGCATTCTCTACCAGACAACCAAGGGTGGTGAAGAGATTAGATGGCACTATGTCATATTTTCATGTTTTGATATGAATCTTTCCTATTTCAATTTATAATATACTTTACGACAACATAAAGTCTTGTAAAGAACTTGATGAATGTCCTTTGAAAATCTCAACGCCTCCAACATCACAAGCAATTTCACCTAAAAACAATTTCCGTTTAAGAGTCACATTTTATTACGAAGCATAAAGAACTCGTGTACGAAGCTGCGGCGGTATTCTAATCTACTTTTAATGCCGCCCTTTGAGAGCTAGATGAGAAAGTAATGGAACTAGCAGAGAATGCTTACATACATAACCACAGACTAACATGTAAATTGAAGGAGCATTCATATTTAATAGGATTATAATATGGTTTTGGAGTTTATGATAGCGAGATATTAGTATTGATGGTTTATGAAACTTAAAAGATATGTAACCTTTTGATCTTTAACTAGAAAATCTGAAAAAAATTAAGTAAGCAGGTACCTACTCTGATAAAAAAAAAGTTTTAGGACGCCAGAATTTTAAAACATTTTTTTTTTAAATCTTCTAATACAAGCTGGCAGGGGCATCGACGTGCAACCTGTTACAATGGAACCAGTACAAGTATCTGAACACCCCGGCGTATAAATTTTTGTTTGGTTATTAAAATATAAATTGTTTTTCCGTACATTTTGACCGGATAGTATACGATATTGCACTTTTTTATGAGCCAGCTGTTTTTATTAAATATGACTGATGAAAAATTTCTTCGATAGAATCTCGAATCATGTGCTGAATTCATGGTTAGAGTTTGCACGTCGATGTTCCTGCAACTTTAATTAGTTAACAACAGCCATCAAATTTCATGCAGCAAAAAAAAGTCTAATTTTGATCCCTTGTGTTTTTCATCTATCTTGTATCAAAATCTTTAAAAAAAAATTGGTTTCCATCAATGAATGGAATGTAAATTTACTCTGAAATAAAATGATTAATTAAGTGATTTCACCATTATCGATTTGTAAAGTTGTTATCTATAACATCTTACATTGAATTGGTGAATCCAAAATCAAGTCAAAAGATACCCCCTAATGTTCACTTCCTTATCTATCAAAATCTCAATCATTAATCCAATCATGTCCCATTGTGTCCTCTTCACGGTAACATCGATTTGTGCCGGTAACAAATCTGGAACGTTTTATGTCCCAGACTTCCAGTTGCTGTAACATAGGCTATTCATTGGCTCGGATCCTGGGTTTTATGGCGTAAGGAGTAAATTTTCTTGCCGGTGAAGTTACATAAAAATAGATGTTAAAATAAAAATAGTGAGAAAGAAAGTGGACATTAATTGGATGTATCTGAACTGAAGACGAAGCTACTTTTTTTACCGCCACGCAAGATCTATGTTCTGGTTTGTAGGGTTATGACAGACACAAGATGATGATTGATGATGATTTTAGATTTTTCTCTGAGTTATAGGCATCTTATTTATACCTGCCTTAATACTGCAGATGTAATATCAAAGGCAGATGACCGTCAAATACCGGGTGGTCTGTACGCTTCTTTGTCAAGTTGTCTAAGCATTGTGATATGATTTGTCGTTGTTGTCAATGTTGTGTTTACCTGTAATTGGCATATATATTAGAATAATACCGTATGATTCTATATATTTATGTGTATGTATGTGCTGTAGGTGAACCTTAAGTAAATAAATAAATAAATAAAATGATTTGTTGGGCAATAGACAAATCAAAAATAGAACTTATCACACTGGCGTAGGCCCTAAGGGTGCGTTTGCACAGAAGCGGAGCTGGGCGAAGCGGAGCAGAGACGTGCAGGAATCGACTAATCACAATGGTTGAAATCTTCATCGCGTTACTCGTCTCGTCTGTGATTGGACGATTCCTACACGTCTCCGCTCCGTTCCGCGCAGCTCCGCTTCTGTGGAAACGCACCCTAATACAGATATTTTTATATTTTGTCAAGTCATAAAAACTGAGCGAAGTAGGGGCCGGTCGCTAGTAAATAAGATAAGATTGGGTAGCGACCGCCCGGTTTAGTTATTTTTAGTTACTCTGAGCACAGAGTAAGTAAAAATAAAAAAATCTATACGGGTAAATCCGTAGTAACGTCAAACAATTGTCAAATTGTATCTCGCCCATTTGTCGCGTAACACAGACTAACTGGGAACTTGTCTGAACTCATCTAGTGACTTACGGATGAAAATGAGTTTTATATCTGTTTTATTAATTCTTTATTGTTTTTCAATGGCGACGCTTTTGCTCTGTTGTCGAGGACACTTTGGTGCTACGATGCTCTATTCTATTTTGCATCTTTTTCTATTTGTAGTAAAGTAAGTTTCAAAAATTGTGTAATATGCCATCAACGGGATAACCGATAGATCAGTGCAATACGCAAGATATCCAACTAAAATTAATCAAATTTTTCCACTGTCGCTGTTGCTGTTGTTGTGTTGTTGTTGTTGTTGTTGTTGTTTTCCAGGCTTTATTTTAGAAAAAAAAGTAAATATTAATTACTACAACAGCTTACTGAGAAATTGTTAGTTGAAGTAACAATAAAAACCAGTCAAGTGGGGGTCGGAGTCGTGCACCGAGGGGCCAGTACAAATTGATAATGATGAATTGATGATAGCTACCTAACTACAAATTTACGGTTTTCGGATTTTTTCTTTACTTGTGCTACATGACATTGCTTCTTTTTTTTCATTGATTCTAGGTCAAAGGGAAGTACCCTATAGGTTTTGATCCCGGAACCTAAGCACCCGTATCTTTTGATTACGTTGACTTAGAAGTTTGAATTTTCACTGTTTCAAGGGATTGCAGCCTTGAGTACCTATTTGATAATATATTCAACTCGATGACTTCACGCGTTCCTGAGAAAAAGGGTCTTGCCAGATGGATAGACAGACGGACAACGAAATGATCTTATAAGGGTTCTGTTCTTCCTTTTGAGGTACAGAACTCGAAAAAGTATTTAAAAAAAAGCTAATATCAGAATTAGTTACGCAAACTAAAAAACAGCTCTTCGTACAGAATTCAAACACTGACTTAATTTGCCAGCAAACAAAATAACAAAATCCACCAACTTACACTAAAGTAAATACTTCGTTAAGCTTTCCTGGAAAACGAAAAGCTAAGTTGGCAACAATGCAACGTAATTAGGTAATTTAGTCTCGTTTTTCCGACATAAATAACCATATTATTTAAATCATGTTTAAGGAAAGGCATAGTTCCAGCCTGGAGTCTGAATTAATTTGTGCCCAGGTGATGGGAATAGGCTCGTTCGCTATTACATGGGACTTAAACAAAATTGGTGAAATATGGGTGAAATATGTGATAGTGCGAGGCATGTCATTTGAATGACACGCATATGACTGGTGGTTCGGGCTGATCTGACATATAAAAAATGCATTTTAGGCAAATGCTTGGCACTGTCTGGACGCACTCTAGAAATAAGATATTAAAATCTAACTTCATACTCTAATATTCAGTCAAAATCAAGATATAATACAACGTGTAACGTTAAATGCGCAAAACCTCAGACACCCCAACTGATTTTTAATTGAATTGACCTATTTCACAGAGAAAATAAGTCATTAAAAAAATTGTAAACGTTTTATGTGCTGTTTTAGTGTTACTGACCATTCTGATCGTTTCTTGCGTCTGCGACGACGCTTTACCGAGGGAGGAGTCGTCACCGCGCCGCTGCGCCGCGCTGACATTGGCTTGTTTGACCTATTAATAAATAGACACGGCAACGTTTTTAATGAAGATTTTTTGAAAAATGTGATCTATATTAAGAAGTGGTTCAATTAATTCTGCTCGTTATTCTGATCAAACTATTTTCAGGTTTTGCGCATTTAACGTCACACGTTGTATATATTTATGTTATAAACACCCAGTACAGCCGGTCGATTCTGTAAAAATCTCAATGTGAAATCATAAGTGAAGTGAGCACTTAATAGTGTCAATCCCTACCATTAGGGAATGAGAGAGCTCACTTCCCGCTCACTTCACCTAAGTTCTCACGGTGAGATTTTTACAGAATAGAACAGCTGAAACCAAAATCCACCATTACCATTTTCTATTTTGTAAAGTACCTGGTACTTCTTGAACCACGTTTCAGTGCCATAATATGTCATCACTGGCAACACGCACTGGTCAAAGACTTTCGTCTTGAGCCACTGCCGTATGTGGGACGAGAAGATATTGCATAGCTTCCCGAACGCTGCCCAGCCGAATCGCTTTCGACGATTGACCTCTTTCTCGAAGTTGGACCTACCTGTGTAACTGGACAGTTTGTCCTAGGTACATAGGTCCAATACGATATTATACGACAATGAGTGTAGCGTCTCCGATGGTCATTAGAGTGGGTGTTGTTACATGGGCATTTGACATGACCTTCGATACAACTCATTGGATGCGAGAAGCACAAAACCTGTCGAAGTGGAGGTGGTCGGAAGAGGCCTATGTCCAGCAGCCATGTGTTCGGCAAAAATGACGCATTTAAATTTTTTGTTCCCCTATTTAACCCCTTTAGGGGATGATTTTTCAAAAAAATCATCATCATCATATCATACCAAGCGCTCACCTTCGTTATAATAGAATAGCAGCGCGCCGCGATTTCACCCGCGTAAGTTTCGTCTCCGTGGAAATATCGCGATAAAAAGTATCCTATGTGTTAATCTTGGTTATAAACTATCTGTGTGCTAAACTTCATTCAAATCTGCCGTGCGATTCTGTAACCATCTCACCGTGAAAGCTTGGGTGAAGTGAGCGTGGAGTGAGCTGTCATTCGCTAGGGATTAACACTATTAAGTGCTCACTTCACTTATGATTTCACGGTGACATTTTTACAGAATTGACCGGCTGTACAGAACTATTTGCAAAGTGAAAGAGTGTGAAAGAGTTACAGACATTCATCCATCCTCACAAACTTTCGCGTTTAAATATTAGTAGGAAGTAGGCTTTAGGAGCTCTTGTGCAAAATTATATGTGCGTTGTCTGTTAGTAAATGCATGAATGAATTTTAGAAATTTATGAAGTATATATGAACATAAAATACTCGTATTATTTTTTTACTGCTTGAGTTCTCAAATGAGGAACTATTAAACATATGACCCAGAAAACTACAGACACTAGGTGAGGTTTTGATGCGAGTGAAATGAGCTCGCCCTTTGTTATATGAGACTACATTTATGGCGTGATGTGGGCATAATATATTCACCTCTGCCTAACACTTTGGGATACACAGGCGTCTTGTTATAAGACCGCTTGTAGCTAAGTAATAACAGTCTTTGCATACCAAAAGCCCTCCGTGCCTTAGAAAGCACGTTAAGCCGTTGGTCCCGGCTTTTATTCGTGGATCTCCGACATTCGTTACGAGTCGTAATAAACCCGAAAGTCTGATAATTAGTCTTACCAAGAGCAGCCGCAGTCGCAGTCGCTTCATGTAAAATACTGGTTTTGGAAGAAATAAAATACATTTATTTAGTACCGACTAAAAGACACAATACACCAGATACATACTCGTACATTAGATAAAAAACAAATAAAAAGTATAAAGTCCGATTGCGACTAAGTCCGATTGCTACAGTATTCAGCTGCATCCGGTTAGACTGGAAGCAGACCCCAACATAGTTGTGAAAAGGCCAAGCAGAAGATGTTACGAAACCGCATATGTACAGGCGTACCATCAAATATAAGGTTCATACATAAAAATCCCTTTACAAAGAAATATTCAAGCATTTGGCAACGATCCAAAATATCATGTTCGCACTGAAACAGCACTGACCTGATTTGGTTCAGTTGCTATTTCAGCGGTTTTTCAGTCAGTTAACTGTATGGGAAAAACAAAGGCTGTATGCGGCTAGAAATTACAATATTGTAGACCTTTTGTATTGATAGCAGAATCAATCGTTTTGCTGAACTGTTAATGGGATTAAAAGAGGAAAGAATATGAACTGTTTTGTACCTATTCATAAAGTTATAATTTTCTGAACGTTTAATAGGTTGACGTGTATTGTTTGTCTTAGGTAATTAGTAAATATCATATTATAACTTGGAAAAACTGGCCCAGCAGTTACTAATGTTTTTTGTAGCATAGTTACAATAAAACAATAGAGACAAATATGCATACAAATCATAATAGGCATAGGACATAATAAAATCACATATATTATTATATACATTTAACCCCTGACAAGCACACATCTAAATGGTATACCTCTTTAGGCATTGAGGGTAAAAAGTACCCAACACAATTCATTTTCAAATATCTTGGTCTCTAATAAAATTAGAGATTTTTTTTTTGTTTTTTAATTAAATCTCAAACAATTCTGCATAAAATAGATTCAATGTTAAATTAATTGGTGCTAACTGAAATAGATAAAAATACCATCGAAGCTAAAAAAACGCCTTTTTGAGATTTTTTCGTTTTCGTGCCGTATCTTTGATTTTGATGGACTAAAATATAAAAAAATATAGTGTTTTGGAAAGCTTGCAAAGCGCTCTAAAAGATGGTGAGATCGGTTTTTTGATTCGCTTCAAAAAGTATAATTATTTTACTACTTGAATGCATTGAAGTAGCGTAAGATAAAAAGTAGGTACAAGACGGGTTTTTAAAGAAATCAGAGATCTATTACTCATTGTAATTTTTATTTTCAAGCACGAAAATACAAATAAACATAAAACATATATTTTAAGTATAATTTTTGTCACAGCACTCTACGCACATAGGGCATCGATGTCTTTTACACATAGATTGTTCACACTGCGGACACATCATGGTTGTTTTAACTCTTAATGAGTAATGACAATATGAACATCTTGTTTTCGGTATTGATATTAGTTCAGAATATTAACTTTAATAATTACTTTAAATTAAAAATTTAAATCTGTGAGAACACATCGTAGCTTTGAATACTGTAATGGAAAATTCTTCACCCCACAACTCGTTCACATCTATTGTAAATTGCTTCCGATATCCTGATATATAGAGTAAACCAATAAAAGCTTTAATTTCAATAATATCAGTTTTGCCATGATAACTCAAAAGTTTTTCTATATTAGCACATACACGATCTATTTCTTCATTAGTATGAACAACAATTATATCGAGAATATCTTCCGAAAAAAGATAAGACCATGTATCAATCGGAGTTTCAGCTTGACGTGCTTCTCCAATAACTCCAATTAAATGAAATGTTTGCTTGGTTTGTTATAAACGACGGCGACGTTCGGTAGGTTTTAGACTCCATTTGATTTTATTGTCCCCTTGTCCCCTCAGAACCGAAACTGGTCGACCGGCGGTCGGTTTTTGTTCACTCCGACGTCTTTTTCTAGTACATCGTAGATTACTGGTAGATGGCTGGTAAGTATCGTGATCCGGATCGTCATCATCCTCACTTTCTGACAAAGGCCATGATCTTCATCAGTAATGTCATCATCTGTGCTTTCGTCATTAATAAGTACAAGAGAATTTCTCCTTCGTTTACACGTCTAAAACAAAAATTACAATTTACAAAACTATTCAAAACGTCTCTAATAATATTTTATATAAATCAATACATATATATGACATATACATGCATATAAATACATGAATTTACATAAGCTTATAAATATTTAAATTATTACTTACTGTAAATAAAAAAAAAACATTGATATTATCCGAGAAAACACTGTTGAACACTTGACTGACAACACTTAACTAGCAAACTGGGTTAAAAGTACCCACAACGTTCTGCGCTCACTGCGTCCTAACAACTGAATCTTACCAACGGCTACTGAACACGCTTCCTCAAGGTCTCAACAAAACATTGCTGGAGGGGAAAGCCCTTTGTTAAATACATACGGAGAATTATAACGAAATAAAATTTTGGGGTGGGTACTTTGTACCCAGTGTGCTTGTCAGGGGTTAATCATTCAGTGTTACACGTACATTATCCTGAAATTCAGCTGGTGGAACAATACTTCCTTGATATCTCGTCCATCCCAAGTACCAAAGAATTGTCATAATATGTGCACAGCATCCAACAGCCCGGTTTCCAGCTATACAATTACACCAAAATCCTAAGATTGCATTTCTAGAAGTATGTCTAGATTTGAACCACGAGTGTTTGAAATGCCAGTTTTGACTTTTGACGGATTCATTGAGTTACTAGTAATTAAGTCAAGTAATACCTTTATGTCAATATTGTAATGCTACGATATCTACACGACGTAACTGTATTAAGATATCCTATCAGTATGTCTACTTTGACTTCTGATCTATAAAATCACTAAAGTTTGGTTTGATGGATTACTTACCGTCAAAAATATATTTAAATAAATATTTTACAACGAATATTTTAATTGCTAGGTGCGTTTAGTTAACTTTGTCCTCTAAGCATTGATATTATTAAATGACAACATTGAACGGATTCATAAAAAATAATATATAAATAAAAGAATTTTAAGCGATTGTCGCTTAAAATTCTTTTATTTTAGTATTTTATTCAGACTCTGCTATTCAGAGACTGCTATAAAATATTGTCAGCTATTGTAAATCTTTTATTTAAATTTAATGAATAGTAATGCTTTCAATTATGTAATTTCACGCGAAGTCGTGGGCAGAAATTAGTTTATAATATGTATCAGCGGAGTTGAAAATCTAGTCAGTAGGTATGGTTAAAATACGGCTAATTGCGCAGGTATGCCAGAATTACATGATACGTTACAAGCTCGTTGAATACACCATAATTAAGACGATGTCGTACATACGATACATTTGTTTGCCCCACAGCTAATCCGTGTATTTCTGAACGTGAACGCTCCGTTAAAGAAAATGTCTTACGACTGATTTTACCAAAGTCAGATAACTTTTATCGGTGGTATAAAATTGACGTCTGACAGTTCTAGTATGGAAAACCCATAGACATAGAGGATGGACTGTGCAATCCCTATCCTAGCAGTAACTAAAATATGGTCAGAAAACGTGTGAGAGAGACGGCTATCAGATACTCCCCTGTTGTTATCTCTTTCTAAAATTATGATTGGTCCACGTCACAACTCTGCAGGTGCGGATCATAACTACAAACCTACAGAGAGAGACAGAGCAGGGGAGTATCATCGCACTGTCCCTTTCTAACAAAGTGGACAATTTTCTGAGTGGATCGCGCAGTCCATCCTCTATTGTCTATGGAAAAACCTGTCAAAAATTCAAAAAAACAATCGCGAGTAAATTGTTGATGGAATTATTGAGCGTCTACGTAGGTATGTCACCGTGATAGATACCGACAAAATTATTTAAAGTATTTTATCAAATCAAGTTTATTGCCCAAGTTTTCACGGTGAGATGTGTGCGATGAGTAAAATGAAACAACGGCAATGTTTGGATGTGTACGTGTCCGTAGCACTCGTATACAACAGTCCTTTCACAGTTACACATTTTACCTCTGATTTTGTATCACTGTCAAAATCACAGTGATCTTTATTCTCAAATAATAATAATAATAATAATAATTTATTTATTTGTATAGAATGCAGGTACAAAGTATGGTCTTAGTATAAAATATATTCAATCCCAGTACATTCTGCCTGTTGGCATACAAAATTGAAGGAGAAACTTACAGCTAATTTTAAACTAGGTACTAAGATAAAGGAGTCGTTTCATTTTTGTATGGAGCTTTGGCTAGGACGTGTACATTTCAGAAAATCTGTAAAATATATCTATAAACATATAATAGGCAATGATTTTTAGAATTAATTTGTATTTATTTTGTACAAAATTAAAATTCAAAATTATTGACATTTGTTGTGATTAAAATGGAGACATATTGAGTCAATGACAGATGACAATGACGTTAATGTCATTATAACCTAAAACGGCATATTTTATGTTTTTGCTTCATTGCTCTACTAACTACGGGTGCTTACATAAAGAAGCGGGTTTTCGGTCCCGACTCCCGGTACAGGTCTCTGCAGGTTGATCTTCGGAAGGAAACGGTTACATGTTTTACCTGTTTATTTATGTGTGAGCGCATAAGAAAACACGGGAATATTATACCTGCACCGATCGGTATCTGCACTCGCCTGCACCGGAAACCTGTTTCTTTATGTAACCACCCTACAATTACGTAGGTAATACGGGCTGGTGTCTGCAACTCCACTTCAATGCGCGTATTTTGCGTACAAAAATTCTACAACTACGTAATAATATGGTATATCTAATGGGCCTTTTACAAGACAGGTTGATTTGCACAGGGTCAGTACATTGACTTATATCACTAGCGGGTTAGTAGCTGACTCCAAACTCAAACCAAGTCAGCAATGACCCATTTATCATTGCCTATTTCCATTTATCAAGAACACCTCGGGTTAGTCGGTTCTTACGGCTCGCTTTCTCCGCGACGGAGGAATGGTATTTAGATTCATGCCCCCAGAATTTGAAACAATAATTAGGTAGGTAATAATTATAAATAAAAACAACTATTAGTTTTTTTTAATCCTTATTATAATTCTTCTCTTGCTAACAAATCATCCAGAAATAGGGCTGGTGCCTCAACATTATCTTGGTATCGAGCCCAACCGAGGTACCAGACGAATGTCATCACATGTGCACAGCATCCGACAGTACACATTCCACAAATACAGCTGCAGTAGTACCCCTCTATATTTTGTTCCCAATATCCCCTTCTTCAGAACTTATTAATATGTAAGTATAATATGTTTTATTACTCTGGTGTCTGGATTTTATTCTTCCTCTTATAAGAATAGTTTCATGTGATGACAGTGTGCCTGGTACCATGGTTTCACTACATAATTCTACCACAAATGATCCATTCTGCATCATATGTTCACCAAAATAGCTTCTTGCTTGTTTTATTTGGTACTAGCGACCCGCCCCGGCTTCGCACGGGTGCAATGGAGAAACTGATAATTTTAGAGCCACTATTTCTCGTAAAAAGTATAGGATAAAAAATGGTTATTGTGGGTTATCCCTAAGAGATAGACATATACCATCGTGGACTTTTTTGTAGACCTTTTTAAGGTGTACAATACTGTAGTGCATTATTTTGATCTATCTCGACGGGTACAGCCAGCGTTTACAATGTAAGTGCAAAAAAATGTGTTTATTTACGACATCACATTAGGAACCTCTAAAATTATCAGTGTTTCTCTACTATATTATGCATGTATTATAGATATAAACCTTCCTCTTGAATCACTCTATCTATTAAAAAAAACCGCATCAAAATCCGTTGCGTAGTTTTAAAGATCTAAGCATATATAGGGACAGACAGACAGGGAAGCGACTTTGTTTTATACTATGTAGTGATATACCTAGAGCGAACAGTATGAGGTTGGACATAGTCATTTGTGGGAAAACTTCTAACAACGGGTGATTTGCATCAATTCTTAAAAAAAATGGCTTGTCATCTATTAATATTATTTTGAACCACAAATTCACCCGCTGCAGGGCTCGATTTACTATTGCCTCGGCATCTGGTCGGTCCACCAAAGAAGTATGGAAGGCATTTACCTGTCCAATATTTAAAAGAATCATCATCACTATTTTCCATTCTAGAAAAGTTTAAATGTACATTTCCATTATCTATGCTGACACGCACAATTTTTCAATCTTTGCTGCACTAAATGTATTGTTAAGATCATCCAAATTAATAATATTGTCCCAATCATAAATAGTTTTGTGATACATGCAAACTCTAGTATTTTCGCAAATATATATTTTATAATGTGACAGAATATTTTTTCTTAAATACCTAGGCACACTGTACCATTCGATGTTAGTACATCCTGGCACTAGACATACGTTTTCTATATGAGTTTAGTTCAATATGGCGGGGCATATCCAAAACTTGCAGAGGCCTTTCTTGATCATTTTCAGGCTGAAGGGGATCATTGATTTTTTGCTGGACAGTATCTTGAGCCCAAGTCCAACATTCATCTGTAAAAAGAAAAAGTAATTATAAATAAGTATACTTGAACATTACACAATGTAGCATACTGAAATCATATATTATTATAGTAAAAACACATAACTGTCTTGGATGTATTCTTCTTGAAATTACATCTCTCACTGGACCATTAGGTAACAGATGTGTTTGCCTGCTCACAGTTGAAGTAGAACATACTATACAACCATTTCTATTGTATTGCTCAGGGTTGTTTGCTCGATGGACAGTTCTTTGAGCAGATACCCAGCATGAATAGCACTTTATCTCCCGGGAGTATCTACAAACAATATAACTTTTTATGGTTTTATTGCTCATCATAAATAGATTACAAAACTTCAGAATCCATAACTTGGTACATATGACATAAAAAATACCTGTCTTGGAGCTATTCCTGCAGCGATTATATCTCTCTCAGGCAGGACCATATGAAATGGTGTGTGCTCTTTTATAAGCAAGAGTATGTTTATACAATGCTGAAGTCGTAGAGATAGAGAAAAATCGCAAAATAACACTGAAAGCTATTATTGTTATATACTCTTTGCTGAAAGCCACGAAACCATATTATTTTACTCTTTGCACGAAACGCGACTGATTGTCAGTCCCATGACATTGACAGACAGTGTATGTCAAAATAAAACGTTCAGAAATACACTGGCCAAGTAGATGATTAATCGAACTAATTATTATCAAAATATTATTAATAACACATTAGAAATAGGTGTAATAGATGAATTAATAATAAGTGATACCTTTTTATAATTATATTTAATGTTTTTGTATTTACTGTTTCACACTCATTTCAGATCCATTCTGGTTTCAGAACGCATGTTTGCTGTCAGGACGCCGCCATATTGACCATAACGATAACATATGGCAATAATTGAAAAACTTTAATTCGTTTGCACACAAAGAGTTATTCTCAAATTCACAGATTAATATTTTTCCTAAATTCAGGGTATTTTTTCCCTGTTTTCTGATATATGTACAAGTGCTAGCCAAAAATGAAACATCTCCTTTAAGAATGAGATCACAAAAAGTTTACTATAAAAATTGAGATCTTAAATAAGGTGAATGTTGCAATTCATCATTTAGGAAATCGGTAACAGAGTAATAACACTTCTTTAATAACAGCGAAGACAGGAGTTGTTTAAATTTCCTTATGGGCTGATCCTTTATACTATTCGGCAATTTGTTGAATATAATAGGTGCCATACCAATAATGTTTTTTTTCAGCAATGCAGTGCTACATTGACCTGTACACAATAAATTCTTGTATTTTGATCTCATTGCAGTGGTTCGTGTCCTTGTATCATTCAATGTAGGAAATAAGGAAATAAACTAATAAGGTTGCTGTTGGACTGCTGCCACTGACAAGTCTGTCAAAATCACTATGATCTTTATAATCGTCACTGTAAGGTTGGTGTTAGGTTGCTGCTGTCAGAGATAAAATAATTGTGAACGGACTGTACATGATTCGGCAACTTATGCTATACTTGCAATGTTTGTTTGTGAAGTTTTGGATAGACATTTTTATATCAAATCAAATCAAATCAAAATGTTTATTTCGGACAGTAAAATTTCCATATTTTGTTAGTAAATACAATATTTTAAAACTATGTTAGTTCACGTAATATATCAAAATTAAATTAAAATGAAAACAAAATTAATAATTAGAATTAAATTAAAATTATCTTAACATTAAAATTAAAGTTAAAATAAATATCAAAATCAATATTAAAATCAAGATATTTAGTTTTTATATTATATAGTTTTGGTAATATCTCATTGAAAAAGGAAAAGTACGTTACCTCGCAGTAAGTTACCTCGATGTAATTCAGTAGTTTCCTGAATATTCCTCTCAACCAACATAAAATACTCTATCATTGCTTAATTACATTAGAAACACCAACAGTCCGGGGCCACAGGGATAATTAGTAGATGTTTCACAGAAAGTACGCAAGGTATCTTTCGGGTTTATTATTAAAGGGACAAAGGAGTCTTGGACGGCCATTTTCATTTACTGACGTAATTACACGGACCCATGGAAGAGTATTTAGTCCTATTAAAGGGACGTTGTAGACGTTTAGGAGAAGGATTGGCATTTATTTAGTGTCAGTATATTGTAATCTAAATTTAGAACAGTATTGAATTAATTAGCGTAGGCAGAGGTTAGGTGTACATACCTATAGTACACCCACATTTGGCCAACTATGTTTAAGTTCCTTAAAACAGGGGGCGAGCTTATAATAGACTCGGTATATATAGGGTGCCTGGTAATTAGTGAACGATACTTAAACGCATGATTCTACTCATCATTACAAACAACTTTTACTATCGGACCAATCCGAAATAGCAAAAAAAAAATCAGCTGTTCCCTACATTTCGGATTTGGTCCGAAAGTAAAAGTTGTTTGTAATGATGAGTAGAATCATGTATTTAAGTATCGGTCACTAATTACCAGTCACCCTATATAATAGAAAGAGAGAAAGAAAAATTGTTAATTCTGCACAAACAAAACGCACATGACATATAAAAAAGACAAAATATACACATACAACATAGTCAGAAGCCTCGTACTCAAGCATTTAAAATGTTGACAATTTTGTCAATTTTTTATTGCTTGATGTCAGGACCAGAGACAACACACATTAATGGACATTGTCAATACATGAATACAAATTAATCCGTGATGCGCCCGCGACACTGGCAACAAAACAACAACAATCAAAACACAATGAATAAATAACTACTTTTGTAATAATAATTGCCATAAACCGGGCACAAATCCAGGCTCCACTCTCGACGCTCCACAATCCGGGCTGCTACTGAGAAATTCCAGATGAAAAACCCAATGACACTTTGTCCAACCCGGGAATCGAACCCAGGACCTCATGCTCGGCAGTAGCCCTTGCGACCACTAGACCAAAGAGGCAATCGAATTAATTACTTCTATGGATAAGAATATTATGAAGATTTTACTTCAATTTTCATTAATGTAGGGGGTAAATTTATTTATTTATTCCTTTATTTCAGGCAACAACCAACATATTTATAAACTAATACATACAAAATTATCACAAATACAATACTATAATAATATAACTTAAAAATACTATAAATAAATAGAACATAACAAACTTATACTACTGCACACGAAGTGTCGGCGTCGTGTTTCCCTGACTGGTGTCATGTAGCCGGCCGCGAAAGCGGCGATACACAACACCCTTCGGCCAGAACTCTTCCTTGAGGAACTTCTCGTGATGATGTGTCGGAACACGCACCACGAACGACTTGAAGTTCGTGTTGTGACGCGGCTCCAACTTCTCGACCCTCAAAGTCCAGTAGGTCTTCACACGCAGGTACTCTACGATCTCCTCAACAAAAGGGGAACATGCCGAAGATGCCATACTGCGATACCTCGCGGTCACGGTGTAGCTACCTCGATGTCACCTCCATGTAAAACAAATGTATGCTAATAGACAAGCACTCACATGTCGAAGGATACCTCACTGCGATACATCGCGGGTTGTTTGGGGGTTTACTTCAATGCTAAGCATGTTTGCCGCCCCCATTGTATATTTTGTAGTGTATTTTTTTTTTTTGGTTTAATGGCCTTTTTTGGTTTAATAAATAAATTTTATTTACCAGAATCACATTTCCATAACTCATGCCCATACTCAATAAATATGTACAATAGAACTTCCGATAAAACCCCAAAGTAAGTAAATTAATTTATGACGGGAAACGGGTTGTTGCTGATAAAAATATTTTCCGTAAAAATTTATTTGCCTCAACTTACATACCGCTCTACCGGAATTTGTTTTGGTATCAGTAAAATACTTTGAAGGTCGCTTGGTGGTGTCGTTGAACCATTTTTTTTTTGTTCAATGTAAAACATGTTACTCGGGAGAATATGGGCAGGATGCTGTTTTTTAGCTTTACAACTGATATTCTCACTAACGAGGGGCTTGTGGCTAAGTAATAACAGCTGCACGGGTCAATAGATCAGGTTAAGCTACGCTTGCCGCGGTTGGTCCGTGGATGGGTGACCATCTTCACATACCAAGACCCCTCCGTGCCTCGGGAAGCACGTTAAGCCATTGGTCCCGGCTGTAACTCGTGGAACTTTGACAGTCGTTACGGGTCGTCAGCAGTATCTCGAAAGTCTGACAACCAGTCTTACCAAGGGGTATCGTATCACCCAGTACCTGGGTTGTGGAGGTCAGATAGGCAGTCGCTCCATGTAAAATACTGGTATTCAGCTGCATACTGTTAGAGTGGAAGCTGACCCCAACTTAGTTGGGAAAAGGCTAGGCGTAGCTATGTTAGTAGCAACATAACTACGAAAACAAAAAACACCAAGCAGACCGGCTACGTTCTGATGGCAGGAACAGTCTAGGGACAGTATTTAGTGGAACAAAAGACTTCCTCGGTTACATTATCTTCAGACAATAGCTCCACAATTAGAGTAGGAAAAGATTTCGACGTGGTCTGGATTCAACTACCTATGTGGACGTACGATCTACGGTTTTCATAGTCAGTTTTATGTTGGAAAACGGTTTTTTGTGTAGATCGAGTTGAATCCTATGCATTAGACAGTAGGGTTTATTTATAAACGATGATTCAAGTTTAGTGACGTTTAAACTGCATCACGTGAAATTAATTGTTAAAGTTGCCAAGCACTACTTTATTTTATTTTTATTTTATTCTATTCGGGAAACTTACAGTTAATACAAACAGTGTTCTTAAACAATATGAATATGAAGGCCATTTCACAAGTTTCCACCTACCACATACCTATAACATAAATGAGGAAACAAAATAACACGATCGATTAATTCAAACTAACTAAAAATCATTGAGACGCAAAAAATTACTTTTCCGCAAAAAGATTTTCATCAACAAACGCTTAAGCCTAGAAACATTGATATTGAAAATGTCCAAATCATGTTCACTAGTTAGTTTATTAAAACTTCTGCTCGCACGAATTATATACAAATTCTGCCTATACGCGGACTTGGAATGAGAGAGAAATTTTAGCCACAAACGTTGCTTTTTAGATTTTCTTTAATAAGTATAACGGCCCAGAATACCTTTACCAGAAATGGTCATCGTATTAGTGCTTCATCAACTTGAATGTCATCAGGATTGTGCCGGAATATAGCAGTTCGAGATGGACGTGGTACGACAGTGGCTCCTCTGACATCATCTCTTTCATCAGAAGACAGCCGCCTAGCAGCCATCGATACGACGTTCTGCTAGTGACGGTAATAAGAAAGTATCACTCTTTTTTTTTGCGGGGTGGAAAATCGTCAGACATTTACTCACTAAAAACCACCCCGATGTTTCACACTTAGACCGGGGATCATGGGAACTTGTGCGCCTTCCACGAGCCAGTGTCACTCTAATCCAACCTTTTCCAACCATTAGTACGCCATCAAGTATTTACCGCTCAAAATGAATGATAAGTTATTAGATGTCAATACTGTCACTTCTGTGAAGTTTTACTAATCAATTGAATTTGACCCCGTAAAAAATCTATCATGTATACAGCAAAAAAAAAAAATGTCGTATACAGGCGGTTTGGTAGAAGGACCGACACAACTTACTTAGGGATAGGAAGTGTCATGTTATCCAAGTTTTCACTTTTTTTTTTTGTTTTGGGGTGGAAAATCCTCATGGATGTCCGCCGCCCTGGGGCGGGCGGCGGGGTCTGTCAGACTCTTACTGACTAAAAACCACCCCGGTGTTCCCTCTCTCACCTACGCCGGGGGTCGCGGGAACGAACGATACTTCCGCAACTCCCAGCTGGTGCTGGCCCGCTCCTGCGGGCCTCCTCATGTCAGGGGGGGGAGTGAGGTGTTAAACTCCCCCCGCGACGTCTAAGAGGGGCGCGCGTGGAACACTACACGCCGCCGCCTCGGGTCCTGATGTGTGGGGGGTGACGGACGTCCCCAAGTCCGTCGCCCCTGGACCCATTTAGGGGGGCTGGAAGAGGGCGTTGTCCGCTCTCCGCCGACGCCCGGTGCGCCTGCTGTGGGCTGGGTGAGGGGATGAAATCTCCCTCTCCCTTTCCGCAGCCTCCTTCTGCGAGACGACTGTTTCGCAGAAGGAAACCACCGCGTCTCAGGACTCCTCGCTGCCGACCATAGACTCGACCACGGCCGGCAGCGATAGGTCACTGCCTACTCCTGAGATGAGGGCACGGTGCGGCTCCTCCCAAGCGGCACACTCTGCCAGCGTGTGCCGCTCTGTGTCCTCCTGGCAGTCGACGCAGTGGTGTCACCCGGCGTCCGGCTCCCTGTTTATGCGACACAGGTACTTCCCGAAGCAACCATGCCCCGAGAGCACCTGTGTCGCCCGAAACGACAGGGAGCCGTGCCTCCTCCCGAGCCAGCGCTCGAGCACCGGCCGGACCGCCTCGATGGTGTCGAGGCCGGCGGTAGTGCGTAAAAGCCTGTCCCGTCATTCCGCCACCAGGACCTCGCGGTGCTGAGACCGACGCAGCTCCCAGTGTCGCTGCATCGGTCGCTCGCCCCGCGCCCTCATTTCCTCGCGCCACCGATACAGTGACGCGAGTACTGTCACCTCGAGGTCCCAGGGCGGGGATCACCCACAACACCTTTTTTTTTTTTTTTTTTTTTTTGTTTCGGGGTGGAAAATCCTCATGGATGTCCGCCGCCCTGGGGCAGGCGGCGGGGTCTGTCAGACTCTTACTGACTAAAAACCACCCCGGTGTTCCCTCTCTCACCTACGCCGGGGGTCGCGGGAACGAACGATACTTCCGCAACCCCCGGCTGGTGCTGGCCCGCTCCTGCGGGCCTCTCCTCGTGTCAGGGGGGGGAGTGAGGTGTTAAACTCCCCCCGCGACGTCTAAGAGGGGCGCGCGTGGAACACTACGCGCCGCCTCGGGTCCTGATGTGTGGGGGGTGACGGACGTCCCCAAGTCCGTCGCCCCTGGACCCATTTAGGGGGGCTGGAAGAGGGCGTTGTCCGCTCTCCGCCGACGCCCGGTGCGCCTGCTGTGGGCCGGGTGAGGGGATGAAATCTCCCTCTCCCTTTCCGCAGCCTCCTTCTGCGAGACGACTGTTTCGCAGAAGGAAACCACCGCGTCTTAGGACTCCTCGCTGCCGACCATAGACTCGACCACGGCCGGCAGCGATAGGTCACTGCCTACTCCTGAGATGAGGGCACGGCGCGGCTCCTCCCAAGCGGCACACTCTGCCAGCGTGTGCCGCGCCGTGTCCTCCCGGCAGTCGACGCAGTGGTGACACCGGGCGTCCGGCTCCCTGTTTATGCGACACAGGTACTTCCCGAAGCAACCATGCCCCGAGAGCACCTGCGTCGCACGAAACGACAGGGAGCCGTGCCTCCTCCCGAGTCAGCGCTCGAGCACCGGCCGGACCGCCTCGATGGTGTCGAGGCCGGCGGTAGGGCGTAAAAGCCTGTCCCGCCATTCCGCCACCAGGACCTCGCGGTGCTGAGACCGACGCAGCTCCCAGTGTCGCTGCATCGGTCGCTCGCCCCGCGCCCTCGCTTCCTCGCGCCACCGATACAGTGACGCGAGATCACCCACAACACCTGTCTTAAGTATCACGGTAGGTAATTGAAATAAGAACATGTTTGTTTTTAATCACCCCCGTAAAATTGTCACAACTTTTTTGTTTACGGTTGTAATAGACCGCAATAGTTTTTGGTGTTATCTGCAATGTATATATTTTAAGAACAAAGAAAATGACTTGGGTGCTTCCAAAGTCGTAAAATTGTGTTAAGCAACGAAAAAATTCAGTTTAAAATCACTACATAGTATAAAACAAAGTCGCTTCCCGCTGTCTGTCCCTATGTATGCTTAGATCTTTAAAACTACGCAACGGATTTTGATGCGGTTTTTTTTTAATAGATAGAGTAATTCAAGAGGAAGGTTTATATGTATAATACATGCATAATATACACACAGCGGCAAAATTAGAGGAACACAAAAGAAAACATCATTTTTTGAGATTGAATGTATTATTATATGTAGTACTATTATTTAATTTTTATGGTTTATTTGAGTCTGTTCGTTTATATTATGCAAGAAAAAAAACAAATTGTATGGTTTATTAGGATTTATTTAATAAAAAATTTAAAAAATGCTCTTGACTGAAAAAATTTTATGTTTTCAAATGCGTAAAAACAGAGTTAAATTAAAAAAAAAAAGAATTAATAGCGCGTGTTGCCTCCAAGCGCCATTATAAGGGCTCGGATACGTCTAGCCATGCTTCTGATGACATCTTCAATCATTTCCTGAGGCAAAATGCCCCATTCTTCAACCAGCGCCAATTTCAGGTCTTCAACATTCCTAGGGGCAGGTTTTCTTTCACGAACCCTTCGTCCAATCATGTCCCAGACATGTTCTATTGGATTCATGTCCGGAGATCGTGCAGGCCAGTCCATCTGGGTTACACCAGTCTCACTTAAGTAATCACGCACTATGCGCGCAGTGTGGGGCCGTGCGTTATCGTGCATAAACACAAAATCTGGGCCTATGAATGGGGCAAAAGGCATAACATGGGGTTCTAGGATCTCAGTTATGTACCTGTGAGCAGTCAAAGAACCGCCATCAATAATGACCAGAGCGGTGCGTGCCGTCAAACTTATACCACCCCACACCATAACAGACCCTCCACCGTAAGCCATTGTTTCGGAAAAATTTGCTTGATGGTAACGTTCTCCTCGATATCTCCACATCCTCTCCCTTCCGTCGATGAAATTTACACAAAAACGGCTTTCGTCGGAGAACAAAACTCGACTCCATTCATCGGACCAATTTTGATGCTCACGAGCGAACGCTAATCTTGCTACTCGATGGCTCACCTCAAGTTTTGGCGCTTTTGCTGGCACGTATGACTTTAAACCAACTTCATTTAACCTTCTCCTCACTGTTCGTTCACTAACACGTACGTTACGCACTTCTTCTAAGACAGCTCGGGTCTGAACAGCCGTTTGACGACGATTTCTTAAAGTTTGCACCCTTATAAAACGGTCGTCTACGGCACTGGTTGCACGATTTCTGCCTTGCCCTCGTCTGCGCACGTAAGATCCTGTCTGTCTGTACCGTTGCACATTACGGTGGATCACGGATACTGATACACCCAACGTTCGACTGACTGAACGGTAGGTGTGACCTTCCTCAATCATTGTTACAGCCCTGGCGACTTCAGTTGCAGGCAAATCACTCATTCTGTATGCAATACAATGTTAACTCTCCAAACAAAACAAACGTAATGAGCTAGGGCCACCATTGACTGCATAAGCCAACTTTCTTATCAAAAACACTTAGAAGCTTAAAGTGTAAATAAACACTTAAGAGGGTACAATTTCTGTTAGAAGGCTTAAAAATGTCATAAAAGCCCATAATGTTATATGAAAAAAGGGCAATCATTCAAATAACGGAACCACTCGTCGAAATACCCACAAGTTTTTAAAAAAAGGCACCTTTTTTTTGTGTTCCTCTAATTTTGCCGGTGTGTGTAGTAGAGAAACACTGATCATTTTAGGGGTTTCTAATGTGATGTCGTAAATAAACACATTTTTTTGCGCTTACCTACATTGCAAACGCTGGCTTAACCCTACGAGATAGATCAAAATAATTTAGTACAGTATTGTACACCTTAAAAAGGTCTACAAAAAAATCCGCGATGGCATATGTCTATCTCTTAGGGATAACCCACAATAACCATTTTTTATCCTATACTTTTTAAGAGAAATAATGGCTCTAAAATTATCAGTGTTTCTCTACTATATTATGCATGTATTATATGCATATAAACCTTCCTCTTGAATCATTCTACCTATTAAAAAAAACCGCATCAAAATACGTTGCGTAGTTTTAAAGTTCTAAGCATACATAGAGACATACAGACAGCGAGAAGCGACTTTGTTTTATACTATGTAGTGATAGTGATCAGCATTGCACCCGTGCGAAGCCGGGGCGGGTCGCTAGTTAATAATAAAATAGAAAAATAAAACAATTTTGTGCTAGCAAATGACATCCCCAATCTGACAAAAGATTGTGTCGGTCCTTCTACTAAACATCCTGTATATCCTGTCCCTTTTGTTATTAAAAAAAACACCTGTTATTTTCATATTCTAATAAAGAAAAAAGGAAATAAAACTCGCTGACCTGCAAGGACTCCAAATATAGAACGATATCCTCGTAATAAAATGCCTTAGATTCCTCAGTAATATCGTAAATTCGTAACTATAAAGTCAGCACTCCATAGCAGCCCACGGCTAAACTACGCACGTGTACGAGTACTTAGGCTTTGTATAAAATGTAGACGAGATTGCCCAATGCCCCCTAGCTTCTCTCCCCTCCTAGTTTGCAAAAAAGGGACAGGTATTGGCCGCACTGTCGCTTTGTCTCTATGTGTATGACTGCGACCTACGGCCACGCTACGCCCGGATGCCTGACTGGGAAACAAATGAACCGCGCATCTAATATGGCCGACTCTCCGTGCACATCCTACGTAGTAGTGGACGGTCGACTTTAGGTTAAAGGGCCTGCGCGAGACATAAAAAATTCTATTAAATCTGTCAAAAAACACCTTCATATTTTGCTGGAGTCATTTGTGTCAGAAGCCAATTTAGACATTTTTTTATGCCTTACCGTGGCGTTTATTTAGTTGGTGATTAGCTTTGGAATCCGAGAAAAGGAATGTTTATTGTATAGAGATATTCGGGCTTATGAGCGGGCCTAATGCCAGGATAAAAATTGATTTCACCCGCGCGTCTCGCAACACCCGCATTAGTGCGGATAACAACCACAGACTGGTGGCGTGAGGACGCGCACCATACTCGATACTCGACGTCAAGTGCACTGCGTAGTATATGCAGGAAATTCAGATAAAACCAAAGATTTTTAGAAAATTCTATTTTTAACTTTCTTTGGACCAAACAGTACTCCACAAATGCATAATATAACAATATGCGCATATGCTCTCGATTTCACCAAATCATCAATTTTCACAAAATCATTAATTTGCTAAATATACTTTTAAGAGTGTACTTATTGTGTTGTATTACGTACATGTGATGGGATAAGAATTTGTTTACTTGCGTAATATTGCAATCCTATGATGTGTTTGTATGTTGTGAAATAAAAGTTTTGTGTACTCCATACCAACTTTATTTAAAAAAAATATAATTAGAAGTGATGAAATAGGTGATGAAAAATCCAAAAGGTATCAAAATTGCTTGCCTTTGAAGATCCATTAGTGGTTCTTGATTTTTTCGCTTTTTTGAGCTGTCGCTTTTTGGGAGTTGTTTGTTGCCTCACAAGCATCTTTCTTTTGCGCGTATGTTCCATATAAAATTCGGTAAGCTTACCAATCATTTTTTTTTTCCCAAAAGTCGTCATCACAAAATATTGTCTCAATAGTCATTCTTTGCTTTTCACCAGACCACAGTGCAAAAAGACACTTGTTTCTGTTCCTATATGTAACTGTCCTTTGACTTGGTGTTATATACGGAAGTGACAGGGGTAGTAGTACGTCAATCAAACTCGCTAGTATGTTGCACACTGATCTATTCAATAAATAACCCGCACGGCGCGGCCGGCGGGGAGGTGTGGGGCGCAGCCCGCACTCCTGCGCTCGGCATACACAACATCCCTTCCCCATAAGCTAGGACATACTTTTAATCTATTTCCTACTACTATCTTATTCTATAGTTAAATCTGTTGGTTCGTTATCTTCATCGTCGCTGCCGTACTGACCCGCTGTAGGTGTCGTGAAGATCGGACTAATTGCCTGTCGCCTTAGAGATCTAGCGGCTGCTCGCGGAGGAGTCACCAGAGTACTTGGCATCGTCGTCCTTTCTCCCCCTTCTAGCTGCGTTATTGGCTCGGGGTGAGAAGTTTTAAGTGGCTCCACATCAGGCACCACATCTGGGTTCCAGTCTTGGTTGTCGCTCGGAAGTGTGTGTAGTGATTTCCTTATTTGATCCATGTGCCTCGTGACTTCACATCCCAAATGTGGCACGTAGATTCTGTACATTATATTGCCGATTTTCTTTCTAATGATTCCTTGTATCCAACAGATTTTTTTATTATCAATATTTTTGGTTATCCATACTTTATCATTTTCTTTAAAGTCTAACCTGTGTTTCCCTCGGTAGTACTTAGCCTGTAAAGACTGATTGTGTGCGACGGTTCGCGTTAGTTCTGTGGACGAAGGTGACGGCGCGATAGGGTTCAATAAATCTAGGCGTGAGCGCAACGCACGCCCGAATACTACCTCCGCGGGTGGTGATTTTTAAATGTGAGTCCGTTCGTCGCCACGTGTTATATACGGAAGTGACAGGGGTAGTAGTACGTCAATCAAACTCGCTAGTATGTTGCACACTGATCTATTCAATAAATAACCCGCACGGCGCGGCCGGCGGGGAGGTGTGGGGCGCAGCCCGCACTCCTGCGCTCGGCATACACAACACTTGGTAAAACCAAGGGTGTTCTTATTAATAATATTGTTTTTAACTTTTATGATCCAAAATTTGATTTTTTTCTTCTTTATGGCCTGTTCTATTGTTATTTTGAAAGCAGAAAGTGGGCATTTTATCTCTAGAATTGTGTCATTACCCACTAAGCCATCTGGGGTAGCTGCCAAAAATGGTATATAATCAATTTTTTCAATTTGAACATGATTTATGTTCTACTACTGTTTAAGTTTAATCAAAGATTGAATATTTTGCTTTAGGCCCTACCATAATCAAAATTGTGTAGTAAGTTAGCTTCACAGGTTTTCTGCTATTGATCCACATACACAAAGTTCCCGTAGTTATTAGAACATCTGTTCTACGTATTCATTAGAATTTCCACTATGTTAATATTCTGCATTCATGATCCAATTAAATTCTCGACACAGATCTATTGGAATAACCCATAAATAAAAAAGGACTTTAAATGTAAGCAGTTTATGAACATGCTACGCACGGTTTTACGACTTCACAAAACATCGAATTTTCTTTATTATTATGTAAGTTGAATATTAATGTATTATACTCATAAAACTTTTAGAATAAATACTTTATCTAAAGGATGCTGAAAACCACATCAAAATCTGTTGCGCAGTTTAAAAGAACAACGCGCACACACAGATAGACACGAAAAGTGACTTTAATACTTACATAGTATAAAACAAAGTCGCCGCAATGTCTGTACGCGCATAACTTCCGAATGGCTGCACCAAATTGGATAATTCTCTTTTTTTTTGTATTCGGTATTGCTAGAACAAGGTTTGTATGAAAGAAAATTTCGGAAATTTGAAAAATACACTGCAGCCGTGGCAGGCCGCTAGTTTATAATATGTATTCATATGAGATGATAAAATACTTAGATATAACTATTAGGTTGTCTCATAAGTTCTTGCCATATTTTATTTTTCTCGAATTTTCTCGTATTTTAAATTAAAGTGAATTCAAGAAAGTTCTAGATATTTCTAGTAAGGATGAGTATCTTGTATGGTGAGTGTATAAATAGGCGCGGACGCAACGCAATAATTAGTCTTTAGTGAAAATGGATCAGCGTCAACTGCGAGCTATTATGCTATATGAGCATTGACTTAGTCTCTTCAACAGAAACGGCTGAAAAAGATTAACACTGCATTTGGACCGGGTACTGCTAGCGATCGGACTGTTTGTTACTGGTACAAGCGTTTTGACACCGGTGATATAAGCTGCGAAGATCAACCTCGCTCAGGCCGACCCACCAGCTTTGATGAAGATGCTTTGCGTCACGAACTTGAGCTACATCCAGACTGACAGAATCCCACGCGACTATAGATCGTTATCTCAAATTGATGGGATATCGCAAAGTGATGTCACGTTGGACACCTCATGTGTTAACGGACCATGACCGGGCCGTTCGTGTAGCCATTTGTCAAAGTTTGTTACTTCGTCCGCACAGACGAGACTTTCTCAAGGACATTATTACATATGACGAGAGCTGGATACATTATGAAACTAACACGCGTCATGCCTATTGGATTCCTCGCGAGGGAAACCCACCAGCCCAGCCTAAACTTAATGAACACGGTCGTAAGATTATGTTGTCTGTTTTCTGGGATTGGCAAGGAATGATTTTCTGGGAACTCCTCGAATCTCATCAGACTATTAACGCCAATCTGTATACGCAGCAGCTTCGCAAACTAGCAGAGATGTTAAAAATTAAGCGGCCAAAACGACTTGGAGTCCAACTTTTGCATGACAACGCACGACCTCATTGCGCCAAGTTAACAAATAAGCAGCTGGAGGAGCTAGGAAGGCTGACTGTTCCACATCCACCGTATAGCCCGGATCTTGTGCCTTCAGACTTTCATTTATTTCGAGCTCTTAAATTTAATTTACTAGGAAAAAAAATCGAAAATTCAGGAAGTATTAAAATTGAACTTGACTTGAAAATTTTTTCGAGTCCTAGCCTGCCTCATTTTGGGAGAAGGGTATTCAAATTTTGCCCAGTAGATGGCTGACTGTTGTTGATAACGAGGGAGCCTATATAATTGATTAAATGTATTTTTTATTAATAAAAATTATTAATAATAATTTGTTTTTTAACTGGCAATAATTTATGAAACATCCTAATACAAACATTAACGTTTCAACAAAGCGCTAGAGTATCACAGATATCAACAAACAACCAAACGAGCACTCACGAGAGAGCATTTAATTAATTAAAATTAATCACTTTGCACTGCACTGATTGCACTCGTGTCTAGCAAACAGTCTCATATAAGCGCACCGGTGCTTCACATGACATAAACTTGCACAAGCACTTTAGGTAAATTTGTTTGTAGTAAACATCTGTGATTAAAGAAATGAATTAAATGGTAGAAATTTATAAAACTGAGTGGTTTTGTTTTTTTTTTTATTGCGAAGAAATTTTAAAGGCTCCTGCATACAGACGCATCGCGACAGCGCGACGCGACTCTTATAGAACAATTTCTGTGAAAACTTCGTGGAAATTGTTCTACTAGAATAGCGTCACACCGTCGCGTCGTACCTGTCTGGAGGAGCCTGAATGGTGAGATTTTTACTGAATACACCAACACGGGCCTACCGTTTGTGTATTCAGTAAAATCTCACCATTATCATTTATGTGAAGTGAGCTGTCATTCCATTTGATGCTAGGGATTGACTCGATTGACAGTTCACTTCAACTATGTTTTCACGGTGAGATTTTTACAGAATACAATGTTTTTTTTTTTTCAAATTCAAATTGATTTATTCATTTTGTCAGAATTGATCGGCTGCTCTTGACCTCAATCTCACCCGGTAAAACGCAATGGATGAAATCTACGATGACACAAGCAAGCCCAAAAGATGCCTATAAAAAAATAAGTACCTACATATAACTACAAACAGTAACACACATCTCAACAAAGCGCTACAGTATCATAGATATCAACAAACAACCTAATGAGCACTTACAAGAGAGCATTTAATTAATTAAAATTCACCACTTTGCACTGCACTGGCTACAAGTTCACCACTGTCTAGCAAACACTCTCGTATAAGTGCACTAGCGCTTCACAAGATATAAGCATAATACTTGCACAAGCACTGTACATTTATTAGTAGTGAACATCTGGAATTAAAGAAAGGAATAAGATAATAATAATAATATTCCACAACTTTCACACAACGCCATCTAGTCCCAAACTAAGCAGAGCTTGTGCTATGGGTACTAGACAACTAATAAACATACATATATATTTCTAAATACATACATATTATAGATAAATTACACCCAGACAAAGAACAAATGATCGTGCTCATCACACAAACATTTGTCCTAGGTGGGAATCGAACCCACGACCTTGGGCATAGCAGTCAGGGCCACTGACCACTAGACCAACAGGCCTGTCAAATGGTTAAAATGTGTAAAAAAAACAGCTTGATTTCTATTATTACTACGCAGAAATCAAAAACGATAATGAAATATGTGGTAATGAAAATATGCTGTCAATAAAAAACTCCTCGAATAACATCTCCTTTTTTTGAAGTCGGTAAACAAATGTGTATTTATAGTGGATTCTGCTCGATTTTTATGACATGGGAGGAAGCCACCCCATACTTTGATTTTATTTACCATGCATAACCACTGAGATACTTACAACAGACTATCAGTTACTCGCTACCGCTTTTAAAATACCATCAGGAAAATTCTATTCCATTTTTTATTATGGCACGCAAAGCCGATACCGACTATTCTGACAATGTCAACAATGAATTGGAAAAGCAAGTGTGCAGTCGGGAAAAATAATGTTCACCGTACATCAATTTTCCCTATTATAGCCACTTCGTACAACTGTCAAATAATGACAATATTATTCTAACTTGAATATGCGGACACTTTAGTTTGGTAGTATTTTTGCTTGCCAATTAATATCCCTGAATTTACATAAGCCATGCCAAAATATAAAAGTATGAAAACCGAACAAACTTTTATACAAGAACCAACATCAGCTATTCACATTTCGATTATTTTCTATCATCTTTGCCCAAACACAGATGGTACCAAACAAACAAATTTGAATAAAAAGAAAATGCGGTGTCGTACCTACCAAAGTGAAGTCCTAAATAAGCAACCATTTTGTTGTTATATAAGAAAATCAAATCAATCTGCCTAGATAGGCTGTTTAGTTAATTGATGTCTGTACAAAATTAAGCATTGAGTCGATTGATATTATCACTTCCCTAAATTACTTTAGTTAATTTAATAAAGTTTGATTTTCGATGGCAATTTGTTATTAAACTTTCGAGATAGCTGAGTGGTTTCAAAACATACTAGGTATGATCATTTTGTATATATTTCGTTCTTACCGTGTGATGCCTCAGGGAATTGTCACACATGAAAATCTTGTCACGGTAATGTATTTTTGCTTTGTATTTTCACGTGTACCAGAATTCATTTTATCGTAGAGTGTGTCGACGTAATATCATATCACGTTAACAAAGAGGGGTTGGAGAATAGCCTTAGGGGCGCTATGGAGCGGGGACTTGGAAACGGTGCGTAGTATGGCTATGCTACTCAGAACCTAAATGGTTTCTCTAGTAAAGGTTACCAAGGGTGCAATAAAATTGATACAATTCCGAAAAAAAAAGATCAATTTAAAAAAAATGCAGTTTTTTTTCTTTTCTTTTCTGCTCATGGTACCCCTAAGCGTTTACTCCAACTCCTACAACTGACCCAAAAAAATGTCAATATCTACTATGCAAAAATTTTTGAAGTTATATTTGTAAAAACATTTTCATACCTATCTCAACTGCTAAATTGGCTGCGAAGAATTTTACGGCTCATTTGGCAATACAATTCACACAGTTCTCGACGAAATATTCTCCGAAATAAAACGCCCATTCTCTTTGTTTCTCTCTAGTGTACATACGGAATTTTACCAAAGTTCGTTAATTCTGCCAAACGAGAGAGCATTTCGAACAGCGTTCCTCAGAAATGCAGTTTTAAGCCTCTAGCTCTGTGGTAAACATCAAGTTTTGTGTTAAAACCTTCAATGAATAAAGCCTTTGAGGAAATACAATCCAAAGGGTTTAATCTTTCTCAAAGTGACAGCGTCGAGACGAACAACTGCTTTTGAATTTTGAATCTATAGCTGCTTTAAATGAGGACTTATTAAGAGGGCCCTTTGTTCTAAGGCTTGTATCATTATTTCGATGTAAATAAATAAGGCCAAATAAAGAGTTTGTATAGTCCAAGTTATAAGTCCAATAATTAATATTTTAACTTTTATTACGCGTTGCACTACTTGGGGGGGATTGTGGCTAAGTAATAACAGCCACATGGGTCGATCGATCAGGTTAAACTACGCTTGCCGCGGTTGGTCTGTGGATGGATGACCATCTTTACATACCAAGACCCCCTCCATGCCTCGGAAAGCACGTTAAGCCGTTGGTCCCGGCTATCATTCGTAGATCTTTGACAGTCGTTACGGGTCGGCAGAAGCCTGAAAGTCTAACAACCAGTCTTACCAAGGGGTATCGTATTACCCAGTAACTGGGTTGTGGAGGTCAGATAGGCAGTCGCTCCATGTAAAATACTAGTATTCAGCTGCATCCGGTTAGACTGGAAGCCGACCCCAACATAGTTGGGGAAAGGCTGGGCAGATGATGACCTGTTGCGCCATTAAAAAGTAAAATCTGCACCCTAATTGCGTAACACACTATTATTCTCAATTTGAATAATGTTGAAGCATATTGCTAATCCATTGTTCCATAATGTTCGACAAAAGTGTCTGCTCAACAACGTAAATGACGCAATGAATGTTGTTGAACTGTCAAAATGAAACCCATTGCTACTGATAGTGAGTTAGCCTGATATTAGTGTTTTTTTGAGTTAGGAACATTGCAGTTCAATCGACGAAACATAAAATAGAATTGCAATGTCTGTGCCCTGATAATGTAATCCAAATAAAAATGAATGAACGAACAATGAACGGGAATTATTGGCCATCTCTATTACATTACGATACGTAACATTTTCTTGTCTTTGCATTTTATAACACATCATTTCATTTTAATCGTATTGTATGTGATTTCCATGAAGATTTAGTTTATAAATTGACGAAAACTTCAAATAACTAAAAATATGTTTGAAGTCTTTTTTTTTGTAATTTGTATTTATTTTTATTTCAGTTCATGATTTAGGATAGCCTATGAACGCGCAAGTGGGCTTAAGGCAGTTAATAAGACCTAAGTAACTTATTGAATAACTGTGTGACGAATATTTTACGTGGCCTTTTTATTTTCAAAGTAATTTGCCACGGCTATGAATATATACATAAGTGACTTCGTTATTAGTGTTAAAATGGAAATATTTCACGCAACTTTCTGCTACATGCATTAACCAAATTCATGCATACAAATTGATACATTATTCAGCAGCACTACATGTTTCTTTAATCCTGCAGAATTTACGAGTAAGTAGGTCGTTAGTATTAATTTCACATTTATTGGCATTAGCTAAAATTACAATTACATTACCTAAGCTTCGATTAACATGGCATTAACATTTAAGAAGTTCTCACATAAATTAATGTCATCCCACCTTATAAATTTCGAATTTGGACTACAACATTTCGAAGTAAGAAATAAAAAAGAAATTTTTTCAATATTTAGCAAAGGCAGCATAAACATTCAGCCAGCGTCAAAAAAACCTGGAGATGACATAAAGCCCGTAATGAACGACTCCCGCTTTCAGGTTCGCGTGCTTGCTTCAGTAGATCCCGACGCGTCATTGGGGGCGGTCGCGCTGTCCTTCGCAGATTTTGCCGCCAATTTTACGATAATAAAATTATCAGTTACGAACTCGGAGTTGTTGAAGATCTTGGAGGATTAAATTGTTCTTAACATGAATTAGAAGCAGTTGATGGATTAATTAAAGTTTGAAATTATAATAATAATGATTAGGGGTTATAGTTGATTAAATATGCCATAAAAGGTTTTACTTGATACGTTTTTAGGTAGTTACATTAAATTTAATATACGTGAAACAATACTGTGACTCAAATAACGCAGTGAGTGTGTGTGTTAAGTTAATTAATCGGAATAACGTACTTTAAGTAAGTTACATTATGAAACTTAAGAGACAAACTTGAACTAAACAATGATAATAAAGTTACTAAAACATTTCAAAGTGAAAAACAAAGTATCGAAAGATGTTGAAATATAGAAATGTAATAGACAGTGTGTTACTGAAATGAATAGATTTGACAATACGTCGAAACTGGATAAAGAGGATGAGAATGATGCTAGAGGCAACTGTACGAAGCAAAACAAAATATTGGGTAAGTATGAAACTAAGTTGGGTTGGAGTGTAGCACTAGGGAGCAAGGACGTCGAACTTTTTTCCTTTTTTTTAAATAAAACGGACTATATTTTCAAAATGAGAGCTCAAATGAAATTTTTTTCCGGTAATAAAGTGTTGTTCTATTCAAAAACCATGAGATGATGTAATAAAACCCGCGAAATGTGGAAAATAAAAATATCTAAATGTCGGTCGATCTTTCAGCTTGCGTATCCTTAGTGGCAGAGGAGTTGAAGAAAGTGCTTAAAAAAGGAAGATGTAGTGACGAAAATTGAAAAGAATATACTTACAAGGAAAGGTACCAAATCAAATCGGTCGATTTGATTTATTTTTATATATGTTAGAGAATAGTCTAAAATAACAGACTCCTATTTTTTTTAGCTGTCCAATCTCAACTTATTGGAAGAAATGTCCTACAAAGTACTGAAAAGTGACTAAACCCTCTAACTTCTGTAAATATAGAAAATTGTTAATTGTTTAATGAATGTTTAATTATTAAAGAACATCGGCCAAGTTTCTATAGAAGCTGGACCTGGACTTTTATTTTCAGTGTATAAAAACATATTATAGTGAGATTGGATTGTTTCTATGACACAATCCCTTTCGAAAATAATATCTAAATAGCCAAGATATTTTAATAACGAAAAAAATACTTTTGAGGTTAGAATCAATAAGTCGATTTAATGGTAGGCAGCGAACATACAGTTTTTACCTGACTGCGGCTAAGCCTAAAAGGGTAGTTAGCGATAAAAGAAGAGGGTAATAATTAGCGGTCTCATTTCGTATTTATTTATTTATTTCGATTTCTCTCAGATCCAAAAAATAGGACTGATCGGTGATCCAATACATAGTAAAAACAGCACTAGTTGATTTGATACCTACTTAAGTATTTATAGAATTGAAATACATTTAGTAACTATTCAGAAAAACGTGAAAAATTATTATCTTTGTGTACTAAATTATTTCTTAAGCAAAATGAATCGTCAATAGGTGCGTTCTGAACATGATAGTCTAAATAGTTCTTAAAGAAATTAATTTTTTTTTCTGGCTTTTTCAAGAGATATTTCTTATGTTTTTTAAGACCTTACAAAATAGCGGATTTTTTCATATATATGGCATTTCGGGACACCACCGCCTCGACGTCAGGTACGATTTGGCCATCCTCCTTTATATTTTTTTATTTTGGGAAAATAGACTATGGACCGTAAAGTTTCTATGATAAGAAAAAATATATAATAACCAAAGTGTACCTTCAACGATGAGAAACATAAAACTTTGAAAGGTGTTTTTTTTTTTAGGAAAACATGAGTTTCAGCCGATATAACAAAACCCGTGCTCATTATTTTTTCATGTTCTCAAATATATAATCAAACCAGTTATTAACTAGCAATTTGCTTGAACAAAACTCTCTACAGAAGTTAGAGGGTTTAGTATCTTTTCAGTACTTTGGAGGACAATTTCTCCCAATAAGTGGAGATTGGGCAGCTAACAAAAAAACACTACAAAGTGAAAAATAATTTTAATTTTGGAAGTCGGTGTCGTTGGTTCCGCATTTTGGTTTTTTGACACCGACTTCCGAAATTAAAATTATTTTTCACTTTGTAGTGTTTTTTTGGAAGTCGGTTGTTTTTTTTTTAAATAATTTTTTTTATTTTTCACTTTTTAGTTATATCTACCCCAATCAAATTCATATAAACACTACTTGCTATGTAAATATCAGTGACAGGAAGCTGCATCTGCGTTTATAGGGTACAGACGTGATGTTATGTTGTGCGATTGCGTAATTATTATCATAAAAAAAAATTATAACCTTTGTAGTGAGTACAGGCGTGATATTATGTTGTGTGATGGTGTAAACAATGCTTAGATATGCTATAGCAACAATCGCGGTTAATCTGCTGTTATTTATTGAAGAGTTCCCCCGATTTCTACAAGATCCCATCATCAGATATTGAAATGGTGACAATGGGACCACACGGGAAGCACCAGCTTTCAAATAAAAAAAGAATCATGAAAATCGGTTCACCCAGTCGGTTATTATGAGGTAACAAACATAAAAAAAAAAAAAAAAAAAAAAAATACAGTCGAATTGATAACCTCCTCCTTTTTTTGAAGTCGGTTAAAAAAATACGTGACTGTTATTTTAGACTACTCTTTAATATAAAATAAATCAAATCGGAGCCGGACACTTGGGTACCTTTACTTGTTAGATGGTTTATTCACGGGTTGGACGACAGGCGACTAAAAACGATATTTACAAGGCAGATGTGAGTGGAAACGCTGGGAGAGGGCGCCCTAGAAAGACATAATAGTAACCTTATTGGTGATGTTCTTCAGAAAGGTCCGGCGCTTAGTACTCCCAACTGGATGTATGAAAGTCAATGAAGCAGAAGGAGTACATTATGTAAGCCTCGTATTAGGTGGTGCTCTGTAGTTTCTGCTCACTCCTATGGGAAAAAAGCGTGATTATTTATGTGTGCAGCTAAATTATTTACTACTGTTGGTCAAGCTCTGTGTTCCTCGAAGGGTAAAGGACGTATTAGGAACAGACCTTGAATTTATGGATGAAGTTAATATTATGATAACAAGGGGGACACTGCCATCTGTGAATAATAATAATAAATAAATTAAATTTAATAAAAAAGTTTACAAAAAGTGTACGTGTATCCAACTGTAATGATGGATCAGAATTAGAATGAGAGTGTGTGTGAAATATATTATTATTGTATCAAACTATCAAGTTAGGTATCTACTTTGTTTTCAAAGCAAATAATAATAATAATAATATTCCACAACGTCATCTAGTCCCGAACTCGTAATCGTTCAAAATTCGAATTTTAATTTGTTTATTGTCGGCCAGTTTTCGTTGTAGCAGTCAGTCTATGCCTCATAAAAAAATAAAAATAAGGCTTCTCATTTTCTACGTAATGTATGGGAAAACTTTTTGCGATTTGTGACTTTTTTAGTACTCAAACCGCAATTGGTTCCACAGAGGTTTTTGATCCTTATAAGAAACAGGATCGATTGGCATCAAAAAAAATTACCCATTTTCTTGTTGACTGTACAGTTTTTCAAAATCTGTGAATCATCATCTGCCTAGCCTTTTTTCCCAACTATGTTGGGGTCGGCTTCCAGTCTAACCGGATGCAGCTGAATACCAGTATTTTACATAGAGCGACTGCCTATCTGACCTCCACAACCCAGTTACTGGGCAATATGATACCCCTAGGTAAGACTGGTTCTCAGACTTTCGGGCTTCTGACTACCCATAACGACTGTCAAAGATCTACGAATGACAGCCGGGACCAACGGCTTAACGTGCTTTCCGAGGCACGGAGGGGTCTCGGTATGTAAAGATGGTCACCCATTGATATGTATGCGGATATTGCGGATGGGCGAAGGCCTAGGGCTTAGAAAGGAGTAATGAACTGACGGATAGTTGGTAGCACACTGACGTTTATTTTACAAGTCAAGATGACACATATAAAAACCATAGATCGAACATAAAGTATACAACATTCCTCCCCCTAGCTTGTCAAAATAAACATAAATCAAAAACTTTAATAAAAACGCTTATAATCTACTCTAGGCACAGCTCGCAGTTCTTTTCCATCAACCGTTTGTCTTATTGGCTGTGGTGGCTGACTTGATTCCTCAGGAGAATCTCCATGAGTTGGATCTGTTGCATCATAGAATACTTCGTCTTCGTCTTCTCTATTTCCTTCCCCTCCAGTGTCCGACACATTACCGTCCGCTGGAAGTGCCGGGTTTGGTTCCGACTGTTCCGAAGTTATTTTTATATCTTCTAATTCAATAGGGCATTCACTCGGCCTGTGAATATTGTTTGTTGTGCCGTGGAATGGTAATAGTTGATTCTTATGTTTTTTTGTCTTCAACAAGGTATTACAATCCTGGACAATATAAACAACTTTTCCTATTTTTTTAACTATCACACCTCTATTCCAAGTCCCTTCTTTATTAGTGCTGGTTTTTTTATACAATACATTGTCTCCTTGTTTAAAGTATTTAATAATTTTATCATTTTTCTCTTTAGACTGCAAATACTGTTTGTTTTCGACGTTTTGGGTGAGAGTGATAGATGCCGGGGTAATTAAATCTAACCGCGATCTCAGTTTATGACCGAATACCAATTGGGCAGGTGAACAGCCCGTTGCAGAATGTATGGAATTTCTATAATCAAATAGATATTTAAGCAAGTTATTATTTAATCCTGTAACATTACTACGACTTAACATACAAGATTTGATTCCCTTTTTAACTACCTTTACGTAGCTTTCCGCCTGCCCGTTACTAGCCGGATGATAAGCCGGCGACGTCACATGCGAAATACCATTTGAAACACAAAACGTCCTAAATTCTGAGGAAGTAAACTGTGTGCCATTGTCACTGACTATAGTATGCGGTAAGCCAAATCGTGCCATGTATTCATACATTTTATTAATCACCGATAAGGATGACGTACTTGTCCCCATATCATAAGCTTCTACCCACTTCGAGTACGCATCTACAATCACCAAATAGGAACGGTTATGTATGGGGCCGAGAAAATCTATATGAATACGATAGAAAGCTTGTGGTGGATGTGGCCACAGCGCTGGCGGCGCACGCACTGGTAACTGTCTCAACTGTAAACAGACCTCACAATCCGCGATCATTTTCTCTACAGCGTTATCAATTCCTGGAAACCAAAATCTGCTGCGCGCTTCCGCTTTCGTTTTCACAATACCCAAATGTGACTTGTGTAGCTCTAATAATAATTTTGTCCGAAGTGTCTCTGGGACCTTGTGCCCTCGCATAATACAACCGCCTTCATACGACAACTGATTTTGACATAGAAAATAAGGTTTGATGAATACATCCGATAGTCGCTTAGGCCAGCCTTTAACAATATATGATAAAACTTTAATTAAAACTGGATCTTTCTGAGTTTCATCACGAATTTCGCTAAGTGTAACGGGTAAACTACCATCGGTAACAAAATTAACATAAGACGCGCGATCTTCTACGGGGACTAAACTATCGTCGGCCCTGTAGCCACACCCCCCACTAGCCGCCGTTGACTCACTGTCAGGCAGACTGGCGCGCGATAAAAAATCTGCGCTGTTGTCGGCGCTTCGTATGTATTCGATAGTGTAATTGTAACCACTCAGGAACATCGCGTAACGCTGCAACCTATTTGCAGAGACCTCTGGAATACCCCGATATGGACCAAAGATAGATAAAAGGGGCTTGTGGTCGGTACGGAGGACAAACGGAACTGATCTTCCATATAAGTACTGGTGAAAACGTCGCACTCCGAAAATAATAGCTGTGGCCTCTTTTTGAAGCTGAGAATACCGCTTCTCTGCCGAATTTAGTGTACGTGAAGCGAACGATACAGGGCGTTCCACCCTGTCTGACCCTATCTGTGACAAGATAGCTCCTAGGCCGCTGGGCGAAGCGTCCACCGTCAAAATAATTTGAGCATTTTGGTCAAAATGAGCAAGAACCTGCTTTGAGGCTAAACATTTCTTAATTGCTTTGAATGCATTATCATCTCCTCCCATTTCCATGTATTGCCCTTTTGCAACAATGAATAGAGCGGGCTCAAAATTGATGATGCGTTAGGGACAAAGTTCCTATAATAATTGACTAATCCCAAAAACGACTGTAACTTATTCACATTTGTTGGTGTAGGTGCTTGGACTATGCCCGGTGTCACCACTGCGTCGACTGCCGGGAGGACACGGCGCGGCACACGCTGGCAGAGTGTGCCGCTTGGGAGGAGCCACGCCGTGCCCTCATCTCAGGAGTAGGCAGTGACCTATCGCTGCCGGCCGTGGTCGAGTCTATGGTCGGCAGCGAGGAGTCCTGGGACGCGGTGGTTTCCTTCTGCGAAACAGTCGTCTCGCAGAAGGAGGCTGCGGAAAGGGAGAGGGAGATCTCGTCCCCTCACCCCGCCCGCAGCAGGCGCATCGGGCGTCGGCGGAGGGCGGACAACGCCCTCTTCCAGCCCCCCTAAATGGGTCCAGGGGCGACGGACTTGGGGACGTCCGTCGCCCCCCACACATCTGGACCCGAGGCGGCGGCGCGTAGTGTTCCACGCGCGCCCCTCTTAGACGTCGCGGGGGGAGTTTAACACCTCACTCCCCCCCCTGACACGAGGAGAGGCCCGCAGGAGCGGGCCAGCACCAGCCGGGGGTTGCGGAAGTATCGTTCGTTCCCGCGACCCCCGGCGTAGGTGAGAGAGGGAACACCGGGGTGGTTTTTAGTCAGTAAGAGTCTGACAGACCCCGCCGCCCGCCCCAGGGCGGCGGACATCCATGAGGATTTTCCACCCCGAAACAAGGTGCTTGGACTATAGCCTTGACCTTTTCATCTGATTTCCTTAAACCATTCTTATCTATAGTATAACCTAAATATTCTATTTGGTCCTCGAAGAACACGCACTTGTCTTTACGAAGTGTTAATCCTGCGTCTTGTAGTCGTTGCAAGACCGCACATAGCCTGTCTAAGTGTTGCTCTTTAGTTGCCCCTGTAATACAGATGTCGTCAAGAAAACACATAACACCGTCCAATCCCGACAGTAAGCACTCCATAGCCCGCTGGAAAATAGCAGGAGCACTAGCAAGACCAAAAACTAATCTTGTATAAACAAATAAACCGCGGTGAGTATTGATACAAGTTATGTTCTGAGATGCCTCATCTAACACAAATTGTGAGTAAGCTTGCGTTAAATCCAACTTGCTAAACTGTTGACCTCCGTGTAGTTTTGTAAAAAGTTCTTTAGCAGTCGGTAACGGATACTGTTCCACAACCAGCTGTTTGTTTACGCTTACAGAGTAATCAACACACAACCTGATTGAACCATCCCGCTTTAATATAGGGACAATTGGTGAGGCGTATTCTGAAAATTGAACCGGCTTTAACACACCTATACGTACCAAACGATCAATCTCACCGTTTATTTGATCTCTAAGTGCAAATGCAATTGGACGAGCTTTAAAAAAAATTGGCTTTGCGTTTTCTTTCAATTGTAACCTAACTTTATATTTTGTAAATAAGCCTAATTCATCTGAGAAAACAGATGGAAACCGCAATTTTAACTGTTCAGCAATTTGAGTTGTTTTACAATAATTGATTTGCATCATGCGTAATCCAAACAAACTAATAAAGTCTCGCCCTAAAATCGGGGGACCACCATCGCGAATCACTCTAACTTTAACATCCTGTGTCTTGTCCAAGTATCTAATAGGCAATTGCACTATTCCTAAACACTGAATAACACACCCCGTGTATGTAAACAATTGATCCGTCGTTGGTGATAATGGCAACAACTTAAAATATTTTTTGTATACTTTTTCTGAAATTGCTGTGACTGCCGATCCGGTATCTACTTCGAACTTTAGCTTAATGCTTTGAATCGAAACTACTAAAGTCATAGGTTCACCTCTGAATGAACATATTTTTTTTGTCTTACCGTCATCGTCACTCTCGCCCGACGCGCCAGTTCCTACGAAATTTATCTTTTTGCACATTCGGCGTAGGTGGCCTTTTGTGTTACATTTCTTGCAAGTATAACTTGCAAACCGACACTGAGATGTTTTGTGGTTCTTGTAGCCGCAAACTGAACACTTTTCAATGTGAACACTCGATTCCTTTCATTAAGTTGTTCATAATGATGAGTACAATGACCCCTTAAGAGGTTGTGCGTTATTTAAGTTACACCTTGTATATCCGCTTTTGTGTTTTTATTTACCAACCTATTACATAGTTACCAAAAACAAAGCGCCAACTATTTACTATTAATATATCCCTTCGTTTCCAAGATTACCTTTCATTGTACAGACGCCAGCACATAAAGCTACTACATTCTGTCAAATTTCTTTTATAGATTTTTAACTTTATCGCTGAAGTATCCTGAAAATGATCGTTAGCAGAGTGGACTGCCCCATCCAAAGGCACTGGGTAGAATTAGGCATAGGTTTATGTTAAATAGAATTAAGTACTAACAACAATAACATAGCATGTAAGCACAGTTTGTTACTAACCACTAACTACGTATGGACCACTTAGGTCTGAAATAAAGTTTTTTTTTTTTTTTTATAAGGTTCAAAGTTGATTGGGAAAATTTGACAGTTTCGGCTAGTTTAATGTGCTGGCGTCTGTACATAGACCTTCACAGAATTAATTACTTTTCCGGCTCCTATAGCGGAACCCAAGCCTTTTGTCTATGTATAGAGCTTACACCTGACCACTATACACTTAATTATTTAGAGATTACGTCACTGAATCGAGAAGATTTGGTCGAACGGAATATAACGGGTGAATGGAAAAGGTTTTCTCATGCTAGGTTTTCATGTTATAGATTAGTTGAGATGCTATCCATGCAACATACACGTGCAAGTGTTTTTTAATACTTTTGCCATTTGAAAAGTATTGAATCTCAGTTTAATTTAGCAGGCTACATAAGGCGGATTGCACCAATGAAACAGAACTTGATCAGCACATCTAAACTGCGTGGAAAACCTGTCAGTGTCATCATTTTTGTGTCACCTATTTATGTATTGTTGTACGTTTTTTATTTATAATTAAATAATTTTAATCGTTTTTTGTATCATTGTTTGGCTCAACTAAAGCACCTGTCATCTAATCTCTTCACCACCCTTGGTTGACTGGTAAAGAATGCCTAAGGCATTAAGTCCGCCTTTGTACCTTTTTGTGTGCGAAAAGTTTAAATAAATAAACATTGACATTGACATCTCTTGAACACAGTCTAGATGTTGTGATCGCGTTCAGTTTTATTGACAGCTCTTGAACGCAGTTTCTTTGGTGAAATTGGCCCTTATAAAGCCAAAAAACTACTTATAAACAGCAATTTCCAAACCATAATTTTTGCATTCGTAATATTACATAATACCTATAACTTCTACCCTACCATAGATTGTCCAAATTATTATTTTAATTACTGAAGTAAAACTATTTTAACCACAAACACCAAAAAAACAAATATATAGTACCTGCTTTTGCACTGCATCCAATAAAGGTACATTAAACATAGAACTTCAAAGCTAACACGTGTATCCAATGTCACGAAATGTTATATTGCTGTTTCATATTTCCCCTCTCACAAACTTTACGGAACTCTCCAGTGTCCTATTAGTAGGTAGTTAGTTTCGTAACAAGTTACGTATTTGAAATTATGTATTGATAAATGTTTTGTCATTTCAACATTTTCAACTCGTAAAAAGAGCACTAATCGACTTGGGTTTTCTGTTTGTTAGTATGTCATAATCACCGTGCTTGTGGAGATTGCTGATCTCCACATGCATGGCGGCACAAAAAAAAATAAAAAAAAGGAAAAAACAAGTCGGCTTCGTTAAGGGTATTTTTACGCCCTGTATTATTATATCATTCTATCAAAAAAACTATTGCACCTTTTGGGACCACAAAAAAACAGTGCTAACAAGACATTACTATATCGGTATACTCATGATAGGAAGAAAGTATTTCTTCCTACCATGAGTATACTTATATTATTAAAACTATCCAAAACATAAATTATCTGAGTTCCTATTGTATGGTTAGGTATGGTATATAAGTATATATATTGTATGGCCACAAAAGTAACATAAGTACCTAGAAACATTAATTCCTTATCCTGCTATTAGATTGCCTAACCCTTGATAAATGAGAAAACAATCATGGTCAATACCCGAAGTATAACTTCTTGAACCTCATTATTTTATGTCCGTATTAGCATTATTCTTCCCTCATTTCTATCACTCAATATCATAATAAAAAAAAAGGTTACGCCGAAAACACACTACTTAAGGAGCTTTTCTTATTTGCCACGCCTGAGTGCCTAGACAAACTGACATTCTATCAGCGATAACGATGATGGAAAATTTAAAAAAATATATATGGAACTGACAGAAGCCACCTAAAAGGTCAAATCAATCATGTTGAAAGTCGTAGAAATACGAAACGCTTTGTAAAAGATTGCCACTTTTGAGCTGATAAGAATTTTGATTGTCAATCAGAATTCTTATGACAAATTAGTCTTACAGCATAGCATCAAGCGTCAATGTGGCCCTTGCAATAGTAACACCATGAGAAAAAAGAAGAAATAGAATAGAATACTCTTTATTATGTACACATTACAGTGTATAAATTACAGACATGAATATAGAATTTTTACAAAGGGTGACACAATGGGCAGTCTTATCGCTAAGAGCGATCTTTTAAAGACAACCTTTGGATGGATTGAAAAGGGAAGGAGAGACAACTACTGTAGGTAGTCTGTGGTGTACCATTTACACGATACAATGAATATATACATAAAGTATATTATACTAATATAAATAAATATATAAATATAATAATGGACATGAAACAGGAATAAAGAAAATATAATGATGATGTTTAAGGAGAGAGGAAGTGCTTTTTTATCATAATTTTTAAAGTGGACAAAGATTGAGCACGCCTTACCGACACGGGCAAGTCACTCCATAACCGTACTGCTTGAACAGTAAAAGATTTGTCATAGAAACTGGTGGAATGCATCGGCATCTCTAGTCTCAGGTTTTCCGATGACCTGATATCTATTATATGTGTCATGAAGGACCTTGAAACGTTCTTTAAGATAAGAGGGGGTCCTAAAATACGTTGGTCGCGTTGCCATGGGTTGGTTTGCAAGGAGCATGTCCCCTATTACGCGGGGTAGTAAACCCAAAACCCAAAAAAAAAAACACAAATCGAAAATCAATGAAATACTAGTGCTGTAACATTCTGACTACTCATTGGTGATTAGAGTTTGTGACACGTTAATTTTAAGTTACGTTTATCTTTGTGGCTGCGACCTTAGGATCGCTCTAACACAGCCTCCTACCCACTATCATCTCCCAGAGCAATTCATGAGACCTCTTTGTGTCCCTACCTTCTATTAGAAATTAACCAGCGGGGAGCACTAATGGAATCTTAGGGACCCTTTTCTCCATGTTGCCCTTTGATGTCCGGTAATGAAATATTATAGTGAATTATAGCATTGGAGCTCTATTGTCCTGTCGTGACAAGTTTGGGCTTGTCGCTTTTGGCTTTGAATTCACCGCCGTTCTGTTTTTAATATTATTTGTTCATTTTTATTTTGATGTTAAAGTTTTGCTCTTTTAAGTAATCTTTATAGCATTATCCTAGTCTCAAATATTTTCTTTATCGTTTTCCAGTCGTAACAAAAAAAAAAAAAAAAAAAGAACATTTATTTTTAGCATCGCAATAACAACCTTAACAATAAAAATTTCAGAGTAAAGAAAGATATTACAAACAAAACAAAAAAGTAGATCTCATGTCGTGCGTAGAAATGTGGTTGTTAGAGAGTAATTCACACTGACCTCCGTACTAGTAAAAACTGTATCACGGTAGGTTAGTCTTCCTCGTTCTCCAACAATCAACATTTAAGCACTTTATAGTGAACATCGAGAGATTTAACAGGTGTTCGGTATTAATTGATACATTCGTAAGGTGGGTAAAACTAAAAATTATTATGTATATGCAAAATATTTAGACAAAAAAAATAATGTTTAGAAGAAGTTGTGTTGATGTTTGTATGATGTGTGTTGATGTAATTTGTTTATGTGACTGAATGTGTGTGAATACGTGCTGTGTGTTTGTATTTATGATAGGCTTACTAATAGCTTTTCTGTGTCAACATAATTAATTTGAAGTAGAAATTCATTTAAAATCTTTTTGCAATCATGAATTGACAAATCACGTAACCTCAAACATCTAGACAACTGATTATACAAATGAGGCCCGGTGTGGTCAAAAAATTTGCTAGCGAATACCGTTTTGGTTCTAGGAACGCAATACACTAAATCCTTTCTACGCCTGGTTGTTGTAAGGGGTAACTTAGAGTGTTGCTGTAGGATCGAAGTTTTTATAAACAATTGTCTAATCGTAAGTAATGACAATTCTTTATGTAGTGTATGTGTGGGGTACCTAAATCTCCTGAAATTCATTACTTTAAGTACCGCTCGCTGAGCTCTTTCTAGGGATAACAGTGTTGTTTTAGAAGTGCCTCCCCAAGCAGTGATACAATAAGTTATTATTGACTGGCAAAGGGAGAAATAAATAGTGCGTAGTAGTTTTGGTTGGCAAACATTCCGCAGATTTTTAAATAAGTGGATCATTCTCCTAACTCGTATAATTAGTTTGTAAGTCCACTTTTGCCCGCGTGGATCCCTCTGTTATAACAATATTAACTTCAATGAAGTCTAAAGCGAAATCCTCAAACTCTTCATAATTTTATCCTATTTAAGCAGCAAAATATGTAACAAGGCTACCAAGTCAGAACTGTTTTGTAAGTTTAATGCCTTGTCCTTGACTTACTTACATGTTTTATACCATTCTCATCATAATTGCTAAATAACTTCTCCAAAGAATTGTTTCCGTCGTCTTACCTTCTTATTTGAGCATTCCAGTTTAATCCACTTATTTCTTTTGAATGTTATGTTCAAAAGTTCCTACTCGGTATGGAAATTTTATCGGGAGTATCAAGAAAATGCGCACCCACAACGCGAATGGGTACGAAACGTACACATGTTCCGTATAAATGGGGTACTAGACGGGCAGCTTAGATTATTATCACTGTAATATAACCTCCTTGGGTCGATCTTGGATATAGGTACGTGAAAAGAAAAACACACCGCTGGAACAAAATTAAAACGATATTGCCTCTAACTGTGATATTTGTAGTGTGGGCCCCGTGCGTATCAACACGTGTTTGGTAGGTTACATTGAAAACTACTTTGCTTGCTCAAGGTGGATTGATGATTTCAGACTTATAATTCCTGTAGGGCTATTGCGTAACACACATTAAATACCAATTGATGGCAATGCTTTTCATTTTAACAGTTCAGTTACCTTCATTGTGTTATTTAAGTTGTTGATCAGATGATTTTTTTAAAACCTATTATCAATGGATTATGAATTTCGTTCAAAACCCTCGACATGTGATTGAAAGCTTAGTGTGATACGCAATTAGTGTGCAGGTTTCCTCATGATGTTTATTTAGTTATTTAATACTTCAAGCACATAAATGTACAGAGGCAAACTTAATACCATAGGCATTTTCTACCAGTCAACCTTTGGGTGATGCAGAGACAAACAGTAGTGGGTGAAATCATGAAAATCGAGGAAAGAATATTTTAAATATAAAGATACGCATAAACCTAATATATAGATATAATATATACCTAATTACATATCGATGGGTCCTACGTATAAGGGCCAATGCAGTATTTTGAGAATTTTCACTTTTTTGTATTAAATGTTTCTTTATATTTTATTTGATACGGGCACTAAAAAAAAATACACATTTATAGGTGAAAATACTATTTTTTTTTAGTGCACGTTTTCAAATGCAGTAAAAGGAAGCATTTAATACAAAAAGTGAAAATGCTCAAAATGCTGCATTGGCCCTTATACGTAGGACCCATCGATATAAATATAAGCACAAATAAATATATATAAATACATGAATAATGATGTTTTCCTTGATCAGTGTGTTCCAAGATAAACTTAGAAAGTACCTACTACTTATGAAGTGAAAAAGTCTCATTGGAACTTACCTAGATTTGAACCCTTTTATGTGAAACTAAATATTACCAACAAAGGGTTGTAGAAAAAGTTCTCATTTCTTAAACCAACTTGCATTCAGTTGTTCATCTCACAAAGGAAATACTGCTAGTCATCCTTATGACAAACATCCCTGTCTTATTCGAAAGATTTGGCCCGAGATTTACTTTCTCCTAAATCTCGGGCCAAATCTTTCGACACATTGTCACGTCAGCCAAAGTTAAAACTGTCGTAAACTGAGATTTAAAGGGAAAACATCCCTGATTTATACCTGAGCTTCCCCCCTAATAGGCTCGCATTTTTACTTGTTACCCATATCGCTCCACAACACGATTTAAAAAATTTACCAGTATTTTCGTGCGAAAAAGTCCTTGAATTATGTTTACTGTATCCAATAAATTTCACCCTGAAATTGAATTTATTGCGCATATTTCGGAAATTGAACGAAGAATGTGTTTGTGAACTTTAACGGTTGAAATATAGACGTTCGTTGCATTGTCGTTATTTGGGAAATGAAGTTCGAAGTGGTAGTAATAAGTCAGGTATGTAGTCTGAAGAATAAGTTCCATTTTATTATTGTTCTGTAACTTACTCCAAGTAAGTTTCATTTACTATTGTTTCAAGTTGCTAGTGTATAAATTCAACCGCCAATATTTTTGTAAATGGCGAGTGAAATGTATATCCCAGTTATATAATATTCAGGAATCACTGTTTTTTCATTTTCTCGTCTTGTGTTTTGTTCATAACATTCTATGATTAAAAAGAAAGAAAGAGTTATTGAGTTTTTCCATTATAAACTGCTTAGTAACAGCTTGGAGTTTGGAAGTTGACGGTGTTACACCTGTAACTCAGAAAGCACGTCAAGCCGTTGGTCCTGCGCCTGATCTCTCTCCAGTCATGTCGAATTGTGTGCCGTCCCATCGGACTATGAGAGTGAGGAATGAGAGAATGTACCTGTCTGCAGTCTGCTAACACGCTTGTGTACTATAAATATTATCTCCCGCGCAGAAGGCTAGTCTCCGTTGAGATTGGCCCCCGTGGCCATGGCCGAACTACGGCCTGGGTGACTAAAGACAGTGCTTTTGCGTTTCTTTTTTCTTATTTTTTTTCTAATGCCGTTCTCTAGCAAACCACAGCGCACCAGATTGCAATAATGCGCCAAAGCACATTAGTAGCCGCGGCTGAGCGCACCGCAACGCAGTAATTGTTTCAGACGGATGCAAATTTCTAATTTGAATTTGAATTTTGATATCGAGTCCAGTGCAACGCATAACCGCGGCCGCAAAAACGCCTCGCGAGCGATCCACCAGTGTGATGCGCTGCAGTTCGGTGCAGCCCGCCGATAGTGTGCGAGTCTTTAGGGATGTTATATGTCTAAACATATCTGTTTTCCTATTCATTGATAGTTCATGACATTCTTGTTCAATAGGACGATATGACCTTAGAGAGTCGTACTGATGATTTTAATGATTACAATTCTGTAAATACACACTTTTTATGCTCGCAAATCATATTTCATTCAACATACGTTGACATGCAAATTTCAAAAAACGGAAAAAAATTGCAAAATCTTTAAATTGGTCTCAAATTCTAATTCCCTGATCCCACTAACGAACAATTATGTCTAGTTTTATTGTTCTCGGTTCAAAAGAGAGCTAGAGTTTCACTAGCGCAGTTCATGAATATCTTATCTAAGTCGTTACTGTCATGCATTCTTATTATCTTCTAACGGAAATGTAGAATTTAGGAGCTCTTAATTAAGCATTCTTATTACTAAAGTCTGAAGATGTTTTAAATGTTTGGTCTTAATTTATTTAAATTACTAATCTTTAAATTAATAAAGTTTGGTCTTAATTTCTTTAAAATATGTGCTTCAAAGAATTTGTAAGCGTCTTTACGCTTACAAATTCTTTGAAGCACATATTTTTAATTAAGACTAATTCTTTGGAATTTATTTTATTTATAACTTTCTGATACTAATTGAATTGGATTGAAGTATTAAGTTCAATTTCATGTATTTTCGTGTATTTTTTATTTATTTGATCTATACTGTCCCACTAGTGAGCAAAGATCTCCCCCAAATCCTGTAATGCATCTTTTTCTAGCGCCACCTCGATGTTCGTGAATTAAGTTACTAAAACGTAGTTGCAGATTTTATATGTAATTTACTGAATACTTAGGACCGCTCGCACCACAATTCATTAAATACGATTAGCAACAATCGGTTGAAGATTTCTGAGATAGAATGGTGCTTAAGTTAAGAGCTAAACATATTTAGTTGGACAGGTCTTACCGTTTAACAATAGTTAAATCCTTTCTTTCTTATTCCAAAACCAAGATGGAAGGATAAAAATAATCAGAAACACAAAAGAACTTTTCCATATTGCGTACAAAATCTCGACCCAAACCAGAAACTTTACTATGTCTATTAGAACTTCAGCTCCCCAAAAAGTAAACAAACAGCTTCGTAACTCAGTTACTTCAACGAAAACAAAATCACAGTAAGTATTTCAAAGGTTTATCCTTGATAAAAGCCTCGATAAAAACTCCGGCTAACTTAATCTACCAAGAACATGGTTCCACTGGTTTTCTTCACAAACAACTACAAAACAGTTTTTAGTTCAAAAATACCGCGCAAAGTTGAAATTAATTTTCTTGACGAAAGAAAAGGTAGTTGGAAAGGACTAGCAGAAAGTGGAAGAGTACGGACCAACAAACAGATAGGTTGCTAGATGCAGGCAATAAACTTGCAAGTATTTTTAACTTTCCGTTGAAATAAACAGTACTGCTGTGCTCTTTTATCTTCTTCTTTTTTTTTCTTTGTGAACTCTACAAAAAAATGTATATTTTTATTGTAGTGGAAAGATGAATATTTTTGCTTGTATATCTATTTGGTTGACTGTGCAGCCAAGAGAATGAATACGTCATTTTTGCATGATTAAAAAGCAATTCTCTTCCAAAATCAAAATCAATCAATCTCTCAAACTTTCCCCAACTATGTTTTGGTCAGCTTCAGTCTAACCAGATGCAACTGAATACCAGTGTATTTTACATGAAGTGACTGCCTATCTGACGCTGTTACTGGGTAAAACGAAATTCCTTGCTAAGACTGATTGTCAGATTTGTCCTAAAATATCTATAGAATTTTTATAGCGATACGATCATAAGTATTTCGAAACCAATAATACTATGGGATAGGTCTTTTCTCAAAGTTGCTATCGTTTGTGACGACAAAATTACTTTTGAATGTTGTGTGTGTAAGTGTATGGTCTTAATGCTCGTGACTATACACGAGAGAAAATACAAGAATTTTAGATTATTCCTTGGCGTATCTTGAAAGCCATTTCTCAAAGAATTTTCTTGTCATGTTTTGATTCTAAAGCGAGCGTTTTGAACGGAATTTCAATTAATATTAGATTAGAGTCGCTCCGCTGAATTCAAACTATTTGCTTCATCATGTACTTACAGCATTAGACGTGTATTTGCAATCCTATTTTGCCTTAGTAGCAAGTGGTGTGGTAGCATTGTTGTTATTCAAGCATTTATCTTAAAGACTATTGTCGGTCGTTGTAGGTAAACTTCTTGTATATGCTGCCTATCGTCTTAAAAACATTATTGTTAAAGCTCGTTTTGATTAATAACATGACTGGACCTTTATAGATTTTTCTTTAGCTATGAATTTAAAATATGACTACACTTACCCGTGGGCTATGCATTTCCTGCGTTCAATAAAGGGCACGCTAAATATATAACTTCAAAATTTTACGCATGTGTCACGAAATGTTATATTGCTGTTTCATATTTACTTTCTCACAAACTCTACGGAACTCTCCAGTGATTTAATGATTACAATTATGTAAATACATACTTGTTACGCTCCCAAATCGTATTTCATTCAACATACAACCAGACATTGACATGCAAATTTCAAAAAACGGAAGAAAATTTGAAGTTCACTGGCTATCCTGGTGCTTAGTTTCCCAAAGGGAAGTCCTTTAATTGCCTATTTTCAGCTTTTTAGTTTCCATTTACAATATACTTAAATTGATCTTGAATTCTAATTCCCTGATCCCACTAACGAGCAATTATGTCTAGTTTTATTGTTCTCGGTTCAAAAGAGAGCTGTTTCATTAGCGCAGCTCATGAATATCTTATCTAAGTCGTTACTGTCAGGCATTCTTATTATCTAACGGAAACCTAGAATTTAGGAGTTCTCAATTAAGCATTCTTATTGCTAAAGTCTGAAGATGTTTTAAATGTTTGGTCTTAATTTAAAGACGCTTACAAATTCTTTGAAGCACATATTTCTAATTAAGATTAATTCTTTGCAATTGATTTTAATTATAACTTTCCGGTACTAATTGTATTTTATTGAAGTATTAAGTTGAATTTCATGTATTTTTTATTTCTTTGATCCATACTGTCCCACTAGTGAGCAAAGGTCTCCCCCAAATCCTGTCATGCATCTTTTTCTAGCGCCACCTCGATGTTCATGAATTAAGTTACTAAAACGTAGTTGCAGATTTTATATGTAATTTACTGAATACTTAGGACCGCTCGCACCACAATTCATTAAATACGATTAGCAACAATCGGTTGAAGATTTCTGAGATAGAATGGTGCTTAAGTTAAGAGCTAAACATATTTAGTTGGACAGGTCTTACCGTTTAACAATAGTTAAATCCTTTCTTTCTTATTCCAAAACCAAGATGGAAGGATAAAAATAATCAGAAACACAAAAGAACTTTTCCTTATTGCGTACAAAACGTAAATCTCGACCCAAACCAGAAACTTCAGTATGTCTATTAGAACTTCAGCTCCCCAAAAAGTAAACAGCTTCGTAACTCAGTTACTTCAAAGAAAACAAAATCACAGTATTTCAAAGTTTTATCCTTAATAAAAACCTTGGTAAAAACTTTGGAGAAGTAAACCTGTCAGGAACATGGTTCCACTTGTTTTCTTCACATACAACTACAAAATAGTTTATAGTTCGAAAATCCCGCGCAAACTTGTAATTAATTTTCTTGGCGAAAGAAAGGGTAGTTGGAAAGGATAGTGCACGAGTAACATTATTTCAGCCGAAAGACGTCCACTACTGGATATAGGCCTCCCCCAAGAACCTCCACTTCTACCGGTTCTGTGCTTCTCGCATCCAACGGGTTCCTACGGCCTTCACAAGATCGTCGATCCACCTATTGGGAGGCCTTCCCACGCTACGTCTTCCGGTACGTGGTCGCCTTTCAGCCGTATTGGCCATCTATTCTGCGAGCAATGAACCCTGCCCACTGCCACTGCAATTCTTCGGGCTATGTCTATGGGATCTCTTCATTCCAATATTTATAAATATCATTCCGATTTAGATTTAGATTAGACATTTATGAAGTCGCGTGTTTTCAATAATAATTTTAGTTTTTAGATTATGTAGTTTAATTGAGTTTGTTTTTTTTTTTCTCATAATTATGTAACTTATCCTTAAAGCATGCGGAGTTTACCTATAAGTGATTGTTACACTTTTGTACTCTACTCTATTGCTTGTTACCTTTAGCATAATACCAGTGTAAACAATTGTTGGTGAACCAATAAATAAATAAAATAAAAAAAAAATCTGAATCAATCACGCACGGAATCTCCAAAGATAGCCCTCCCCAATGCCCTTTGTGTGACTTTTAGCCTTCTAATAAGGCCCATTGTGAGCGACCAGGTTTCAGCGCCTTAAGTCATCACTGCCAACACGCACTGGTCAAAGACTTTCGTCTTGAGACACTGCGGTATGTGGGACGAGAAGATATTGCGTAGCTTCCCGAACGCTGCCTAGCCGAGTACGAGTACAGTCGAACAAAAAAATTAGTTTATAAGCAGAAAAAAAAATATTTCCACTGCACTGATAAAAAGTAATTACAAATCAAAGAGTAATAATTATAATCTTAAGAATATTATTAGGTACGCGTAGTAGAGCAGTGGTGGCGGCCGTGACTTACAAATTGTAGGTCGTAGGTTCGAACCCAGACTGGCGCTTTACTTTGTTTAAATTATTTCATCACCATTGTTCTTAAAAACGGTGAAGGAAAACGCAGTGAAAACCAAAAAAGTTGAAGACATATTAAATCTATGCATTACGGCCGACTCCTTCTCACAGAGAGCAGGCCTATGTCCTAGCTGTGGGATCATTATAGGCCAATAAAGAGTAATGTAAAATTGACTCAAACTCAAACTCAAACTCAAAGCATTTATTTCAAGTAAACCAATTACAGGCACTTTTGAATTGTCAAGGGGTCGGTCAGTCAGAAAGATGAAGCTAGTTGCCCATTCCAAAGCGTAGTAGGTACCTGTGGAGAAGAACGGACAAGAAACTCCACGGACACTCTTTTAAATCATAAAAATTGTTACAAAATTTTGGTTACATCATTCAAGTTGAAATTATACATGTGAGAACGATGTAGAAAGACGTGCACGTTAAAAGCGTCCGTACTAAAAAAAGATAAAAACAACAAAAACAAAAAAAATATAATAACAATTCAGAAATGAAAATACTTAGATTAAAATAAAAATAAGCCGTGGCGGCTAAGAGATGACCAGTCCCTACTGGCGGCGCCCGTTCACGAACATGACGTATGGATCAGCACCATTTAGCTCAACCATTTTGAAGGGAACTCAATGATCCAACACACACGCCACCACCAGCGAGACATTTGAGTGAGCATGACATACCCCCAGCCGCCAGGGCACTACTCAGCACACTCATAACATTGCTTAAAAAAAGTTGCAAGTTCTAGTAACCGCTTGTATAAGTGTAAACTAATCACTGTGTTTGACCTTACATGAGAGAAAAGAAAATAATTTTAGATTATTATAATTTCACAAAGAATTCTCTTGTCGTCTAATGATTCTAAGGCTTGAGTTTCGACTGGAATTTCAATTAATATTAGATTATAGTCGCTCCGTTGAATTCACGCTATTTGCTTCATCATCTACAATCTGTCAAATTTCTTTAATACAATTTCAACTTTATCGTTAGAGCATAAGGTTCAAGTTTGATTGGGAAAATTTCACAGTTTCGGGTAGCTTGATGTGCTGGCGTCTGTACTGTACAGAATTAGATGTGTATTTGAAATCCTACATAATTATATCGCATTATTAGTGACTTGTGTAGTTGACATTGTTATTATGAGCATTTTCTAAGAGTATTAAACGATGTACCTAACATTTTTGTTTATCAACAAAATCTCTCGTTTTTAGGGATCAGTACCAAAAGGATGCCAGCGGAACCCTATTACTAAGCCTTCGCTGGCCGTCCGAACGCCTGTCTGTCTTTCTGCGGGCTTTATCTCATGAACCGTAAAATGTGGACAGTTGAAATGTTCACAGTGTGTGTATCTATATTGCCGCTATAACAACAAATAATAATAAAAACGTGAACAAAACCATAGAAACCTATTTTTTCCGGCGTTTTTTACCAACCCTTCGTGTGTGAGTCCGACTCGCATTTGTGCACGACCGTTTTTTTCATTGGATTATTTTTCAACCCTATGTTTAAAAGCTGCTAAAGTAAACAAAATCATCTTTAGTAGGTACTAAGACTTTACGAGCACATAAGGTATTAATTTTCTTTTTTATACCTGACCATTTTTATTTTTTATTTACATATCCGTCTTCTTTTTTATTTTTCATACTGGTAACCGAATTAACTCTCATAAAATCTATTTAGTTTATTGCTATTGCTATCCACATAATGCCAGTCTATTGTCCCAAAATATTTATATCTACAATAAAACGTAGTTATACCAATATGGCCATCATTACGGGCCATATATCACGTTGGATCACCTCTTTGTTGTGTTTTCATTTAATGGATCGTCTATAGGTACTGGCAGTCTATACACCATTTTTCATGGATTGCTGATTTAACTGATGTCATAAATATTTTTGGTCGTCTTTATTTTCATATCGTACCTAAGAAAATTTTGTTACATACTGTTATATAAGTACGTATCTTTTTTTAATATTTCTTTGTTTGGGTGTGCGATAAATACAACGTGTAACGTTAAATGCGCAAAACCTGAAAATAGTTTGATCAGAATAACGAGCTGAATTAATTGAACCACTTTTTAATATAGGTCACATTTTTCAAAAAATCTTCATTAAAAACGTTGCCGTGTGTATTTATTAATAGGTTAAGCAACCCAATGTCAGCGCGGCGCAGCGGCCCGGTGACGACTCCTCCCTCGATAAAGCGTCGTCGCAGACGCAAGAAACGATCAGAATGGCCAGTAAAACTAAAACAGCACATAAAGCCTTTAAAAATGTTTTAATGACTTATTTTCTCTCTGAAATAGGTCAATTTAATTAAAAACAGTTGGGGTGTCTGAAGTTTTGCGCATTTAACGTTACACGTTGTATATGTCCATATTATGATCTATGTCTTCAAAGAAAATTCTGAAAAAAATATTGTTAAGCAAATTGATTACCGACTTATATTCTCCGTATATTCAAATGACATATTCTGTCATTCTTTAACACTTCTTTTGTATGAAACGGCTATAACACGGCAAATTGTAGTAGTGCCAATTTAATTAAAAATTAATATCCTAGAATGTACACAAGAAACGATCAGAAACAGCACATAAAACCTTTACAATTTTTTAATGACATATTTTCTCTCTGAAATAGGTCAATTGAATTAAAAATCAGTTGGGGTGTCTGAGGTTTTGCGCATTTAACGTTACACGTTGTATATATTACCTCTTACAGCACTGGCAGTAAAACTAACAAAGACAACGTACTGGCAGTCATCAAAAACAGTATCTTTTTCACGACTGGCAATATTGTCTAGTTTTGTTAGAGTAGTATGCCTAAATACAATTATTACCTAGACATAAAAATCTAATTCGCTAAATCGGCTAGATGCGAGAAGCACAGAACCGGTCGAAATGGCGGTGCTTGGAGGAGGCTTATGTCCAGCAGTGGACATGTTTCGGCTGAAATAATAATGTGATGGTGATAAAAATCTAATCTGAGTTTAGATCCTCTGCCTGTTTGTTATCTACATTTCACGACTAAACTAATGCTTACCAAGTTGATTTTAATGTACAGACGCCAGCACATCAAGCTACTACAATCTGTCAAATTTCATTAATAGATTTTCAACTTTATTGCTAAAGCATAACGTTCAAAGTTGATTGGGAAAAATTGACAGTTTCGGGTAGCTTGATGTGCTGGCGTCTGTACAAGTAAATATATTTTCCTTTTTGAACTTGAGACACAGGTAGATTACCTGAGTACTGAGTTACTTTAGCCGGTATTGATGGTAATATAGGAACAAAGTAATCTAATTAACTAGACGAATTTTGTATCATCAATTGAAAAGAAGAACCTGTGGCGGCATCTACATCGCCACATGCGAACTACGCATCACACAGACGCCACGTAAAATTCTGCTTCGTGCAAGCAAAGTTTACCACGCGCTATACAATGGTCTGAGTTCCCGGCAAAAATCTTCGGGCAGTTGCCCACTAGACTTGACTAGACCTAACACCCATCTGGTTGGAGGATTTTTTTTTTCTATGGAGGATGAGTCAACTTTACAACCTGTTCTTCATACTGCTATAAAGCTACTGTACAAAATCCAATAATAAGTACTTATTAGGTTGACTAGAAAACTTTTATCTACAGGTTGCGTAATTTATTTAATTACCGCTGGCCTCAAAACTGTGTAAGTAAACTTCGAAGGAAGCCATGTCGTAGATTTAACAATTTGCAGACCATGTGATATCTACCAACCCACACTGGGCTCACGTGGTGGATTACGGCCGACTCCTTTTCACAGATAGGAGCCCTGGAACCCGTCATTGGGAACGTTAAAGGCTGATTATACATGTTAACTGCAACATTATCCTGATGTTTTTTTTCTCCTTGTCGTAGAATTGGATTTGGACTACCTGGAGAGGGGCGGAGGGGGTACCCTGACAGTGGGCGGGGCTCCAAGCCTGGAGCCAAGTCCAGACAGCCTCGACCTCGTCAAAGTGGTGCTACTTGGGGCCCCAGCTGTTGGAAAAACTAGTATTATACAGGTAATATGGGTTCTTTTATTTTGACCTCGAGTAGTTTTCATTAATTGATTATCCTCATTACTGAGGCTTCTTGCATGAGTGGTATCGAGTCCATGAAGTCTGTGCATCTTTCGCAAAGCTCTCTGTGCAGACATTGTATAGACAATGTACAAGCGCGTTTAATAGCTATGTCAGAATTTACATTTGGCTAATTTATGTACTTTGTTGAAATCTAACTCAGAAAGACTTTCAACAATACTCTGTCACTTTTGTCTAGCTGTATTGTTGACTAGGCTTGAATGAGTTCAAGAGATTCCATTAAAATTATTAAGTAAATAAAAATGTATTGACGTAATAGCTTTTGTCCATCTGGAATTCCAAAAAAATATATATATTTCGTCATTTGAAAGGAACATCATTATGTTCCTTTCAAATTATGAAATATTGTATTAAATAGGGACTGTGGTTTCGGAGGTTACCTTTCACATAAACACAAACAAAATTCGCTCTCTCTCTCTCCCTCTCTCTCTCTCTTTTTGTAATATTAATAAGAATAGATAAAATATACACCGAGATAGTAGCAGTAGTAATGCTTGTTCATTAGCATGAATGGATGGTGGTAGTTTATTTTCCTCTTTGAACTCGTTGAAAACATAAAACTCTTTGTATACTAGAAACTGTAGCAGTCCAGCCAGTTGTTCTGTTTGAGATAAGCCAGTCGGGAAAGACGTAAGCGGGGTTATTTAGTTTGTCTCTTTGTCAGAGAACACAGAGTGCAAACCAGACAAAACACATACATTAATGACATATGTAAGCGTAACGTTTACTTTGTCTACGGTACGTCGAAATAGGCTTTGGTTTTAATACTTGTATGATTGTTATAACTAAGACAAATGTCTATATCATGTGCACCCTGAATGTTGCCATTCAAAGCTTGGAAATTATAACATAAAGTAACAATTATAAGAGATTTTCTCAAAGCATTAAATTATGAACATTTAGGTAGATTGAATACAGGGTGAACATCGACGCAAATTCAGCACATAATTCATGACCCCCAAGTGTAGATATTTTTCGTCGGTGTTCAAGCAATTTAGCAGTCGGTAAAAAATGTACTGAATCCATGGTAGAAGGTGGCACGTCGATGCCTCTACCATTCTGTTTAATTCATTGTACACCAAAATAATAGCTGTGTAGCCTAGAAATGCCCCTACTACAATAACTCGAACCAAATAACAAAGAGCTAATACACCTCATATTGATTCCATCACCAACACAATACAAAAAATGCCTTCACACAATAATCTTCATATTTCGGGAACACGAAAATACTTGAATAAAAGATTTACTGCCGTCAATGGAGCTCACATTCGGATGACTCGCCGTGTTTTCCGATTCATTAGTTATGCGTATGATTTTAGGATTTGAGGCGTGAAAAACGGATCCCGCATTAAGGTAATTTCCATGATGTAGCTTTCATAAATATGAGGTCTGGGGATGTGAGCTGTGTCGGTAGTAATTACTGAATGAATTTTATCTAGGTGAACGGGTTTTCATCTGCAGTTTTTATTATTACTGGCATGATATTTCAGATAGATAAAAATAACATTAGTAAACTCAAACACACATCTGCTCAGCCTTTGGGCGAATGGAGTTATGTACACTCTACTCCAAAAAAATAAGGTAAAAAATACAATTTCAAATATAATATTTACTCACTTTCCCGAAACCCACTAGAGAATATGCTTTGGGATACAGTGTTTTATATTTTTTTGCTGAAATCTAGACATAAAAAAAATATAGTTGATATAAATTGCTAGCTCAAATAAAACCAAACTTTCAAGTTCAAGGGCTTCCAAATGACATTTTTCTCAATTGTGTACGCCTACAAATGGCTTCACTAATCGTCCCCTCACTCTTCATTATATAAAAAATACGAATACATCTTGATCAAACACAATTTCACAATGACAGATAAGATATTACGGCCATATCACAACGTCGTCTTTCATAAACGTTAAGGGTATACCCTGACACATGATCTATCTGGCGCGTACCAAATTAGCTTCGGTAGTAGGGTTATATTACTCATTATACGGGAGGGTAGATCGTTAACTATCTGGGGCATAGGTGTAAAACGTCGGGAAATGGAATGTGTAATTACATTATTTGATATTCGGGTAGCGTTTTATGTGATAAGACAAGTTTTTGCTAGAAGTTTTTCTAGTAGTGTTGTATTGTAACTATCACATTATCATGATAGTTTTCGGGAGTAAAATGAATAACGGTTTTGTGTTGCGTGACGTAAATAATAAATTCTGGACTATATTTTGTGTTGCAAGATATATAAAAGGTTTACAAGTTATATTCAATTTACAACTATTTTTTACAAGTTTTTCTTTTCTTATGCCATACAAGATTTAGTATTGATGTTTCCAGATAATATTATTGCAACAACGTAATAGATATAATATGCTTTTAGATTATTTTATTGAAAACATTCTACACAATTTTATTTTTGTCGAAAAACACTATTTACTCCCTATGACGGTTTCCATCGATCTAAATCAAAAACCAAAAATTCACAATGTCTTTTACGTCAACACGTTGATAGTTTTTTTTTAACACTTTTCCGTTTGTTTGTATTATCTTGTCCTTTGTATAAAATAAACATGCAACACATGGAGCTCGCTCAACAGGGGATCAGAAAACAATCCTTCAAAATGATTGATTGTGTTGATAACTTAATTTTTTGCTCGAATTACGTGCCCATGCGACGTTGTTAATGTATCCGTTATTCACATCTGTTTCAGTATCTTTTATTACGATATCATATTTTTTGCCGTGTCAGCTGTAATTTGTCAAGACGTATGTTTTGTCACAAGCATAGCATTAATAATATTCAAAACCATCATTCTTTTCCATTAGAACTTCATATATTCATATAAATAAAAGAAAGTCAATTTAGTTATACGATTTACGAGTATAACTCAAGAACGGTTGGAGGGATTTTTATGATCTTAGATTTATTGGATTTGTCTCCGTCTCGAATAGAAGAATAACTATAAAAACATGGGAAAAATTTACGAAAAAAAGAAAGAATCAATAACTTTCACGGCCCATTATATTTTTAAAAGATCTTACTTTTAAAAATAATATGAGAGACGAGTTACTAGGAGAAAATGAACACGTTAGAGCTTTACATAATATTGCATTTTTACTCAACACGTGCTACAGACTCTTGAAAAGTGATTAGTTAACATTTTCCAATATTGCGCTACGCTACGATAACGAGCATTAACCTCCTTCACTTTAAAAGTGGCGAGAAAATCCACCAGAAGCTGTGAAAGGGGACGGATGTAAAGAAATTATTGTTAGGCAATAAACGATAAACTAAGAGTAGCTATCGAGGGATAAAGTTATGTTTAAAACTTTTAACCTTTCCTTCGTGTGGCTTTAATAATTGGTGCGTGTAAGTTAGCTATTGTATAGAGTTTTGTTCATGATAAAAGTTGGTGTTAAATTGAAGTTTAGCAGTATGTTTTGAAGGTACTTCAAAACCTCATTATTATTAATCCTTTGATGCGTAAAGCCAGTACAATACTCGATCATGCCTCAACATAACAGCACAAGACAGTGAATTCAAATACTAGTCGCAATAAATTGGACTGTTATATAAATACCCTTGGTCTAAAACAACTGATTTAATGCCAAATACATATATTCCTCAAATGGATTTTAATGTCGTTACCCCAATATCACAAACTATAAATTACTGTACCCTGTATGTGTGTAACTATATTTACGATATTTCAAGGATAAGGAAAATAATACGAAAAAACAATATATTTTAACATTCATTTATCTTTCTATGTCAACATCAAATTCAATATTCTAAACCATATCATCACACACATAAATTACTGTACCCTGTGTGTGTAGCTTATACTCGTATTTAAGATATTTCAGGGATAAGGAAAATAATACGAAACAACAATTTATTTTAACATTCATTTTTATTTCTTTGTCAACATCAAATTCAATATTCTAAACCATATCATCACATTTCATATTCTCCACATAATATTACTATTTATGGAGTATTCTAATATTTACAATAAAGTTAATAGGTTACCTTAATTTAAAGTAGATCTCCAACCATTCCATGCCTGCCTAAATTTTAACCGACACAGCCACGCGGAACGTCCTACGCCTCAACAAGAATCCACGCCTCAACAAAAAGCCACGTTGTCGCGACATTTTACATTTAGAATCTTTCAGTATTGCCCGTACAATCAACTGTTTTGCACTAAGTTGTAATAGTACATTATGATATAAGTGCGGTAAGTTGAAAATTACAGCTGAGGCGATATTGCTAGCCCGAGACGTAGGTGAGGGCTATAAGAAAGCAGAGGCTGTAATTATCAAACCGCACGTATGTCATACGACGTTTTATAACACATTTGTGAGGAAATAAATAAAACTCGGACTTTCTTAAACGAATAAATCTTTAATTACTTGTTAAAACAGTTATTAAAATTCGAAATTCTTTTGTTTATGGCAAAGGCACAAAAAACAGCAAGTATTACTAATAAAGTAAATTAATACTTTTGTGTTTTTGTTACAGATAAATGGTTGTAATTAACTGTCGAAATTAATGAAATTAAACAATTAAATGTTTATTTATTATATTTTATCTCCCAAAGTTAATGTTATTCATAAAATGTTGACCACTTTTCTGACATAAAAACTCTTTGCTAAGATTTAAAAAAAGTACCGTTCGTTTTAGACGGAGCATCTTGATAAACCGTGCGCTTTACATTACAATTACGCACAAGAACGTAATGAGATACATTACGATATTGAAATTGGTGCAGTAAGAGACCTTTTACGAGCAAATGTGTTATAAAATATATTTAATATTTATTACTGCTTTAATACAGCCAGTAAAATATATAATTATCGCAATAAATCCAATAATTTTGCGTTAACAAATTGAAACATAACAATACCTTATCACACCTCAAATTTTCCAGTTTAGCGTCAGCCTGGATTCTATTTTAATTATAAGGAAAGGTAGTTTTCAGTTTCCCAAAAACGTAGACGACGTTTTTCTTCCCTCTCAAAATGTCCCTCAGTTCTCACGTAATGCAATTATGCAATATGATATTATCAGATATGTTCATTTGTAACAGCTCATCAGTTATTCAATTAATATTTTACTTCACGATAAACTTGAGACTACGGTGTGTATACGGCAGCGCTCGGGATGTCCTTAATTAACTTTGCAAAACATATTTGGTGAATTCGATTTTATTTCAGTAGGTATTACGAGTATACTGAATTAAACATGGATATCGGTGAATTCGATAAATATTAAAACTGGATGAAACGCGTTCGCTCGCGAAGAAAATCTGAATTGGAAATATATTTTGTTTCTTAATATTATTTTTAACGAATAATAATTTATTTATCATTTCGTTTTGAGTTGTGTATTTCTTTGAATGTAATCTAAAAGTTCTGCTTTTCAATTTTGTATTTTAATTTTATAAAAAGCCTAAAACATACCTACATCTCACGCCTTTCTTCCATGGGTAGGCAGAAACTACAGAACGCCACCTGCTACGATCCTTACATACTTCTTTTGCTTCGTTCGTTTACATTCATACATCTGGTTACACGCGCAAGCCAGTTGCGAGTAGTTACGCGCCTGTCCTTTTTGAAGAACGCCTAAATTGTCAGCAGATTAATATACATCACCCATTTCAATCTTCAAACCTCGTGTAACTTCTGTTTATTAAATTATAATGGCATCAATGTAAATTAGTATTCCTAAACCACTAGCTATTTAATCTAGGTAATATGTACATACAATCATAGTTTACAAACATCCATAGTTTCTACTTTAATTTCGCAACAAACATTCGGAACTAATTAGATGTTAGTGAAAACGGGATCTAACAATACAATGTAACTTGTCATGGTAACAAGTTCTGTAATTATATCATCTGACAAAGTAACTTCAGCACAGAGGTACTAAGGCAAAATAAAATACAGCAGGTTTATATTCCCGAACCGCATGCCATGAAAGTTGTGGTACAACTGATTTAAATATTCGAGCCTCATTAGTAACTTCTGTTCATGAAATTTTAATACAATTAATGTACAGACTGCACATCAATCTAAAAATTCAGTCAAATTTTCCCAATCAACTTAGAACCGTATGCTTAAGCGATAAAGTTGAAAATCTATTAAATTAATTTGACAGATTGTAGTAGCTTGATGTGCTGGCGTCTGTACATTAGTGGTATTAAACAACTAAGGTACTAAATCCAATGATAGTTTACAAAGATCCTTAGTTTCTACTTTAGAAATAAACATTCACAAAACTAATTAGATGTTGCCTAGTGTAAGTGAAATCGGGATCTAACAATACAAAGTAACTTTTCATGGTAACACGTTCTGTACTTGCATCAAAGTAACTTCAGCATAGGTACTAAGACAGCATAAAATACAGCAGGTTTATTTTCCCGAACTGAATGTCATGAAAGTTGTAGTACAACTGCAGTTCTATTTACCACCACAACACCTGCTCGCTTGGTTGATAGCATTGGTGTTGGTTTTGCTATGAATAACTTTGTAGTGTTGAGAGCTGTTTGTTACAAAGTGGAATTTTGCTTTAGAATTCTCGAAGTTGTCGAGATTCCCTTTCGTAGGAGAAAATTGTTCCGAATTGAATGGGTCTCGGTTGAATGCATTGTTTAAATTTAGTTAGTTGAAAAGTCTGTTCTCTTTATTTATTTACGTACATACTTTATCTTCTATGTATATCTAGACATACTATAAGTATGTAGAGTCTGTTCTCAGCAGGCAATATCACTTGGCCTGGTCGGAATATTCCTTTCAATGAAGGAGTAGTACTTGTCTAAGCGACTATTGTTTTCCGATATTCATGCGAACGAAGTCACGGGCACAGCTAGTAAATAAACAATAAAAGCAAAAAAGCTTAAATATATCGTTTATTTTATCATAAACAGCAGATCTGTAGGAAAAATATCTGGAGAGTAGGATGAAATGAACCAATAAAAATGTTTGGAAAATAACGCTCATATTTTATGAATTTGGTATAAAATAGAAATTGATGATCCTGAAATATTCTACTTAGTACGTTCGCTATGACAAATCTATAACTATTTTCTTATCATAAATTAATTTTGTAATAATATCCTTTGTTGAGAATTTATAAAATGTGATCTTTGATTATGCTTGTGAGACATTTTACTGAATAATTTTCACAATAGGCGGCTATTTACGAGTATAAATCTAGGTATAGATAGGAAGGTACCTATCCTACTCCTGTTTTTTCTTGTTTAGCTATATCGAAAACCTTTTAGCTAGTCTCATTTGGGAATATGATATTATTATTTATAAACTCCACATTTTATGATCCCCTATTTTATTTCAAGGTTCCCGAAAACACGACCTATAACTTAAGGTAAACAAGAAGCTCTGGCAAAACAGCAGCTTTTACGCCTTGTGCGTCCCTAAGGACTAATAGAGAGAATCTTGCCTACCTAACTGCCAAACTTATAGCCCGTGTCACGCCGTTCGGGCGGGTTGTCAGCCTGATAACGACGTATACGGGCAAGGTGGGGCACAGCTTATACGGTGATTAATGAATACAACCCAAATCCATCTTAGTCACTTTACAAAACCCCTTTTATATAATACCATTTTCTTTGTTCGCAGCAATTCGTTTGGAGCGATTTCTCAGAGGAATACGTGCCAACAGACCGTAAACACACGTTCTACCCTTCGGTGATCATCAACGAGCACCTTTATGAAGTCAAAATCACAGATGTACCAGTAATACCTTACTTTCCGATAAACTCGTATTACGAATGGGCTCATTACCGTTTCTATGGCCTCAGAAGTGCTACTGCCTATATTCTAGTCTTCGATTTATCTAACGTGGAAACTTTCCAGTATATACGAACTTTGAGAGACCAAATGGTTGAAAGTCGGGACATGAGGAACGTCCCAGTGTTAGTTGTCGGCAATAAACAGGATCTACTTTGTAGTAACACTCCATCCGCGGCTAGTGGACTTCAGCAACTTGCTATAGCAGAAAGTGCTTGCGGAGACTCAAGAGAGAAGAGAAGAAATATCGTGAACTTAGTTCGCAAACACTGGAAGTGTGGGTACGTGGAGTGTTCGGCGAAGTATAATTGGAGGGTCATAGCTGTGTTCAAAGAGCTGATGGAGATGATTGATGCTCTTGAATGGAGTGGAGGTGGTAGGAGCTCGGAGCCTCCTCCAGACTCCTCAGCAGGAGGAAGTACACAAGAGACTCGGTGCGTGATTGCTTAGCACTATTAATTTCTTAGACCTAACCTCGATTATTTTAAAAGAACCGAAAAAAAATGGAATGAAGTCTACAAGATTACTTTGCCTCATTAATCTTTGTTTATCTAATCTGATTTAATTAAGCAACGGGCTGCGAGACTCAGCGGGTCTTTTATGTATTTTAAGGTTTTCTAATTGACCATTCTCTGCTGGAGCCTCCAGAAAGTTCCATATTCATCAATTCAGAAACTTGCACTTGTAAAAGTTTGCCTGACGAGCTTCATTTGTGGAAAATCCAATCTAACTCTCGTAAATTGGTCCATATTTCATGCAACTTCGACTATATTTGAAAGCTGATCTTCTCTTCTCTTTACAATTTTTTTTTCTAGATTTTTTATTCCTTGCTTGGTTTTACTTCGTTTTGTATCTTCAAGTTTAGACACTTGAGCAAACTTGACGAGTACTTACCGTACAGCTCTGTTGTAAGATTTTTCATAAGCTTGACTTTAGTAATATTTTCTCAATGAGATTTGTCCTTTATTTTCGAATAGGTTCTATTAAAATAATTGAGTACATTTCACGTCTAACGCACAGAATTTTAGGAGTTAATGAATGCTGTTAATATGCGAATGTTTAATGTTTCCGAATGGTTGTAGTTAGTAATGTTGTGTAATTCTGTATTCCGTGTTTACATTGCAGAAATCCGTTCAATAATCTATTCTGATGATATAATAGTAAATGAAACAGTATTAATCAGTTGTTCCTAGAATAGGTGGACGATCCCTAAATAATGATCATTCAAACTTAAATATGTACAACATTATTTTTAGTATACTGCAAACCTGAATATAGTTTGTTCAGAATAAGTAACTGAATCGATTCCAATAGTTTTTACACCATGTTATATTTTGTCCCAAAAATATTTAAAAATGGTAAGTAACAAGTTGGACACCGAGCGACACTAAGTACATTTCCGCAATCGTATGCGCACAACACAGGTCATAGCCGGTCGGCCGGCGGCGCGTGTTAAGTGGTAACCAACTTTTTGCACTGATAATCAGGTAACATAACAAAGTTTATAACTTCGTGATTTTTTATGATACAGTTTTGAAATTTTGTACATAGATTCTTTACATAAAAATACTAGAAACATGTTTCGAGTTTGCCATATACTAAAAATAATGTTTTATAATAGCAAATTGTCCCACTCCGAAACTTATACAGATTTAATTAAACTGTAATAAATCCTATTTATTAGGGAATAACAACCGCTTCCACGAACAATTTTGTGCTGGCCAAATCATGCCCGTTATAACATCAAGGGGATGAGATGTAACTTTTTTTGCGGAATAAAGCTTAAATGTGGTAATTGATGCCGTCATTATATTTCTTTTACTTCTGCGAAAAAGGCGAGAGCTTCAATGGCCTTCCCTTCAATATTTTCAAAAAGAGTATAAGTAGTTTTTGGTATCTTTAAATTATTCTTAATTAGAGGCTGTAATAGTTTCATTAATACCGGTATTAAAAATGTCATTATGTCTCCTCAGTGTCATTGAATGTATTGATTAAACACCAGAAAATTTCAACTATATTGGGCTTTGCAGTCAATAGTGTGACTTTAATTACATCAATATTATGAAACGTAATTGATATTGGTTTAACATATCAAACAATTCTGTAATTATTTGCTCTTGGCTCCATGTTTGTTGAAATGAGTGCACATTCATCATTGAATTCAATTGTAAGAGAATTGTATTTTGCTTCACTGTTTTTAGTCATAACTCTTGCAAAAATAAGTCTTATAAAAGTGTCTTTATTATTTTAATATTCTGAAAATACACAAATTAAAAATGCTCCAATTTATTGTAACAAAATTCTCTTGTGCCCCAAAATTTTCTCCACGATATTTTTGTAACAAAATTTCACCAGCCCACAATTTGACCTTCAAACAATATGTAAGCTTTAAACTTATATTCGTGTATTAAATTTATTTCAGGGTACTTTTACACTTTTCTACTAACACTTCTACGTCTAGTTACTGTTTAGAATCTCGACATACCTGTAAGTTGTGAATATTGAGTGTACAATGTCATAGAATTAATAATGTTTACCCGACTCATTGAGAACAAAGAGAGATTCATTATCATGACTGTGTGTAAAGTGAGCTACACATTTGCTCGGGTCGGCACATCCGAGCAGTGTCGAAAACGAATATAAATCAAATCGAATAAAGATATGTTTGGGAAAAAGGCCGCTTGGTACGTGCGACCTAGTCGAGCCAAGCGGTAAAAATCAACTACAACATACCATTTAGCGAAGATAGACGCCAAACAGAGTTTGTCGATCGGCACAAGGCTAACGAGAGCCGAATATAATACATATGCAGCAGATTAGTGCTTCGGAGAGGCTTAGTTTTAAAATAAAGAATGCCGATTCGAATGTGCCGAACCGTACATGACAGTGTAGCACGCCTAATATTGCTTATTTGCTTTAGGTTTGATTTCGATGTCTGGTCTTCTGGTCCAAAGATGTTCATTTGTTTAAAATTCATCTGTTTAACTTATTAACAGAACATCAGTGTAAGTATTTATTCTTCTTATTCTACCTCTTTATTCATTCCATGAGTTTCAATATCTCAGTGTAAATCTTATCCCGAATTTTCCTAGATCTAGTAACTTACTCTGTGTTGTGCTTCTTACCTATGTGCTTCCTCTGTCGTTGTTCATAGATATTTTTTTATTAGTATTAGTACCAATCCAAACGTTGTATAAGGAATCTATTTACAATTCGTTGCATTTAATAGTTATTAGAATATTTTGTACAATTTTATCAAATGTTCGAGTTGATTTTAAAATGAGAAACGCTATCTGAAATTCGTATCTTCGAAACTACAGAAAAATGTATCTTGTATAATTTTAATAAGATACGCCTTGCAAGGGCCGATTTTTACCTTGGTCACAGGCTAAGCATTGCCATACAAAGTGACAATGCCGCCAGTAACTTGGGTACATTACTAGTCGACAGCAATATGGAGGAATTTTTTGAAGCTATTAGTTTCTATTACGAAGTTAATAGTTTCAGTTAAGTTGAATATTCATGCCGATTTCCTTATTCACAAACTAAACTAAAGGGAAACGCCCATTCTTGGCCATGTCTTGCCCAGCAATGTGATAAATGCAAAAAAAATGCCCATTTAGTAACTAAAATATTGCTATTACTTATTTGTCATGAAATCTCCGGAATTAAAAGCTGATTTAATCAAGAAACTCAATCGTTTATTGCCTTATTTAACACTTCCGGTCGTTGGTCCTGTCAAAGTAGGGATGACAACTTTTACGGAAAAAAATCGAAACACTAAAACAGGTTACGTACCAAAAATCGATTTTTGGAAAATCAACTTTTATTAAGTATTGTTTCGCTTTTGTTATTTTGTTTAGAGGCAAAAAAATGTTTATCCATATTCGGCCTTATAAATAGATACGATCTATTTAACCGATTCCGTGTTTCAAGGTTTTTTTATATCGATTTTTCGATAAATCGATCTTATAACCTCACCCCTACGTCAATAATAATCGTAATTGACAACAGATTGACATTGACATTTCACATTTTGTTTGGTGCTGTTTCCTTGCGACTTGTGATTTTCTTTTCTACTAAGTTTTTATATTTGATATTCCGACGACTTTGATTACGATGTGGTTACAACTTATATAATTGTTAAGAATGACGAAACAGGATTAGAAGCAATACGACAATATTCTTGCAATTGTATATGGTCGGAGGACAGTAGGGTGTTGTGCCCACGTGATGACAATTGTGTGTTTCTGGGGCTGGGCAACGTTTCAATCAAATATAAATCCCCCAGCCTAATTCCTTGATGACGTGCTTGTCATTTATTTAAATGAGAACGAATAAAAATCAGAAACCTGTAAGTATGTCTTTTTTTAACCTTGAATGTTTATATATGATTTATAAAAGTCCAACCGAGTTCTATGTAAAAAATAGTGCTTGTTTCTTTATCTATGTTGTGAACCCTAACGCCTATAATTTGTTTCTTTCGTGGGCGTCACTTGGACAAAATCTCTTTATCAAATGGGCATTTCCCTTTAAGTTCAGTGCATTTTTTTCTTTCTATTTCATTAAGAAAAGGGCAGAAGATAAATATTAGTGTAGTCCTGTCAAATTAGTCAGCGCCTGACGTAAATTGACGTATTTTTAGTAGCCATTATTTTAATCACGTCTAATCTTGTCTATGGAGTATCTCATTTGACAGGACTAAACTAATATTTATCTATTTCTTAACCCGTGAGAAGGCGCGCCTAATTTTCTTACACGAGTAGGCGCGTGCGAGCAAATTGCTCACACTATCATAAATGTTTATATTTTTAGTGTTTCTATATTTATTGGCTTATAATGTAAAATTAAATAAATAACACAAGGTTTAGTAAGTAAGAAAACAAGTATTTTAATCAAAACTATTAAACATAATAGCAACTTCTAACGCAAATAACAAAACAACCTAGTATTAATTAATTTTTTTGGCACGTATCATAAAAATCACAATAAAAACTGTTCCATAACAAAAACTAAAAAGTGTTATTCATCCATTAAATCTACACTAATGTGCCTCTCGAAACACACTGAACACATGTATTTTACATGTTCGGTGCAAAGTAATTGCTGGGCGCGTGATGAGCAAATTGCCGCACGTTGGTACACGGCCTCCACAAACGCCTTGCTGCGCGGTCGCAACGCCACTGAGCGGATCGAGAATTGCGTCAGGGGAGAGGGGGTGAATATTTAGGAAGGTACTTAAGTGCTTGAATTGGTGTGGCATGGGAAAGACAAAAAAATTTTGAATTAGATTTTTGTGTGAGCAAATTGCTCATAGCGCGCCTTCTCACGGGTTAATGAAATAGAAAGAAAAAGATGCACTGAACTTAAATTTAGTTTAGTTTTTGAACAAGGAAATCGGCGCCAGTATATTGTTATTCTTAATAATTATACAAACAAGCTGAAAACAGAGTTCTATGTAAAACAATATAATGCAGGAAAATTATTATGTAAAAAGCTAATAGAAGCTTGTTTTTTTTTTGTATTTGAATACCAAAAAATCGGAATAAATCAACTGCTATGCTCACTAAATTGGAATTAAGATAATCGTAAATTAAAAGCTAGCCTTTCTCATTTTTATAATAACATTAAAATATAATTTTTATTACTAGATATTGTATAAAATCGCTATGTGAGAATTATGGGATAGATACCTCCTAATTTATTGATAACTATTATAATTATTAGAAAAGTGCGGAATTAGAAACAGAATATTAAAAAACTGGTGCCCATTTAAACTAAATTTAAGTTCAGTAAATCTTTTTATTTCTGTTTCATTAATGAAAGGACAGAAGATAAAATTAAGTTTAGTCCTGTCAAATTAATCAGTGCCTGACACTATTCCGTACAAGTTTAGACGGGATTAAAAACTTGCCTACTAAAATTACGTCAATTTTTTAATCACGTCTAAACTTGTCTATGGAGTATCTTAATTTGGCCGAACTAAACTAATATCTATCTTCTGTCCTTTTATTAACGAAATAGAAACAAAAACATGCACTGAACTTCAGAATTAGCACCATTGTCTGATTTAGATTTTTCATACCTAAAATTAAAATATTTTAAAAATTTTGAGGATTTAGTTAAATTTGAGCTTATGAAAAATAATTTTAATTGGCATAACGATTTTGGTATCATCTAGTCAGTTTTATACAAAGATTTGAATCGTTAGATTTGCCCGACCGCTTCAAAAGATGGTAATATTCCTCTTTCGTTGTCGATTACATTTAAATCGTATTGTCTCGCTCAAGCATACTGAAAATCGTATCTATCGTTCCGTACAGAATGTGTGAGCTCATCTTCTCAATATGGACACTTTTTGCGCGACCAGTGAGGCAAATCTAACTGTATAAATGTTTGATTCCAGTTAAGTTTCGATAAAACTAAAGATAAATTCATGGATGTTCATAGTGGCCAAATTGTAAATGATTGCAGTGTGAAGTAACAGTAAGTAACTCTAGGTATCGTTATACAATTGTTACACGGTGCAATAAAAACGTTGTGAACGATTTTAATGTGTCTTCTCATTTTATTACTGACGTCTTTACACCTTTCTGAAAATTAGATTATGACAGCGTTAGATGGTAAGTAGTAACACTTCATCAAACACATATTTAATGCATGGGAGAACTCGCAAAATGCTATTGGAGTTTTCTGTGATGTCTCTAAAGCCTTTGATTGTATGCACCATGACGCGCTTTTGCGTAAACTATGTCTTTACGGTATCCAAAACGAAGCTCTCAACGTAATAAATTCTTATAGCCTAACCAAAATGCAACTGAATACCAGTATTTTACTGGGCAACGACCCCTTGGTGAGACTGGTTGTCAGACTTTTGGGTTTTTAACTACTCGTAACGACTGTCAAAGTTTACGAATGACAGCCGGGACCAATGGCTTATCGTTAAGTCTGTAAACATCCTTTATTAGTGATGTATTATAAAGCTGCGGCCTTCTAAAGTTTGAACCATGTGGCAATGAAAGGTCTCTGATTTTTCAGTCCACAACGAAATCGTAAAAGAGATATTTTAACTTGTAAAAGGACTTTTTCAATTGATTAGCTCTCAGACGAAACTTGTAACGCATCAAAAAAGAAAATACTTCTGCTAAGCTGCTACTTGTGTTTGGAAATCCCTTTCACTCAGACCAATTCTTCAAAGAATTTCTAGAAAAAAGGTACTTTACAAGATTATCTTTTACCCTAAGCTCAACCCGCAAAGATAAAAGATAGAAAACCTTTTAAACAAATATACACATAAGTACCTTTAACGTTTTTACCGACGATTGACCCTTATCACCTCAGACCAGCGTCGTATAAATTAAGTCTAATAAACGCGTCCCTACCATTTTTTACTAGGACTAAATAAAAAGCCTGAGCTTCCAGCTTTTTTCCTCCGCATTCATTCATTTAAGTAAGCTGTTTTTACATTTCTGTTTCATTTTGTTTTTGTGTCGTTTGAAAAATGTTTTCACTACCTCCTTTTATTTTAATTCTTGGAAGAGTTTATTTTTAAATGGGTAAATGGTTGAGTCTTTAGTCCCACGAAAGGTACTTAGTTAAATAATATATATTTTTACTTTTGCAGTTTGGGCATTACTTTTTTTCAGTGTTGTTTACTTATTTAGTGAAAAACAGAGCAGCTCTATTTATTGGACATTTTAATTAAGTTCTTAGTATTATTTGAATCCAGCGGACTCCTGCGGCCTTCACAAGGTCATCGGACCACCTTGTAGGAGGCCTTCCAACGCTACGTCTTCCGGTACGCGGTCGCCACTCCAGAACTCCAGATTATGATGAGCTTGTAAAACATTTCAGAATGCAAAATACAAATTTTACTTCGTGCCATAATTAAAGCGATCGGTCACGCGAATATGTGATTGTCACGTTTACAAATGTCACTTATATTCATTGAAAACCCCGGAAAACCGGAAAGCCCGAAAAGCCTTTGTCGGCGTGACGAAGCGTTCGGGTTCACCGAATAAAATTAACGCGACGGTTGCGAGTTCACGTGATGATCGCTTCAGATAGGACATGGCTTTAAGCATCCAATAACCTTCCTACTGCGGCGACTTAGGCCTTCTCTCTGTGAATGGACTGTAACCGGCCACGGACGGCCCGGTGGGTTGAGCAGAACAATATTATAGCTGCGTTTTCCAATATCAACTTAGCACTATCGATAAAAATTCTCGATACTTTGCACATAATGTTCCAATAATATGAACATCACTAATATGAATCATTTACCTCACTTTGTTCATGCCCTGTTTGAAAAATAACATTACCAGTTACCTCATTGTTTCCCTTGCCCTGTGTTAACACTTATCCTTTGAGGGTAAACATTTGTAGTATCGATGCTTCCGCGAAACTTGGCGGGCTTGTTTGTGAAAGTATCGTGTGTACCCACATAATCAGTAGGTATCCTTCAAACTTTGTTGCCAAGTTTTGAAGCTTTGGGTGTTGATGGATTCTGTTTTAAAAATGAATTTGATGAATCGTTTTGTGTTTTTGAAAAATATTTAGCTATAACTTTTAAAATGGTACTTAAAGCTTTTGCTAGGCAAGATTGGTTTTCGCTACGTTCTGCAATGTGGTTTTTGCTTTCATGTTACGACAATCTCATAATTTCATCATCACAATTTCAGCTGAAAGACGTCCCACTGCTGGCCATAGGCCTCCCCCGAGCACCTCCACTTCGACCAGTTTTGTGAAGACAATCTTGCGTGTAGATAATATGGCAATCACACACAAAACACTCCGGGAGTGCCGGCAGAAATGAAAACTTGAATATTAACGTTGTGCATTTTTGATATTTTGGAATAGTTAGGGAATAATTTTGCACGAATTGCTTTAATTATCAGTATAAAAGTAGGTAGGTAGTAAGTATAAACACACACGAACATTCGCGCAAGCGCCCTGCGCCGCCTAAACGAAACAGCATGCGCAGGCATACATTTTCGCCGCGCCGTAGAAAGAGAGGGGGATACTTCCTCTCCTATGCCGCGCCGGCTGTCTACTCTCCATCCATCTTACGAATTTTCGATCAGGTCACGTGTCCTGACGCGAGTTTAACATTTTTACCCATTACAAAAAAGTGTACAACGCCGCTAAAGAAGTTTTCACTTCAAAAAAACTTACAAAGTGGAGGCAATAACTCCACATTTTAGAAGACTGCCAAATTATGTTTTTCCTAGCGCGACTGCTGAACATATGAGACTGGTTTTCATTTAGGTACTTGTTGGGTAAAGAGTTATTGGGTTTCTACAACATAACTGAAGAAATAGTGAGTTCACCTACTTGTCCTTATTCAATAAAAAAAAGTGTTATCCATGAGCAAAGCGAATAGTCATTAATTAATTTTCTCAGTATTCCACAGCTCATTCTGTGTCGAGTTCTCCTAGTAACAAAACGAAACGATGGCAGAAAGAGGCCCGTCGACGCAGAACAACGCAATATCCGGTGTTCACTCCAACACCTCCGTCATTCGTAAGCACAACAGAACTCTTTGTTTACACGACTTGTCCAATCGATACCTCCTGTAGTTTCTGCGTTCCTGGTATCGGCAGATTGTTTGTGATTTTGCTTTTTCTGGGAATTAAAGTTCAGTATAGTAAAATTATACTAGGATGTTTGGATTTATAGCTAAATCGTATTGCAAGATAACTAAAAGTTTTTCGATTTCACTGATTTTAATAGAGGTAAGTATTATTTTCTCACAAAACATTGATATCATCTCCAGATCTTTTAAAATCCGCTATATCAGGCGATTGGTTACATTAGTTCATTTTGAAGCCTGGAGAAAAAATCATCTTATTAATTTTGTATTCCTGGTATTAGGAGATTGCGCTTTAGTAATAAATAGTCCAGATAAGTTCAAGTTACAACAGTAGATAATAAATTAAACAATATAATTCATCATGAAGACTGGGTCTTAAAATGAACATGGACAAATCGAAGGTCATATCAAATGCTCATGTACAGACGCCAGCACATCAAGCTACTACAATCTGTCAGATTTCTTTAATAGATTTTGAACTTTATCGCTGAACCATAAGGTTCAAAGTTGATTGGGAAAACTTGACAGTTTCGGGTAGCTTGATGTGCTGGCATCTGTACTTACACTTTACTAAACAACTTCGTTCCAAAAGTTACTACCTAATGATAACATTGTGTACCAGAGGGGCTTGTGGCTAAGTAATAACAGCCACACGGGTCGATCGATCAGGTTAAGCTACGCTTGCCGCGGTGACCATCTTCACATACCAAGACCCCTCCGTACCTCAGAAAGCACGTTAAGCCGTTGCTCCCAGCTATCATTCGTGGATCTTTGACAGTCGTTACAGGTCGTCAGTAACTCGAAAGTCTGACAACCAGTCTTACCAAGGGGTTTCGTATCACGCAGTAACTGGGTTGTGGAGGTCAGATAGGCAGTCGCTCCATGTAAAATACTGCCGATCGATTCTGTATCTCACCGTAAAATCATAATTGAGTACTTAATAGTGTTAATCCCTAGCGAATAACAGCTCACTCCACGCTCACTTCACCCAAGCTTTCACGGTAAGATGGTTACAAAATCGCACGGCTGGTATTCAACTGCATCCGGTTAGACTGGAAGCCGGCCCCAACATAGTTGGGAAAAGGCTAGGCAGATGATGAGAACATTGAATACCACAACACACAAACACATGGAGTGACAATAACGTTAGGGACATACCTAAGAAGTAAGAGGGTTCTTACATACAATGGGATGGGCTACAAAGGACGGTATCTTTGTTATTTGGGTCCTTATATTCGTGAAGGCAGACTCTTTACATGTTCTTTGTGTTGTAGTAATATGCAGTAGGAGATGTGTTAATATTGCAAGTGGTATGTTTATTAATTTTATGTTCTTGCGGAGAGATACTTGTTCGCCTTTCTTAACTGTGCTTTGCTATAGTATATGGAACATATCTTTCTTTCTTTTCCATTACAAATCATGTGATAAAAACAATAAAATATGTTTTTTTTTTCTTGTACTCTTGTTTAATCGGGCACGGTTTTTTTACACGGTGTTATACAAGGTGTAACTTAAATAACGCACAACCTCTTAAGGGGTCATTGTACTCATCATTATGAACAACTTTTACTATGAGACCAAACCGGAAATCGCGAAAAAAAAAATCAGCTGTTCCCTACATTTTGACGAGTTATGCGAACATAAATGTAGGGAACAGCTGATTTTTTTTCGCGATTTCAGGTTTGGTCCCATAGTAAAAGTTGTTCATAATGATGAGTACAATGACGCCTTAAGAGGTTGTGCGTTATTTAAGTTACACCTTGTATAATAATAAAACATCTTGCCTAACAGAAAACAATTCCTCTTCAAAAACTTTAGGACATCTATGCTACTTGATTTTTTTGTCCCCCTTTAAACCTAAATTGGAATTAATAATGTAGTTCATCATTTTCAGAATAAATATAGCAGGTACCCAGTAAACTTTTCCAACAAATCTCACAGTACATTACGTTACTTACGTCAAACAAAAATGTTTTACCTTTATTACCTTCAGAATATTCCGCCTTTACCAGAGTTTGGCAACAAAAGCGACTCAGGACAATAGTGGGACGTGAAGTCCGGCTAATGGACCCCTCGGGAGGAAACCTTACATTATTTATCAGTAGTAAATAGCCCCCTGACACTGCTGTACTGGTGAGGAATGTAGTGTGTGAATGGCGACGCGGTTTGAATTTGGAATAAGATTTTTCTTTTGTCATTTGTCTTTATGGGCTTATACAGACGATAGTGCATAAATCCAGCAATTGTTATCTATGTGTGTATATAACGGGTAAGTATTAAAAGACACTTACCGAAATCCTTGCACTTATCGTCATTGTATTTTTTTTTTTTTTTACTGGTATATATAACCTGGTTACGAAGATATTGAAAGTCAAAATTCCAACTTTTATTGACGTTTAAGTACCCCCACGGCCCCTGTACTGTTGCATGTAATTAGTACCTACAATGAATTGCGTGAGTTACTTTGAGAACTATCACAGATAGCAAAATTTAAAATTGAAATTAAAAGTCGTTTCCCAGGAATTATTTTTGTGCGATGTAACTTAGTTTGATGTACAGACGCCAGCACATAAAGCTACTACAATCTGTCAAATTTCTGTAATAGATTTTCAACTTCATCGCTAAAGCATAAGGGTCAAAATCGATTGGGAAAATTTGACAGTTTCGGGTAGCTTGGTGTGCTGGCGTTACCGCAAATAAAATCGATGCTAAAAGTAAATCATTACGGTTCGTGTGCAGCTAGATGTAACCGCAGGAATCTACATATCTAGATAATTATTCAGAATTGAGCAGTCCATTGCTGCCATGTTGTAGTCCGTCTGACGGTACGGCAGTGTACGGCCGTCGAAAGAATGCGTTCCTGACACCGGTCAGTATGATAATTCTAGTAGCTAATAAAGATCAAATTCGCATTACTGGGTAATACGATACCCCTTGGTAAGACTGGTTGTCAGACTTTCGGGCTACTGACGATCCGTAACGACTGTCAAAGATCCACGAATGACAGCCGGGATCAATGGCTTAACGTGCTTTCCGAGGCACGGAGGGGTCTTGGTATGTGAAGATGGTCACCCATCCACGGACCAACTGCGGCAAGCGTAGCTTAACCTGATCGATCGACCCGTGCGGCTGTTATTACTTAGCCACAAGCCCCTCTAGCTAGGTACCTACTCTAATTATATGGGACTATTTTATCTGAACTAGTTATTCTATCACAAACCGATAAAATTAACATAAACACATATATTACACTCAAATGTATCTATTTAGCAAACCGCTTCCGCTCACCCTGTGGTCAAACCTTTCAATTAATTACTGTTGTTACTTCTCTGTTTTTGTTCCCGCAGTGCCATCCCCAGTCGTCCTTAATCATTGTAATTGAAGTAACAACTTACAGAAGATAAAGTTTGTACACAAGCCCTTCATCAAACTAAGTTCTATACAGACCTAACGCACACAAATCTTCAGATTTTGATTTGTAACCGATTTTTATCTAACTACTTTAATCGGAGATAGTCATTTAGCCAACAGCTCGTGACCAACATCCCTTACGTATTCGGCCAGTCACATCTATTTTCAGATTGGTCGGGACTAGCGTCATACTTGTTACAACTGTCCCTCATACACACCGCGCCACATGAATAAGACCAGAATATTTTTTTTTTGCTATTTAGGATATGAGACAAAATCACTACATAGTATAAAACAAAGTCGCTTCCCTGTCTGTCTGTCCCTATATATGCTTAGATCTTTAAAATTCCGCATCGGATTTTGATGCGGTTTTTTTTAATAGATAGAGTGATCCAAGAGGAAGGTTTATATGTATAATACATGCATAATATAGTAGAGAAACACTGATCATTTTAGAGGTTTCTAATGTGATGTCGTAAATAAACACATTTTTTTGCGCTTACATTGTAAACGCTGGCTGAACCATTCGAGATAGATCAAAATAATGTACTACAGTATTGTACACCTTAAAAAGTTCTACAAAAAAGTCCGCGATGGTATATGTCTATCTCTTAGGGATAATCCACAATAACCATTTTTTATCCTTAACTTTTTACGAGAAATAATGGCTTATTTAAGAAGCAATTTTACGCAATACATTATTAATCCTTATCCAATTAAGTATCTTAAAAACATTATGCATTTCATATAGATCATTATGGCCCGTTACAGCATGTAATTTAAATGAATATTTTCGAAGATATTACAGTTTTAAAATGCGGGCGTTACCGGCCGGGCAGTCGGCCGGTGGCGCTTGAAACTACCCAACGGATTTTCAACTTTATCACTAAAAAAATAAGGTTCAAAGTTGATTGGGAAATTTTGACAGTTTCGGGAAGCTTGATGTGCTGGCGTCTGTACTACAGTATTGTACACCTTAAAAAGGTCTACAAAAAATCCACAGTGGTATATGTCTATCTCTTAGGGATATCCCACAATAACGATTTTTTATCCTTAACTTTTTACGAGAAATAATGGCTCTAAAATTATCAGTGTTTCTCTACTATATTATGCATGTATTATACATATAAACCTTCCTCTTGAATCACTCTTATCTATAAAAAAAAGCGCATCAAAATCCGTAGCGTAGTTTTCAAGATCTAAGCATACATAGAGACAGACAGACAGCGGGAAGCGACTTTGTTTTATACTATGTAGTGATCAGCATTGCACCCGTGCGAAGCCGGGGCGGGTCGCTAGTAAATATATAAGAATGATAAGTATAGACGTCTTTTGGCTAGACGTTTGACAAAAAGTTTAACTATAAATAATCGAACTTCTTAAATACTCAGTGATCACTTTTGAATAAGACCATTAAATAAAACACAAAAACTTCAGTTATGAAAACAATTATTTAAAAAAAAATTGATTAGTAATTAAGGTTTTTCCCCTTCTGTTGAATTAAATTAAAAATCCGAGATGGCATTGAATCATAAAGACTATTTATGTATTTAATCGGCAGTTTGCTCCAACACTTTTTATACCCTTCTCGAGATCTTGCTTGTTGTTATATTGTTTGCCATTCTTATAAAGTTCACGTGACAGCCATCCCCACACGTTTTCTATGATGTTTAAGTCAGGGGAAAGCGATGGCCAGTCAAGAACATCATCATGGTCTTATTCATGTGACGCGGTGTGTATGTCGGACTAGTGAGGACTAGCTTTAGAATAGTCTGAACTAATTTCCCTCATGTGTTGGACTAGTCATGACTGTTTGCCTAGACATGACTAGCTTCAAGCTAGTAACGACTACGTAGTTTTGGACTAGTCACAACTAGCTCCAGGCTAGTACGCCTAGCTTCACACTAATAGTAATGTGTCTATATTTACAATATTGTTAACCTAATCAACGCTTATTTCCTCTCGGCGACATGTTCATTATATCAAGTTGTCAGCCGTCTTATTTCCTCTCGGGTGTATATTGTGTCATAACTAATGTGATATGTATCTTGTTAATAACGTCAGCTTGGGTGTAATATGCAATCCTATTAATAACCACAAATGAGCGTATTTAAGCTCTTTTATAGACCATAGGATAATAGGGTAATTTACGCGAGCGTATTACGTAATTACGTACAGACGCCAGCACATCAAGCTACTACAATCTGTCAAATTTCTTTAATAGATTTTCAACTTTATCGTTAAAGCATAAGGTTCAAAGTTGATTAGAAAAATTTGACAGCTTCAGGTACGGTATTGTGATCGCAGGACCTATTATGGACTTCTTAGCGTGTCGATTGCAATCAAGGTAGAGTTGGCCTAGAATGTAACTATGAGTCACTTTCAGTAACTGCCATCAGTACGTCCTGAACTCTTCCCTAGATTTATGCTTATCACCGAGATGCGTCACCTGGAGGCCAGGGTAACGCAGCGTTTTCTGCTCCCGGCGTGAGCATACTATCCACCAATAATGATTATCGTTAGAATGGACATTAAGGGGATAATGTCCATTCTAACGATAAACAGGCCTGTTGGTCCAGTGGTCAGTGGCCCTGACTGCTATGCGCAAGGTCGTGGGTTCGATGCCCACCTAGGACAAATGTGTGTGTGATGAGCACGACCATTTGTTCTTTCTCTGGGTGTAATTTATCTATTATATGCATGTATTTAGAAATATAAATGTATATTTATCAATTGTCTAGTACTCATAGCACAAGCTCTGCTTAGTTAAGGACTAGATGGCGTTGTGTGAAAGTTGTGGAATATATTATTATTATATTTGACAAAATCTCTTTATCGTCCTTTACAGCGTACGCAAAATACGCGCATGGAGTTGCGGACACCAGCCCGTATTACTTACCTATCGTCTTTTACGTATAATAAGTAGACCTTAGGTAAATTTTGCTTCCACCGTCGACATGGCTTTCATAATATTTATCATTAAAAGCTGATAGCCCCATACAATCAGCAATCGGCATCAGTTGCAGTATAAAATGTTGATGGTAACACTTCCTAACTATGATGAACTATACAATCAACACCAACAAAAATGACGTCCTTATATTCTGCCAATTATTTTAGACAATTATCTTTCTGCTTCTGTCTTATCATACTAAGGCTGGAAATAGTGTTACGCTGACGTCGGTCGTGTACCGTCGATCACGCGTGCCTAGACGCTGAATGGACATATAAAACGTGTAACGTTAAATGCGCAAAACCTCAGACATCCCAACTGATTTTTAATTCAATTGACCTATTTCAGAGAGAAAATAAGTCATTAAAAAAATTGTAAAGGTTTTATGTGCTGTTTCTGATCGTTTCTTGTGTACATTCTAGGATATTAATTTTTAATTAAATTGGCACTACTACAATTTGCCGTGTTATAGCCGTTTCAGACAAAAGAAGTGTTAAAGAATGACAGAATATGTCATTTGAATATACGGAGAATATAAGTCGGTAATCAATTTGCTTAACAATATTTTTTTCAGAATTTTCTTTGAAGACATAGATCATAATATGGACATATACAACGTGTAACGTTAAATGCGCAAAACTTCAGACACCCCAACTGTTTTTAATTAAATTGACCTATTTCAGAGAGAAAATAAGTCATTAAAACATTTTTAAAGGTTTTATGTGCTATTTTAGTTTTACTGGCCATTCTGATCGTTTCTTGCGTCTGCGACGACGCTCAATCGAGGGAGTAGTCGTCACCGCGCCGCTGCGCCGCGCTGACATTGGTTTGCTTGACCTATTAATAAATAGACACGGCAACGTTTTTAATGAAGATTTTTTGAAAAATGTGACCTATATTAAAAAGTGGTTCAATGAATTCTGCTCGTTATTCTGATCAAACTATTTTCAGGTTTTGCGCATTTAACGTTACACGTTGTATAGAGTAGCACTGACGGTCAGCGCGTCCATACTAATCGATACACGACTGATATCAGCGACCGACGTCGGCGTCACACTATTTCCAGCCTTAAGGTCTGCGCAACAGGTTTTCGTCTTCCACTGTCCTCTGTCAACTGTCACTCTACCATTCCCTCCCTTTTCATTCATATCATATTATAATTATTCTTATTTTGTATTTTACTAGTTATAATCCGTAAAATTAATTTTAGTTTTTTTTACAATTTATGTTATAAGTAAACATGCAATCTTAACATTTTGTTGACACGGCAAATTTTTCTGTATTACAATGTAAACGCGACCTTATTAAAAATGTAACATTGCAAAAATCATAATAGAATATGCTTGCAAAAACTTACGATGATGCAAAAAAGTAGCAGTAGTAGTATTTTGCTCAATTAAATTAAATAAATTATTTACTATTTGTAGGAATTTTAGATAATACTTATGTATAAGCACTTGAGTGAGATACCTGAGATCCAGGTTTATTCCTAGTTCAGGTAGAATTCAATTATTTCTTACCTACCTCTAGTGTAAGGCCCTATTTTGTAAATATTTGTGTAAATCAATTATTTCAATAAACAAAACAATTTCACAATATCATTCCACACACAATCGATCCATGTTTTTTGTTTGGTGTTCCTGTCCCTCTCCACCCATCAATATTACAATTCCTGTGACAATTACCTGATCGACAATTTGTTTATTTATTTATTTAGGGACAACAAACAGCAGTGTAAGTAAAAAAGGTTAGATTTTAATAATAGAGCTAACAAGTACACTACCCACAACGTTATCCACATATTACTAAACAGATCTACTAGTTGTTAGAAAGAACGATATAAAAATAAACAGAATAGAAGTAAACATTACGTAATTATTAAAACTAGCTGGGGTACCCGGCTTTGCTCAGGGAGTTGATATGAGATTCCAGAATGTTCTGGAATGTTGTGGAATATTCTCTGGAATGTTCTGGACTGTTCTATAAGTTTCTAGAGGGTGAAAATTACCAGCCCTTATATCTTCAAAAGCATGCCCTTCAGGTAAAAGTGTGAACCTTCTTCATGGACAGGAGATAGAGGGTTACCACACCTTATAACTCCCTTGATCGTACTGGGACTCATTTCTGAGTTTTAGCAGCAATGCACATTGTACACTTTCTTTTATATTATTATATAGGGTGACTGGTAATTAGTGACCGATACTTAAACACATGATTCTACTCATGACAACAAACAACTTTTACTATCGGACCAAATCTGAAATCGCGAAAAAAAAATCAGCTGATTCCCTACATTTATGTTCGTACGAGTCGTCAAAATGTAGGGAACAGCTGATTTTTTTTTCGCGAATTCAGGTTTGGTCCCATAGTAAAAGTTGTTTGTTGTCATGAGTAGAATCATGTGTTTAAGTATCAGTCACTAATTACCAGTCAGCGTATATATTGATTAATTAATTATTCATTTAACATTGATCCCACGTGTACCATGACAAAGTGAACATAGAAACAAAGCCTAGCAACGTAGTATCGCCCCATTCGTAACACAATTACATTTGATTCTGCCCATTACAACCAAGATATATATCTATACATAAACTGTACATAGATAGGTATGTATACATAGAAAGGTATATCACGACCTTAATAGTCCATTCAGAACCAGTTATCGCATAATCTTGCCGCGTGGTCTCGACTGCAAATAGGGACATTTCCTGCGGATATTGTGAGCGTTGATTAAGGAAAGCGATGGGGAGATAGGTAGACATCTAGGTAATGGATTTTAGAATAATATGCTTTTATGATGTCAATTTTTATGGGCTCATGGCTAAATAATAACAGCCGCAAGGTTTGATCTTCAAGGTCAAGCAACGCTTGCTGAGGTCGGTTCGTGGATGGGTAACCATCCATTATATACCAAGACCCCTCAATGCCTCGAAAAGAACGCTAAGCCGTTGTTCCCGGCGGCCGCACGGATCGATCGATCAGGTTAAGCTACGCTTGCCGCGGTTGGTCTGTGGATGGGTGACCATCTTCACATACCAAGACCCCTCCTTGCCTCGGAAAGCACGTTAAGCTGTTGGTCCCAGCTATCATTTTTAGATCTTTGACAGTCGATACGGGTTGTCAGAAGCCCAAAAGTCTGACAACCAGTCGTGCCAACATCATTAAAAAAAAACAAAAAAGAAACCTCAATACATTATAGCGTAGTCACTGCTGTTGATTTGTTTATTGATAACAACAAAATAATATTATTTAGCAAGTAACAGAATTTACCTACGATATTGACTCAAAGCAACAACAAATACAAAATACACAATGCAGCAGCTTTTTTCAGTATACCCGGTTGAACTCGCAAATTAAGTATCCCACAGGACTATGCACAGTGTAGACATTGCCCGGGTAATTTCCACACTAATTGTTTATATACTTTGCCCAAAATTACGCGGAAACTGTCCTGCAGTTTGTTACTATGCTGTTTTTCCTAGGATGTTAGGTTGTAAGTTGATTTTTTTATTACGCTTAGTGCTGATTTTTCAATGGACCGATAATTTTTATTCGTGGAGTAAAATTGACATCTGACAGTTTTTGTATCGAAAAACTGTCAAAAATTCAAAATTATTCATCCGATAAAGTTATCTGGCGTTGGAAAAATCAGCCCTTCCAATAAGTTTTTTGGTTAAAAAAGATTTTTAGTTAAAATTAGTTTTTTTGGTTGTTTCTTTTCATCATCATCATCATCATTTCAGCCGAAAGACGGCCACTGCTGGACATAGGCCTCCTCAAGAACCGCCACCTGCCGTGCGATTCTGTAACCATCTCACCGTGAAAGCTTGGGTGAAGTGAGCGTGGACTGAGCTGTCATTCGCTAGGGATTAACACTATTAAGTGCTCACTTATGATTTCACGGTGAGATTTTTACAGAATCGACCGGCTGAACCGTTTGTTTCTGTTATAGCCACTTTTTCAATATGACGGTTCCTTTCCTCATTGACTCTATTATGTACCGCGTTCGAATTAAAAATGGTAAAGGTACAGATGCCAGCACATCAAGTTACCCGAAACTGTCAAATTTTCCCAATCAACTTTGAACCTTATGCTTTAGCGATAACGTTGAAAATCCACTATAGAAAATTGACATATTGTAGTAGCTTGATGTGCTGGTGTCTGTACCTTGGCGGGAGCCACTTTGACTCCACTTTGACGTGGAGTTACGGACACCAGACTGATATAAAATACAAAGCTTATGTAGTGATCGTTTTACAGTGACTTTAAATGTGGGGAAAATTAAACCTTATTTAGAATCGACTCTGGCGATAGATCTGGGTATGATTCATATTTTGACTCTACAAATCAAATCAAATTTATTCGTAAATGTAGGTTTCATCCCATGCTAATAATAAGAAGGTCAGTAGTGCTATTCTATGTATAAAAATCTCACCGTGAGAACTTAAGTGAAGTGAGCGTGAAGTGAGATTCAGTAGACTAATGCTAGGGATTAACGCTATTGACTGCTCACTTCACCTATGATTTCACGGTGAGATTTTTACAGAATCGACCGGCAGTTCGCTACATGGTTTGAATGTCAAATATCCAATAACCGTTATTCGTACGAAAATATAAAATGTTTATTTGAGGCAATATTTATTTCAGACTTTCATTACTGAAGTAGGCACTGAGGCCTAACAATTTATTTCATAATCCCAAAGTTCTATTAAGCCAACCTGTGCTCTTCAAGATTTAATTAACAAGAAAACTTTATAAGTACTTCGTAAAGTGATAACCTAAAAGCTTTCTTCGTTAATTAGAAGTACACTAGAACAGATTGATTTTATAAATTGAGTTTTTAAGACAAGAGAATCGATATCAAGAGCTTTATTCTCTACTAGTTGCACCTCGCGGTTTCACCCGCGTAAGTTTTGATTCAGTGCGAATATCGGTATAAAAAGCAACAGCTTTTGTACCTATCAAGTTTCATCGCAATCGGTTCATTAGTTTTTGCGTGAAGAAGTAACAAACATATTAAATATTTCCCGCTGCGCTGCGTGGGGCCACACCGGCCACTTTTGTTTAGATTGACATTATTAAATTCGTAGTATCTTTTGAATGGAATGACCGATTTTAATAATTCAAAAAGTAATCTAAGTATAGGTATTGAAACAGTGTTGAATACGAAATTTAGATTTATTTAGATAAGGATTAGTACAAAGGTGTAGATAACATGGTCTGATTTTGGTCGGCATTTCTATCAATTTTTAAAATGTGAAAAAGTAGTTATAGTGACATAACTACAATAAATGGCCGTATGGTACTTGGAAGTTTTTTGTACATATTGATACGTTCTTTAATATTGCAGGGCATGTTTTTATTCTATCATCAATAGGTTCCGCAGCGCAGGTGATGAAAGTCATTTTATGGCAAAAATAGCCAATGCTACTCAAGGATAGTGTAGCATTCTAATAGTGAACATTTTTTTTTAAATCGGCACAGTAGTTTTTTGAGTTTATTCGTTACAAAGATACACACATACAAAAATACAAATCTTTCCTCTTTGTAATATTATAGTGTACGTGATACAATGAGCGCAAAATGAACACAAACTTGGCGGGATTTGCTAAGGAATTGACGTGGTTTTGAAGCAAGGAATCGTTAAGAGATCATAGTGAATCAGGGCACAGTGCTCCACTATTTCAATAGTAATTACAACATATGAATTTGTTGTGTCGAAGACTTGGAATACCTATAACCCTAGTTGCCTGAAATAAAGGAATAAGTAAATAAATAATAATATTAAAATCTAAGAACTCTTCATTTGTCAAGTCTATTCAGTAGTGTAGTCTATGTATTAAAAAGATAAATAAACACTGTCATTCCCACAAGTGCAGTTAGTTCACACTTATTTCACCTCTAATTTTGCATCACTTTCCAAATCACAGGATCTTTACTACGAGTACCTATCATTCTAAAAAGATTGCTGTTGAGTTGCTACTACTGATAATTCTGTCAAAATCATTGTGATCTTTATTCAAAATCAAAAGTCATTTATTCAAACTAGGCTGAGAATCAGCACTTTTCGAACGTCAAAATGACAAAAGACAGTCACCCAAAACGCCCGCCCCTCACCACTTTCTAGTGCTTTCGCTGGGAAGAAGAAGTGGCGCAACAAACTCCCAAGCAGCACAGCTGTGTGTTCAGTTAGAAAATACTTGATTAAAAACAATACAAGGTATGCAAAGTAATTAACATTACAAGACACAGAACACTAAATTAAATTATTTGCCATACGTCAGCTAGCCACGCCAACATACCAACGTATTCTCGTTACAACAAGTTGCTGTTGCTGTTGGGTTGCTGCTGTCAGAGGTAAAATGACTGAGAACGGACTGAAGTGTGTTAACTGTTGTCACGAATGTCATTCGACGGGTTAAAAGCTTAAAGGTTAAAAGTTACGCGGTGGCTGCATGAGCGTGACGCGTCGTGTAGCTGATGTCAACTAAAATACGGGAACAAGTAGTTTAGGCTTTACGAACATACAAACAGCCACTGATATTCAAAACCTCTTTTGTTAACATTATTAGTATTTATTTATTTTTTAGGAAAACTTACAGCTAAACATATACAGTAAGTAATAAAATTATACAAAAATAAGGCCAATTACAAATTTCCACGTGTAGTAAGTATATACGTTAATATAATCAAATATACCACAATATAAAATGTAGTCACATATAATATAACATATAATCAAATATAGTATATCATCATATGAAACAGAAAATTAATAATAGACTATACATATTTAAGACAGAACAGTAGAATTACTGTTTACGCTCGAAGTCGTCGTGTAGTCGGGTATAAAGTGTTTTAAGCCTAGACTTGAGTTTCGTAACCCCTTTTGCTTCGATGTCTCGGAAAAGAAGCGTTTAAAACCTAAGTAGTCTTGACTTTCATTACCCTGTTGGTGTTACTGTTCGGTTATTCTGTAGAAATCTCACAATGAAACCGTCTTCGATGAAGTGAGTTTGAAGTGTCACTTCAAGCTAACTTCACCTCTATTCTCACGATTAGATTTTTACAGAATAGGTCGACTGTAGCCGTTAAAAAAGGGTATTTGGAACCTAAACTCAAACCAAAAATTCTAGGCTAATAGCCACTAAAAGCTACTAAAAGCTCTCGAGTAATGAACTACACCCTAATTGCGTAACACACTATTACTCTCAATTTGAATCATTTTGAGGCATATTGCTAATCCATTGCTCCATATGTTCGAAAAATGTGTCTGCTCAATAACGTAAATAACGCAATGAATGTTGTTGAACTGTCAAAATGAAACCCATTGCTACTGATAGTGTGTTACGCAATTACCCTGCTGTTTGTATGCCGGTGCTCGCGCGATCTAATCAAACTCTATCGCTATCCGATATTCCGGGTTTTAGAGGGTCGAGGGTGGATATCTGGTTTAGTTTTTCGTTTGGGAATAGTTTGTTCTAGTTCATTATGCTTGTAATTGTTCCAATGCAGGGCAGTATTAACCTTCACTATCACTACATAGTATAAAACAAAGTCGCTTCCCTGTCTGTCTGTCCCTATATATGCTTAGATCTTTAAAAATACGCAACGGATTTTGATGCGGTTTTTTTAATAGATAGAGTGATTCAAGAGGAAGGTTTATATGTATAATACATGCATAATATAGTAGAGAAACACTGATAATTTTAGAGGTTTCTAATGTGATGTCGTAAATAAACACATTTTTTTGCGCTTACATTGTAAACGCTGGCTGAACCCGTCGAGATAGATCAAAATAATGTACTACAGTATTGTACACCTTAAAAAGGTCTACAAAAAGTCCGCGATGGTATATGTCTATCTCTTAGGGATAACCCACAATAACCATTTTTATCCTATACTTTTTACGAGAAATAATGGCTCTAAAATGATCAGTGTTTCTCCATTGCACCCGTGCGAAGCCGGGGCGGGTCGCTAGTTAGTTATAAAGAGAACATCTCCAGGTTTTACTTACTATTTTTAACTTTGGATTTAGTCTTTGAGGTCTAAGGCTATTGTATAAAGTACCAGTAAATGCCATTTTAATCCACCATAGCATAATCAGTCTACAATGTCCCACTACCGGGACACAGGCCTCCTTCCTGTGATATGTAGTATCCACGACACGGCCCAGTGCGCGTTGGTGGATGTCTTAGAATTTTTGGTTCTAGGACATATCGGTTTCCTCACGATGTTTTTAAAACATCGTGAGGAAACCTCACGATGTTTTTCTTTACCGTTTTGAGAGCCGTGATGATGAAAATAATTTACATAAGGTACACGACCTATAACATGTAAGTGTAAGTCGCAGCATTACCACAGTAGTAAAGTGGCTGGATAGATCCAGCCTAGAACCTGGGCACTGCGATATTCGTTAGCAAATCATCATTATAATCTATCTAGACTTTTATCAACTACGTTGGGGTCGGCTTCCAGACTAAGCGGATGCAACTGTATATCAGTATTACATGGAGCGACTGCCTATCTGACCTCCACAACCCAGTTACTGGGTAATACGATATCCCTTGGTAAGACTGCTGGTCAGACTGTCGGGCTTCTGACGACCCGTAACGACTGTCAAAGATCTGAAAACGAATCCGACAAAGAATGATAGCCGGGACCAACAGCTTAGGGTACGTAAAGATGGTCACCCATCCACAGTTCAACCGTGGCAAGCGTAGCTTAACCTGATCGATCGACCTGTGCGGCTGTTATTTTTTAGCCACGGGCCCATAATAATAAAATTATTTTATCACGTGGTACCTATCCAACCAAATATTTGAGCACTTCAAAACACGTTCAAACAGGCATTGTTCATATGAATAAACACACGTTTCACCGCACATCCCTCTAAAATTGTTCCGAAATACATTTCAGAACTGAATACCACACAATGCAAGGTTTTAAATCCACATACGTGTATGGATCACACGTGGATGCATAATGTGTAGGCAGTCGACTGTCAATTTGAACTAAAGCCAGGAATACATGAAGTAACTTGTAAAAGAATAAGCAAGGTAAAACTACCTTTTGTTTTTTGGGTGGGAAATTATCAAATAACTTCTCCCGCTCTGGGCGTAGGGGGAGGGCGTGTCAGACTTTTACTGACTAAAACCCACCTTCCTTCAGTTGCCTGAGCCATGGGCCACGGTAATTCTTTCGAAGAACCCGCGACCCTGGCAAAGGTAAAACTACCTGTCACGACAATAAATTATATTCTACTCCCAATCGAATGACGACATTTCAAAACTACGAGATTTCATTGCTATATTTATCTAAGTTTAATATTAATGGTTTATGCATTTAAAACTTCCGGAAAATTGTCTAAATGATGGTGGAAAATGCATTAATATCCATTGCGTAGTTTAGAAGTTTAAGCGGTCACACAGCCAGACACAAAAAGCGCATTTGTATACAGGGTTGGTCTTTGAGATGGGGCAGGCTCAGATAACGGATGCAGCTGCAGAAAAACAATATTAGAAAGCTAACCTTACCTTTTTGAAAAATGTTGATTTGCATTCTGCATTCACAGATAAAAAAAAAAAATAGAGTCAGCAAGAAAATGAGAATTTTTATCAAAAAAAACTTTTTTGATGCCAGTTGAGCTTATTTTTTATAAGGATCAAAAAACTGTTTAAACGTAGTATTCCATTCCACCAATCCAAAGTTATTGTGGCAGAATCACATGGAAACTACTTGCATAGATAATTTTGTACGCGTTCTATTTTTTTTATTTTTTATTATAAATTCACATTGCAACGTCACTGGCATGTATATTCCTGGTTTTATCCTCTGTGGTTGGGTTGAAATTATAGCTATAATACATTATTGTTTCTATTTGTGGTCACTATTGAGTATTGAGCACAACGACAAGATCTGTCGCGTGCTTGTGATTTGAATTAGGGATTTTGTTATTGGATTTGAAAGACAGCTTACATAACATATTATGTTGTCATTTCTGTGACACAGTCCTCCTGTATTTGAGAGGGAGTTGACTGTAATCTACAACGCGGACCCAATGCGTAGATGTCACATGTCTTCGATTTTTGATTCTAGAACACGTCGATTTCCTCACGATGTTTTCCTTACCGTTTTGAGAGCAGTTGTGATGAAATAATTTACACAAAGTCAGTCAAATTCAGGGTTCGAACCTGCGTCCTGCGACTCGTAAGTCAAGACCGTTACCACTGGGTTACCACTGCATTTACTGTAATATTTTTGATCAGTATTTTCGGTGAATGGGTTCGTCCAGAAAATGTTTTTCTCCTAAGCTTTTTTGCACTCCACCGATTTTCCTTTTAAAGATGCTTTGGTAGACTTTACTCATCTTCTCTTTAAATCCATCAAAATCCTAAAACCCAATCCCTAGGGCTTTTCCCAACTATGTTGGGGTTCGCTTCTAGTCTAACCGGATGCACCTCCACAACCCAGTTAGGTACTGGGTAATACGATACCGCTTGGTAAGACTGGTTGTCAGACTTTCGGGCTGCTGACGACCCCTAACGACTGTCAAAGATCCACAAATGACAGCCGGGACCAACGGCTTAACGTGCTTCCCGAGGCACGGAGGGATCTTGGCATGTGAAGATGGTCACCCATCCACGGACCAACCGCGCCAAGCGTAGCTTAACTTGATCGATCGACCCGTGTGGCTGTTATGACTTAGCCACAAGCAAATCAAAAAAAAAAAAAAAACAAAAAAAAATATTGTAACTAACACGTTTTAAAAGACTATTGGTGGAATTTTTTGCCCATTCTTCTCCATACGAAACTATCTTTTGGAAGGGGCGACTAAATTAAATTTAATTTTGTAGTAAATGTTGACGCTTAAAAGTGCCTTTTATGTGTGTGTGAAATAAACACTTTTTCTTTGACACATAGTCACAAGTGTCGTACACAAAACGTTTCCTCCAAAATGCATGTATCTCGACTCACGTTTACGCGTTCAGTTCAACGTTAGATGAACCGGATAAAAGGGAAATAGGAACAGACAGGTATCGCTTGGGATTATAGCGTAAAGTCAGAGATCTATAGAAAGCTATGCGCGAATGAGAATGTTACCATGACAGTCAATAGTACCCGGGAAGCAGTTATTATTTTTATAAAACGTCGTCAAAAGTTAGATTTTTTAAAGTGTTTTTTGTCTGGTAATGTCTGATTATTATACACGCCCAAAATCATAAAGGGAAATTATCACTAGGCTTGGTTTGAATCATCAAAAAAACACTAGTGATAATGTCCCTTTTTTATTGTTATAATACAGTGTTAAATTAAATTAGCTAGTAAACTCCGCTGACGTGATGGTATCGATATGTAAACATAATAAAACAAAAATAATTTGTTTTTTTTTTTGTGGGGTTTTAGACCGCAATTCATGTAAAATTGAGTTTTAGTTGAAACATTACTTAAAAAAAAACTGTTAATTTTGTGTAAGCTTAACAGACGCGATGAGTATCGATATCATAATACGATAAAACAAAAGAAAGTAGGATTTCTCAACATATACTTCAAATGATAACACTATCAGGCGGTCATTGATCCAAAAAAAAGTTTCAAACCTTTTTTTATTTTTATTTTATCGGTAGATATAGATGTCGATACTCAACACGACTGCAAAGTTTTGCTAGCTAATTTAATTTTACCCTGTATAAGTTATTTGTTGTAATATTATCTTTAAAACATCGAATAACTTTTTACTTTTCTCTCTGAAAAACTTTGTAAAAATAAGACGAGATTCTATGATTAAAAATTCAAAGAGAAAATCAACTTCATATTGTCTAACACGACATTCCTTTCACTTCAATGCTTTGATTTAAAAAAAAAGCTAATCATAACTTAGCTCACAGTGTGACCAACATCAAAGAGCGAGGTACTTGATTGAATTTGCGATCAGCGTCCCGTTTCCAAGGTTAAGAAGGGCCATAAACTATGTATGCAAATACATTTCCTCTGATATACCGTGTTTCGGGGTTCTATTTTCTTCGGCGGAGAGGGCTTTCTGCGTGTTTTGTTTGATTGTTTTTTTTTTTTCCTTTGTGGTCGCAAACGCTACTGCTAAGCATGTGGTCCGGGGTTTGATTCCTGGGTCGGTCAAAGTGTTATTGGGTTTTTCCATCTGGAATCTCTCAGTAGTAGTTTGGAGTCTTTTGTACCCGGTTAATTGCTATAGGCTCGTACCGTTACGTGTGACTTGAACATAAGTGGCGAAATATGGGTGTGCTATAGAAACACCTCTGCCTAAGCCTTTGAAGAATACAAGCGTGATGCTATGTTATAAAGTGCCAAAAAGAAAAAAAAAAAAACAAATATAATATAATGTTATAAAGTGCCAGTGTGTATACAAGTTTCCTTTAAAGTTTATTCTACTATCTGCTTTGAAAACTACAGCCGTGCGATTCTGTAACCATCTATCTCACTGTGAACGCTTGGGTGAAGTGAGCATGGAGTGAGCTGTTATTCGGTAGGGATTAACACCATTAAGTGCTCACTTCACTTATGATTTCACGGTGAGATTTTTACAGAATCGACCGACTGCTATACAGCGTGTAACGAAAAGGGGGTATCAACCCTGAAGGAGGTGAATGTGCTCATGAAACTCAACAACTTTCCCCAAAGAACATAGGTCGAAATATGAAAAAAAAATTTGGCCCTCCTTAGTAAATCAATCAGCTGGTAGTCAGTTTTGTAAGGGAGGGCCAAATTTTTTTTTCATATTTCGACCTATGTTCTTTGGGGAAAGTTGTTGAGTTTCATGAGCACATTCATCTCCTTCAGGGTTGATACCCCCCTTCCGTTACACGCTGTATATCTACCTGCGGACATAGCTAACAGTGTAACCAAGATCAAAGAGCGAGGAGCTTAATTAAATTTGCGATCAGCATACCGTTCCTCAGATTAAGAAGGTACTCTCTATAAGTTGTAACTTAAATTACAAACTACCTCATAAGGGGTCATTGTACTCATCATTATGAACAACTTTTACTATGGGAGCAAAAGAGCAATCGCGAAAAAAATATCAGCAGCCGGTCGATTCTGGAAAAATCTCACCGTGATAACTAAGGTGAAGTGAGCTTAGAGTGAGCTGTGAGTCATACTGATGCTAAGGATTGACACTATTGACGACTCACTCCACGCTCACTTCACCCAAGTTTTCACGGTGAGATGGTTACAGAATCGCACGGCTGTTCTCTACATTTTGACGAGTTATGCGAACATAAAATGTAGAGAGCAGCTGTTTTTTTTCGCGATTTCAGGTTAAAAGTAAAGAACCTACATTCGTGATTGTTTGACTAAGTTCCGCCCACAAACAGAAACAGGTTTTTATTAAAATCAATTTGCCAGTAAGCAGGAGTTCTGCTAGCCACATAATTGTAAGACCATTTCAAAACTTTATTTTTCTCTAAAATCCTATAGAAACCACATTTCAACGGTATTCAACAAGTAACTTTGATACTTGATCCCTTTGAATAAAGTTCATAATACTGTGATAGTTTCACAGCTTTAAACATAGTTTGTTACACTATCGGGAAAAGTTGTAAGTCAGACGAGGTTTATGGATAGCAAACTTGGGTACATTTGAACCCAATGAATCGATCATTCAACAGCAAGGACTTTCTACAGAAGTTTGTGGAACAGGAATCAAAGAAACTTCTCTTAACGACAACGTTGTGAGAACTTTTGCTTTTCCTTTTTGCCTTTGGAGGTTTACGCGTACAAATGAATTTAGGTGTGAATAGTGTTAGGTACAAACGCCAGCACATCAAGCTACTACAATCTGTCAGATTTCTTTAATAGATTTTCAACTTTATCGCTAAAGCAAAAGGTTCAAAGTTGATTGGGAAAATCTGACAGTTTCGGGTAGCTTGATGTGCTGGCGTCTGTACCCTGGATTTTGATTTCACTGCAGTTTGGTAAAAGTTGCGTTCGCATAATGCATAATGAGCCTATCATGTTGCCACTGCTGGGACACGACACAGGCCTCCTCTGTGTGCGAGGGAGTGGGCCATAATCCACCAAGCGGGCGCTAGTGCGGGTTGTCACATGTCTTCGCATTTTTGGTTCTAGGACATGCCCGTTTCGTGTCAATATTTTCCGTCACCGTTTCGAGAGCTGTGGTGATAAAATTTAATAGAAAAGTAAAGTCTGGGTTTGAACTCACGACCTATATAACGATATTTTATTTACAGCCGTCTTTTAAAATATTCACGTAAAACCAATACCTTGCTACTTTTACTACACACAATCAATAAAGAACAACATAAATGAACCGTTAAACCATAATATTAATAATCTGACAGTCAATAAGGATCTTCTATACGAATTACAGACCCCAGCACATCAAGCTACTACAATCTGTCAATTTTTTTTAATAGATTTTCAACTTTATCGCTAAAGCATAAGGTTCAAAGTTGATTCGGAAAATTTGACAGTTTCAGGCAGCTTGATGTGCTGGCGTCTGTACATAACTTACAAATCCGGCTTTCATTTTGTGTAAAATGTTTTGGCTGGCAAGACAGTGTGAGCCGACATTTCTGTCGATCCCGTATAATCTAGAAGGATTAATAATCTGCCGGTCCCGAGTCGAAGTCGGGACTTAGGATAAAACAAATCTTTGAATTGATGTCTTTCTGAATTCGCTATTTATCGTCGTCGGGGTGGGCAGACGAGCGACGACCAATATTTTATCAACTCAAAATTTTCCAACTTTGCTCTAATTAGGGTCTTGTTTTCGTTTACATAATTGATTTATTTTAATGAAACTATAGAGATATGAAGGAACAGGGTTTACACTCATCCGCCATAGAAAAGGGAGGATCTTTCGTCCAGACGGGTGTCGTGTCTAGCGGGCAACTACCCGATGATTTATGTCGGGCCGTTGTATACATTATTATGCTAGTTGCGCGGTAAACTCTGCTTGCGAGATGCAGGATTTTTCGTGACATCGTCAGTATGATGCGTTGTTTGCACGTGGCGTTGTAGATAACGCTACAAAGCTATTTAAACTAATCTTGTTTTAGTACTGCTGGCTTAGCTAGGCTGTGTCCCAAAGTCCTTTTCGTGATACCGGAGTTCCTATAGATGCTATATTAGTATAATAAGATACATAAAGTATAGCATTTATGTAAAGATGGTACTACTGCCTCGTAGAAAATCGAGTAGTATTTCAAAGGTTTTCCAACCTTCTTCTTAGAGTGTCAATGGCAATCTGTATTGTGTCGGTCCAGAACTCAGCTACAAGATTGACGCCATTGTGACGGCATCTACATCGCCACATGCAAACTACGCGTCCCACTGAGGTCACGCAAAATTCTGCATCGCGCAAGAAGAGTTTACCGTGCACTAGCATAATAATATACAACGTCCAGACGTCAATCAGCGCGCATCAGTCCACCAAACCCAACACCCGTCTGGTCGGAGGTTCCTCCCTTTTCTATTGAAGATGAGTGAACTTTACACCCATATACCATCAAAAGCGTTTTTCTTTTATGAATTAATTTCTTAATATACATAGTTCGCAAAGGCGTGTATTAGTGGATTGATACCCTCCAATGCAGTGCTCCAGTATTTTTATTAGGTACCCATCTTTATGAATTTTCTTCTCATTTTCTGCTATAAGTAAAAAAAATGTCGTATATCCAGATATCTCCTAAAGAAATAAGTACCTAGTTTAATTTTGCTAGAAGTTGTAACATGAGAATGACGGTAAAGATTACGGAGAAACTTAGTTGATTGTATTAAGTTGTCCGGTTTAGTTTCTCCGATACTTAAACGCTCAAGTTTTGAACGCTTTATAAAATCACTTTCACGTGTAAGCCAGACGTGAAGTAAGTAACCAAAACCTGTTAATTGTTGATGACGAAATGCAAATAACTTTTAATTAATTTTATAAAAGAGAGATCATTGATTTATAAGTCGTAGTATTAGTAGTATCAGTCTAGAAATTTAGTTTAGCTTGTGAATAAGGAAATCGGCGCCAATGTTATTTTTAACGCCCAAAAAAGTTTTCAACGCTCGTCTACAACGGGCAAAGAGATAATTTTATTTGTACCCAATATTATTTAAAAAGCAATAAACGAGAACCTACAAGAAAATACAGCAATAAATTCAGTAAAGGAAATTCGATCTTCACACTTAGATGTGTTAAGATTTTCTTTGATTCAGAGGCGTGATAACCTCTTGACTTTTTGCTCTATTTTCACCAAATCATTTAACATTATCCAAATCCAAACCAATCAGTCTTTTAAATATCAAATTTTTCGCATAAAATATAACTAACTTCGCTTATCATTCATGTTTTGCACCACGTCAGAAAAAAATACCATTTTATTCAATAAACGATGTTACCTGTCTGTCAAGGGATACAAAACAGCTGAAGGGCAATTCTCGTAATTTTAAGAACGTTCGCAATCTGATCTCTCCAAAATACCCCTTATATCCCTACATTTTTGAAAAGTCTTTGATATTTGTTTGTCGCCGAGATGAGACTGCAACTAGATTTTGAATGTTTTAAATTACTAGAATTGACCTTCTGATCCAACCATGAAATGAGTACAGTAAAGCTATCAAAAGAACCGCCTATGCCGCATCAACATAGACCTAAAATATTTTCACTTTAACAAATTGAAAACTTTTCTCGGCAATCGAAATTCAACCTTACCAAGTTCAGTCTAAAGTTCATTTCAGTCTTGGCAAATTCGGTCTTTATTACACTGTCGAACACGAAAAGGCTTGCCGGGCTTGCAATTTGAAAACAGCGGGCAGGGCCGGTGTAACGGTGGTTGTCCCAATTCTCTCTGTTTCCGATAGTAAATTTGGCTAACACACTGTCGAGCACCAAATTGACTTGTCTTCACAGAATTTGTGGGTACCGTGGGTCATTGAGTCATTGGTGACAAATTGAAATCTTTGAGGAAAATGGAGAAGTAATGTTGCTGTTGTGTTTTTTGTTTTGTTGTTCACGTAGGTGGATAAAATGTTTTTCCTTCGCAAACGTATTACTTAAACAGGCTGTTGGTCATTAAGAAGATTTCCTTGCAGAAACCTAACTTCATTTATAATTCTATGAAAACTTGAAGGATAGAGGAGGAAAATCGCCTTTTCATAATATTTTGAGCTTTGTTGTTGAAGTAATGATTCCGGTTTTAATTCAAGAAGCAGCTTTTTATTTAATACCAAAATGCTTATTATTGTACGAGCCTTAATATTCAGGTAGTAATGATGTCAATAGGCAATCATCGTGATTATTTTGCACTACGTAGTAGCTAAAAAATCAGGTACTTTAAACCAATGTTATTTTCCTATAAAGTAACTTTCAGTACTTAAATCAAAGATATCTAATTAGCCTATAATGTTTCCACTGCTAGGACACAGGCCTCGGTGATAGGGAGTGAGCTGTAATCCACCACGCGGGCCCAGTGCTGGTTGGTAGATGTCTCACGTCTTCGAATTTTTGGTTTTAGGATATCCCGGTTTCCTCACGATGTTTCCTTCACAGTTTGAGAGCAGTAGTGATGAAATAAATTACACAAAGTAAAGCGCCTGCTTGGGTTCGAACCCACGACCTATAACTTGTAAGTCGGAGCCTATTCCACTCGGCCAGCACTGCTCTCAAAGATAAATTACATTATTCAAACCCACCAATCCCGGAGCAAATACTAAAGATAGTAAATCAAACGTAATTCGTGTTGTCATATAAATGAATTGTGGTCGTATTATTCGATAGCGTCGCAGGTAATCCCGGTGGGTACGGGCCGCCATATTGGTAATAACTGCTTTCGCCCGGGGCTTCAGATTTGTGTGGCCCGATGTGTAAGCGACAGCGTGGATATGAGCGAGAATTATTCCATGTTTTATTATGCTTTGCCGTAGATTTTTGATTGAGTATCTTTTAGGTTGCATATATTGCAACCTAAGGGAGACTTTCCAAAGGCACCCGACCTCTGGGGATCCCTCCCCAAATCCCACACTCCCCAACCTCCCGATCGGGGAGTGTGCAATTTTTACGTCACTAGATCGGTGATCACCTTCAGCACATAGAGGTGGTCCCGGTTCCTCTTAAAAGACCAATTCAGGAACCCCCCTGTGCAACGCCTGTAAGGCACATACATCCCTGGGGAGATTGTAAAGGGGCCTCCCGTGAGCCTCGCTATGCACGGCAGCACGTGACTACTGTGCTACCGTCTTCCCTGGAGTCACTTGGTGGGTGGACAGAGTACCCACTCTGTGCGCCCGTGACCCCAAAGGTCCTACCTTGGCTTACTTGATAACGTCTTATGAATCGATGAACGCCGGCTGCATGCACGAAAAAGCATGACTCATTGTCACGTTCCGCCTGAGCCGAGCGTGCATGCGAGAGCGCGGAACAAGCGATAGAGAGGCACGATCGACCTAAGCCTTCGGCTTGTGACGCATCTATCTCTCTCGAAAAAAATATAATTTTCAATTAACTCCTTCTTTGTATTATACAAAATAACGATAATTCAGTTCAATTCATAAAAGTATGCAATTTTTCATGAATGTTTTCTTATGACGTTACCACGCAAAATTATAGTCCGTAAACCTACTTTACACACAACCAATTTTTTTTTCACATCACTTGCCTCACAGTCTCCGATCTTACAGTGAAATTAGGTCGTGTCTCGACTGAGCTAGTCTCTTATGAACGAGAATGAGTGACACTTAGATGCCCTACATTCTGTCTAATGCTAATGCACATTGTAAAAGCTTTATTGCAGAGCAATTGATTCAAAATTGAACGATTGATCGGGGAGTTGTAGGAATTTTTATTTTTGACTTATTTAAAGATCTAAATTATATCTCTTTACAAAAAAAAAATCACAATGCAATGAAGAAGAGAAACAATAAAAAAAATATCGTCAAGATTATAATATATAAGGTCCCATTAAAATAGATGGACAAACTTTTACAAATCATTTAGACCACCAAAATAAGGACAATGGTAAAACAATATAATTAAAGTCCTAGAACCAAAAATTCAGACATAAATTTATGACTTGCATGCATTTATCCCGCGTGGCAGATTTTGGCCCACTCACTCTTACAGAGAGTGAGCCTGTGTCCCAGCAATGGGAATATTATAGGCTGATTATGGAATTTATAAGAAAAACGCATCAGATACTCACAAGAAAAATAATCAGCTAACGAAAATACGCGAATGTGTCGGCAATTTATTATTTTAGGTCAAAATAAAATCACTTAAATAACGTAAACGCACCCATTACCGCCAGTTTAAGCGGAGTTCAGATTGATATCCAAAAAATAAGCACATTCTTAATATGTGGCTTCAATAAAAATATTTTTTCAAGTACTGAAATTATCGATTTTTTTAGTTATGTATAAGAACAGATAATCAAAGAATTACTTAAAACATTAAAAATTAAATAAAAGGAAAAAGGGCCATGTCCCTATTACCGACTCAAAATATCGGGTGTGTGCCTAATACCGTTTTTGTGACACCTAATACCGACCACTAAATAAATGGAACCGTTAAAGTTAAGTAAAAATGCTCGTGTATATTGAACTGTTTATATAAATGCTCCAACACAGTACAGAATACTATCAACACTTAACAATTATATGTATTCTTATAATAGTATATTCTTAACAGCGTTAAATCAATAAATAATATCATATTTATACGAATTATGTATAACAAATTACCAAAGGCCAGCATTGATTATAACTACTATAATATATAACCAATGGGGGCATTTGGTATTATACAAGAGTAAATGGCATTATAGAATCTTAGTAAAAATGTCACATAGTCGTATAAAATTACAATAACATTTATGAGGCGGTTTACCGTCCACTAGCGCCGCTAATTGAAAAAGTATCATAACTCGTAAATAGAATAAAAAATACAAAATGTGATCTATTAAAACAGTAGAAAAGGCATTTGACTGTAAACCGCCTCTTAAGTTTAGTAGTCATGTCAAATCAAAAATCAAATCTTGGATTAAGATTGACAAATGAAACAAATTAATAAAATTATTCATGTGAAATTTTTTTTTATAAAAAATAGCATCATGTGACTCTGAATCAAATTTAAGATTAACTATGATCTCAGCATTCACTACAAAATGTTATCAAAACTTAACGTTATTATATATTCTTAACAGCCTTCAATAAGTCTTAAAAAATATACTACTTAATACAATTATTTGTAACCTAAAGTGTAATATTAGTATATTATTTTACAAAATGTAATATAGAAATATAAAATTAGAATGAAATCTTAATTCTAGCAGTCATTTCAAATCAAAATCAAATATTATAATATAAAACAAATTAAGAAAATTAACCTTTGGCAAAAAAAATAAGATTAAAAACTAAATTCATCTGACTCTGAAAAAAATCCACAATCATATCTCGGCCGCATAATGATCTTTGCTGGACGGTTTATTTCACATTCATCTGATATATAAACGGATAGCAAATAGTAATTAAAATTACCATATGACTTCCACATATAAATGTTAGCTAAGTATTACTATAATATAATAAAGCTTATGTTATTTTAAATCTGTATGTTTATTATGGAATACTATAATGTATATTAAATAACTTTATGTTTACTTGAAAATAAATACCCAATAAAAAAACATGTAGTATGGGGTCCATCGTAAATGTACAAGTAGATCGGTAATAGGTTTTCTTAAAGGAAATCGTATAACCTATTACCGACCCAAGGGAATGTGTATGAATTGTGTAAATACATGTGATTTTTGTACATGTATATGATTTTAAGTGGTCCGGTTGCTAAAAATATTTAATAATAATGATATTTCAACTATAAAAATACACTATTTAAAAATTATACCTCCTTTATTCATCAAAATATTTACATAAGAACAAAGTTAGTGTATACGGCTACTAAAGCTCTTGAATATATGGCGTTAATAGCTCAAATATAAGTTAACATACTAAGGAACTGAGTTAGTATAGCCTCCTGCCTATTAATTTATGCATTTTAACAAAAATCATGGCACACAAAAGATACGAGAAGTACTTATCAGCGACATGGGTCGACAATAGGAATAAAATTGTGATTTTTGTTCCTATTACCGCCTATTTTTAATATTGAATTTTAAGCAAAATAAAATAGTATCTCATTAAAATGAATCATTACTTGTGTTCCTGAAAGTATCAAAAATGCATCAAAAGAACCAGAAGTTACATTAAAATGCTTTACGATATAATCTTCTGCTAAAAACGAAACAAGAGTACTTACGCCATCGGGAATGCCACACTATGGAAAATGCACTAAGGTCGGCGTCCACGGACGAAATGAGCAATTATTATTTAAATCGTCGAGTTACGCACTCAAAAAAGAGATGAACATTTGCAATACAAATACATCTACATTTTGTTTAAAGCAACCAATTGTGTAGCTTTAATACATGACATAAAAATGATAGTTTTCTGAATAGGGCGGTAATGAGCGCGGATTTTAACGGGGCGTTATTAGGTGCGTTTACGTTACGTGTTTTTTTTTACTTGGATATCTTTGGTTAGACTTACTGAGCGCAGTGTTAAAATTTGTCCATCTATTTTAATGGGACCCTGTATATGTCGTGATAGGTCCTGTGGTTAAGGTCTCACCTCTAACACACGAGGTTGTGGTTTCAAGCAAGTATTGTGAGAGCTTCACGAGCTCTCAGTGCCGCGACGAGTAAATAAAACTACAGTTTGTCTCACATTACTTCAATAATTATTCCTAGAAGATGGTTCTACGTTATTACATTTTTATCCTTGTCACTTGGCTTGCCAAATCCCCGCCTATTGTTTCTTTTATTCTTTTTATAAATCAGTGTTTGTCTCGTATTTCTGCGATCTTCTTTTCAGAGTATTTATAAAGGTTGCATTTAAGCACAAAATAGGCTTTAATCTCTACAGTACGTGACTTAGTACTTACATAGTATGTGACTTAATCAATTCCAAATAATGTCCAAGACAAATTCAGAAAGTATATACATATGTATGTGCTTTCTGAGTTTATCGTGTACGTTACTGACATCGGTGAAGGAAAATATCGTGAGGTTATCGGTAAAATGTCGGTTTTTTATAGTTATAATAAGTCTGAAATGACCAATCCGTCTTGCAGCGTGTTAATGATCATGCATGATCAAAAGCCGCTCATCGGTTCAACAAAATATATTACATTTGTTAAAACATTGCGTATGATGTGACTAGATGGCGTTGGCGTCGAATTAGATCTCGCAAGCGTTGTGTTACAACGATTTGGTTGGGTCCTTGTGAATTTTAGTAAATATATGACTAATTACCTCTAGAACAGTATACAGTTTGGTTGTTTTATTCAAACTTTCAAACCTACTAGTATACACATAAGGTCATCATTTAAGTACTAAGTACCATTCTTGGTGTTCGGTATTTAACATTGGTCCTTCGAGCCGGATATATATATTTTCGGCTTTTTTGAGTTCACCCGCCCGTGGTACTCGCAGTGGATCGCTGCAGCTAGAGTACACAGGTTCTCCCGCATGAGCAGCGACAGCTTCGTCCAGCATAGTGGACGGGGGGTCAGCAGCAGTAGCAGCGGCGGAAAAGTGACGTCATAGAGTGGCGTCACTTGCATCCAGTTCAACGTGTCGTCATAAGAAGAACGTCACGCCGAGTTCAACGTGATATCAGAAGACTGACGTCACACCCATAATTCAACGTGTCGCCACCAGGGTGCGCCACATGTACAAAATCATCGTGTTGTGTGAGTGAAGTGGAAATTGTGAGTACATTTTACTATATAAACAAAGACAATTAGTGACAAGCAATTTTAGACTTTATTTATTCAAAGAGTTTTACTTTGAAGAATTTAGGACTTCTTGAATTGATTTTAAGACTTAGAAAATTTTACGGTTAGTTATTAGACTTGTGTTTATTGTATATGTTAGTTTAGGACTTAGAATAATTTCGAAAAAAACGACGGAACGGGGAACCTATGCCCGATTTCCGCCAGATTATAAGTTTTTTTCAAACACTTGTAAAAAATTGAGCAACTAATTGGAACTTAAAATATTTTGGTCTTGTATTTTATTTCAAATTAGTTTTGCTTTATATTAGAACAAACATTGTTTTTATAAACTTGTTGTTTTCATTGAAATTAACTTATAAGTGCACTTTCTAAATTAGTTTTAACTTCATTGGTTAATTGTTTCAAATATGGAGGGGTTAATCAATGTATTGAGGGGATTGCAAAGTGTTATCATTAAAGGATTCACAAATTTTAAAAAGAGTCCTAAAGAAAGATTAACTATTGAATACATTGAAACTAGACAGGAATTATTAGAAAAAGATTGGGAATCGTTTCAAAATAATAATTCTAAACTTTATCAGAGCTACAAATTAGATGATATTGATCAAAAGGTTGTTGATATTTATGATACAACTGAGGACACTTACATTACTTATAAGAGTTTAATGAAAACAACGCTCAATAAGATTAGAGTTGTAAGTGAACCAGTTCCTCAAGGGGATGGTTCTTCTAGTAGTGCAGTTAAGTCTGCCCATTCATTGGTCAAATTGCCCAAGATTGCTATTCCAATGTTTTCTGGCAAATATGAAGAATGGACGACCTTTCATGATCTTTTTGTATCATTAGTTCATAAAAATAGCTCGTTAGATAATGTGCAAAAGCTGCACTATTTAAAAAGTCATTTGACTGGTGAAGCTGAGCAGTTGATACGGAATACTCCAATAACTGATGCCAATTACAGTCAGTGCTGGGATCTATTAGACAGGCGATACAGTAATAAAAGATATCTCGCCAACTGCATTTTGAAGCGGTTATTTGGTATAAAACGTATGCAGGTTGAATCGGCAACATCATTAAAGGAGCTTTCTGACACCACCAATGACTGTTTAAATGCGTTAAAAAACTTAGGTATAAATGTGAGTACATGGGATGTTATTATCATACATATAGTGACATTTAAATTAGATCCTGAAACGCGTAAGCAATGGGAGTTAAGTGTCAGTAGTAGCGATTGCAACAATGATTTTCCTACCTTTAATGAATTTAAAGTATTTTTAGAGCAACGTTTCCGCGCGTTTGAGTGCATAGAACCAAAAAAGGGTTCAGATCACCAGGTCAATAACAAGAATACGCCTAAAGCATTGTTAGCCACAGACTCGTCATCACCAATGAAATGCGAATATTGCTCAGAGGGTCATAAGCTTTGTTTCTGCAAAAGGTTTGCCAAACAATCTCTCGAACTTAGACGGGATTTCGTTGGTAAGAACAAAATTTGCTTCAACTGTTTAGGCAGTAACCATACTGTTTACAACTGCAAGAAAAACACAAGTTGCAGAGTTTGCCAGAAGCGTCACCATTCCTTGCTACATTTGGACAATAAAGGCCAAGATCCTGAAGCAAAGCCTACTACTGATAGTGCTAGTCCGTCAACTAGTACCAATCAGATAGTCTCTTGCTTATCTACAGGGAGAGTAGCAAAGCCCAGACAGGTTTTATTAGCCACTGCGCTAATAAAGGCCTCGTCAAAGACGGGTGAATACCACACGGTCCGAGCCTTGCTCGATCAAGGTTCGCAGGCTTGTTTCATAACAGAGGCCACAGTGCAGTATCTTAGCCTGAAAAAGATCCCAATTCAAGGGTTTGTATCGGGATTAGGAGACAATAGGTCAACCATGACAAAGTACATGGTACAATTAACGATTAAATCTCGTGTCGACCCTAGCTTCAAGTTTCCATTATATGCTTATGTGTTAAAGAAGATCACCTCTTACCTACCTGAGCGAAGTCTTCATACAGACACCTTCGACTGGTTAGGTATTAATAACCTATGTTTAGCAGATCCGGAGTTCAACACACCCAACAAAATTGATATTCTGTTGGGTGCTGATGTTTATAGCTGCATCATAAAAAAAGGTTTAGTGAAGAGTCCTTCTGGTACACTGATCGCACAGAGCACTACATTTGGGTGGGTCCTGTCAGGTGCCGTTGGTCCTGAAAACACGACTAGTGCAAATAGTCATTTAAAGAATGTAAATGTAATGCATTGCAAGGTCGAGGAGATTTTAAGAAAGTTCTGGGAAGTAGAAGAACTTAGCACTAATAAAAAGATACTTACACCCGAGGAGAAGAAATGCGAAGAGTTTTATAGTGAGACCACAAGAAGAGATAGCAATGGCAGATACATAGTTAGGTTACCTTTCCGAGATCAAGATCCTCCTTGCAAGTCGGGAAATTCACGTGGCATAGCTAAATTAAGGTTTAAAGCATTAGAAAGAAGATTAGTAAAGAACAAAGATTTAAAAGAAAAGTACACAGAAGTTATAAATGAATATTTACAGTTAGGACATATGAGGCACGTGAAAGAAGATGATAATAAGAAGGAAGAAGCAGTGTATTTGCCACATCACGCAGTCATTAGGAATGACAAGACCACAACTAAAGTTCGTGTTGTTTTCAACGCATCTGAAAAGAACAGCAAAGGAGTGTCACTTAATGACACTCTCATGGTTGGTCCGTCACTGCAGGCTGATTTACGTCACACGGTTTTAAGATGGAGGATTCATCCCATAGGGCTTGTAGCGGATATTATTAAAATGTACCGCCAAGTTAGGGTAGCAGAAGAAGATGCTATGTTCCAAAGGATACTCTGGCGTGACAGTCCAGACAAGGAGATCCAAGATTACGAACTTGTAACCGTGACCTTTGGAACAGCTTCTGCGCCGTACCAAGCAGTCAAAACCTTGCGCCAGATCGCAGTCGATGAAGGCACAAGTTATCCACTTGCTGCAGATAAGGTTTTAAATTGTTTCTACATGGATGATTTAATGACAGGATGCAATAGTGTTGAAGAAGGCATAGAAATATATAGGCAAATGACAGCATTATTAGGAAAAGGTGGATTTATATTACAAAAGTGGAACAGCAACAGTCAAGAAATACTGAAGAAAATAGATAAACTTGAAAGAAATAAGTTTAAAGTACAAATAGATCAAACTAGAACTACTGAAAATAAGGACAACACAATAGGACAAATAGATAATTATGAATTAGAGAAAAAAGAATATAAAGAAGAGAATGGGTTAGAAATAAAATTAGATAGCACAATCAAAATTTTGGGACTTACCTGGAACCGCAACGAAGATACCTTCCAATACTTGGTGAATCTTCCTCCGCTGACGACTGCACCTGTAACTAAAAGATCAATTATTTCGGACATAGCTCGATTGTTTGACCCACTAGGTTGGTTAGCTCCTAGTGTGGTTTTAGCAAAAACATTCATCCAAAAACTATGGCTTGCAGGTGTTAGTTGGGATGAAGAACTAAACACTCAGTTAGTAAAGGATTGGAATAGTTACCGTGATGAGTTGTCACAACTTAGTAATGTACGGATACCTCGTTGGCTTGGCACTAAGTCAAACGATGAACTTGAGCTGCATGGCTTCAGTGACGCCTCCAAAACGGCATACTCAGCCGTTATTTACCTGCGGATAGTAGACGAGGTCGGCAAAATCCATATTTCGTTGTTGGTTGCAAAAACCAGAGTAGCTCCCATCAAACAAATTAGCATTCCTCGTTTAGAGCTGTGCGGAGCAGTTCTACTGTCAAATCTTCTGACAGAAACAGCAGATGTTTTAAATATTTCGAGGGACAGAACCAAAGCTTGGACAGATTCAACCGTGGTATTAGCTTGGCTCAACAGCCATCCAAGCAGATGGAAGACGTTTGTAGCCAACCGTACCTCTGAAATATTGACCAACATGAAAGCATCTCAATGGTTTCATGTAAAAACACAGGAAAACCCAGCAGACTGCGCCTCTAGAGGTATATTACCAAGTGCACTCATAAACAATAGTTTATGGTTTTCCGGACCACCATTTCTCAACCAAAAATCTATAATAGTACACAAGAGGCCAAATGAGTTCAATACTGACTTGGAGGAAACAGCAAAAGTTCATATTGCGACAGTTCCAGAGTGTTCCATGTTCGAGCGTTATTCCTCATTACAAAAATTAGTTAGAATTATTGCTTATTGCAGACGATTTTTGAAAAGTAACACATTTAAACAAAAATATTTACAGAAATTAGAATTACAAGCAGCTTTAGAATGTTGTATAAGAGAAACACAAAGAGAAATATTTACTATAGAATATTTACAATTACAGGACAAAGGATATTTACAATTAAAATCCAGTAAGTTAAACTCACTCTGTCCATATCTTGATGACAAAGGCATAATCAGAGTTCGAGGTAGACTTGAAAACGCTCCATTAAGTGAACAGATAAAGCACCCAATAGTACTACCAAACTCTTGTCATTTGACAAACCTTATAGTGGCAGATGCTCACTTAAAAACTCTGCACGGGGGTCCTCAGCTGATGGCAAATTATTTGAGGACAGCCTACTGGGTTATAGGAGTCAGAAATTTAGTCAAACATCATGTGCACAAATGTGTAGTATGCGCTAAACATCGCGCTAGCATCAAGAACCAGATGATGGGTTCTCTTCCATCTGTAAGGTGTTCTCCAGCGCGACCGTTTTTGCATAGCGGTGTTGATTATGCTGGCCCTATAAATATTAGGACAACGAAAGGTCGCGGACACCGTTCGTACAAGGGCTACATATGTTTGTTTGTGTGTATGTCCACCCGTGCTCTTCATTTAGAAGTCGTCAGCGACATGAGTACACAAGCCTTTTTAGCTGCCTTCAGACGTTTCGTGTCTAGGCGAGGTCATTGTGCCAAAATATGGAGCGACAATGGCACAACGTTTGTTGGTGCCTCCAGAGAATTGCAACAATTGTCATCTATTCAGGCATCAATAGCAGAACAAGTCGAGGCCAACGGTACCGAGTGGCACTTCATTCCCCCACATAGTCCTAATTTCGGCGGACTTTGGGAAGCAGGGGTGAAGTCTGCAAAGTTTCACCTTAAACGGGTCATTGGTGATGCTACCTTGACGTACGAGGAAATGAGCACACTCCTCAGCCAAGTGGAAGCTTGTCTGAACTCGCGTCCAATGAGTGTCCTTAACGTTACTGATCCTGGTGAACTGTTACCCTTAACTCCTGGACATTTCCTGATCGGAGAGCCGATAGTTAATGTACCAGATGATAGAGAGAGCACAAATGTCAGTGATTTGTCGCGGTGGAAATTCATTCAAGGGATGTTACAGTCATTTTGGAAACGCTGGTCCCAGGAATATTTGTCCAACCTTATGAACCGGTACAAGTGGTCTTCCAAGGTTCCTGAGCCAAAAATTGGAGACATTGTTTTAATTAAAGAAGACGATTTGCCGCCAAGTCGTTGGTTGTTGGGTCGCGTAATAGAGAAGCATCCTGGTGATGATAATATCACCCGTGTAGTCACATTGCGCACTAAGACCTCTACTATTAAGAGGCCAACGTCAAAACTTTGTATTTTACCGGTTACAGATCAATGAATTTATTATTTTTCGGCAACCTCACATAATGTTAGAAGTTAAGTTATTTTAAGTATGTTTTATTTTGTTAAATGTTTAAGATTTTAGATCAAACCTATAAGATCAAATTGTTTGCTGCCAATTCGGACCCATAATGTAGTTCAAGAAGGACATTCCGTCAGTAATGTCCTTGGTGGGCGGTATGTTAATGATCATGCATGATCAAAAGCCGCTCATCGGTTCAACAAAATATATTACATTTGTTAAAACATTGCGTATGATGTGACTAGATGGCGTTGGCGTCGAATTAGATCTCGCAAGCGTTGTGTTACAACGATTTGGTTGGGTCCTTGTGAATTTTAGTAAATATATGACTAATTACCTCTAGAACAGTATACAGTTTGGTTGTTTTATTCAAACTTTCAACCCTACTAGTATACACATAAGGTCATCATTTAAGTACTAAGTACCATTCTTGGTGTTCGGTATTTAACACAGCGTCTCAGTAAGCGTGGTGATCAAAAGTCGTGCCTTCTCTGTATGAGAATAGTCATTTGCCCTATATTGGGACAATAATAGGCTGGCACTATTAAGGTAATCGGTCGGTATGATAAGGTTTGAATATTAACAATGTACCAAATATGTATAATAAGTAATATACGTTAATGATCTTTTGTGAAGGATTAGAATCCATGCTATATGAAACCCTGTTTCATGCTCACACCCCGATTTCCATAGACAAAAATACTATTCAACTTTACTTATCCGAATGTTTTATTATAAACACTGTTTGTTTCTGCGTACATTAGTTAATTAATGAATTAATTAAGTCCAGTACAACAGCGAAATATGCAGAATTAATTACTGCCTTTCGCGAATCATTATTTAATGTAATTAAAACGTTCTCTTTGTGCTTAGTTCGGCCATTTTGTTTCGGAAGTACATATGTGCCTGTTATATTCATGTTTGAGCTCATATCATGTTTAAATATAATGGTATGATTGCAAAATGGCCTGTGTACATTCTAGGATATTAATTTTTAATCAAATTGGCACTACTACAATTTGCCGTGTTATAGCCGTTTCATACAAAAGAAGTGTTAAAGAATGACAGAATATGTCATTTGAATATACGGAGAATATACATAAGTCGGTAATCAATTTGCATAACATTTATTTTTTCAGAATTTTCTTTGAAGACATAGATCATAATATGGATCTATATAACGTTATCCTGCTGTGTTCCACGAGTCGTCACGTGTTGTGATCGCGTAGCTTAATTGTTTTTTATTTTTTTAATTTTGTATCGAACTCTGGATGCTCAGTACTGACCACTAGACCAAAAAAAGAAGGAACGGAGAATGCAGCTGTGTCTGCGCACACACTTGTGTACAATAATATCTTCCGCGCCGAAGACTGGTCTCCGTTGAGATTGGCCGTCGTGGCTGAAATATGTTCGAAAGGCCTATTTTTTTTTCTAGCTTGGTTTCTTAAAACTCGACATTATTCTAAACACCACAGTAGACCTATAGTATAAAAAAAGATCTCCACACATTTTAACTGTCATATTTTGATACGAAAACAGTAGAGCTATTCTGTAAAAAAACTCAACGTGATAACTTGCGTGAAGTGAGCTTAAAGTGAGCTGTCATTAAATTGAATCCCTAGCATCAGATGGAATGACAGCTCACTTCACCTAACTTCTCACGGTGAGATTTTAACAGAATCGACCGTCAGTTGTCAAATTGTTAGTGCTTTCAATTTGATAAGTTCCAAATGGTGCTATTACTATTCCAGCGAGGTAATGGCAGCGCTTTTCATTTTGACTGTTCCATAACATTAATTGCGTCATTTACGATGTCAAGCAGACGAATTCTTCAAACGTATGAAGTGATGGTTTAGCAAAATGTAAATACAACGTGTAACGTTAAGTGCGCAAAACCTCAGACACCCCAACTGATTTTTAATTCAATTGACCTATTTCAGAGAGAAAATAAGTCATTCAAAAAATTTTAAAGGTTTTAAGTGCTGTTTTAGTTTTACTGGCCATTCTGATCGTCTGCGACGATGCTTTATCGAGGGAGGAGTCGTCACCGGGCCGCTGCGCCGCGCTGACATAGGCTTGCTTGAACTAGTAATAAATAGACACGGCAACGTTTTTAATGAAGATTTTTTGAAAAATGTGACCTATATTTAAAAGTGGTTCAATTCTGCTCGTTATTCTGATCAAACTATTTTCAGGTTTTGCGCATTTAACGTTACACGTTGTATAATCTAAGATCTTTACAGTGCAATGTGTTTCTTGTTTTATGAAAAAAAGATTTTTACTATTATTATTAATTTCCTTCAAAATCTTTCGTATTGTCATTGAAAATGTGTTACACAATAAGTGTGCTAGTAACAATAAAATTATGATCACACAAATACTACTTACCATTCGTTTTTGCTAGTTCTCGTAAATCACTACTAAACTAATTTACAAGCAAGTTATATACCTACGAGTATTACCTTTTGTTTAAGGGGTGCCAATACCCGCCAATATCCGACAATATACGACAATATACGACAAGCAAAATGAACAAGAGTGACCCCAAAACAATCCAATCAAGACAACTTAATATTCTGCTAATAAATGTGGCCCATATTTCGGTACCATGTTTGCCATACAATTATGCGGGCTAGGGGGACCCTTCTAAGTGAGTTATGGTGCTAACGTTATATAACTATAATTAGGTTTCGCTGTCGTAAGTTGTGACTGATGTGATCGGCACAATAGTTCAGGATCAGTTCCGTAATTACTGTATCGTGTTCTAAGCTTCAAGAAAGTTTGAAGTTTTGGATATGCGTAACTTAGATTTATGAGGGAAGATTTTAATGTTTTGAGACAGTTTCGGGTTAGGTTTAAAACTTTACATCCGTTGTATTCTGCTTTCAAGAAATTATTATGTCTTTCGAGTCATAAAAAATATCACTAGAGTACGAGTCACGACACGAGGCGACACGGGTACGATCTTGACACAGATGATCCTTCGGTGCAGGAGCTTTTATACCTAGTGCACAAGCGTGTGCTCTGACGCAGTTGCCATTTCTCTTTCCTCACTCTCATAGTCTGAGATGGCAATCCGATATGACCAGACACAGATCAGACCCAGGACCAACGGCTTAACGTGCTTTCCGAGGCACGGGGATATCACACCGCCTACATCCGAACTCCGGGCTGTAACTAAGAAATTTCTACTGGAAAAAAGCCAATAACACATTGCCCAACCTGCAAATTGAACCAAGGACGTCGCTCAGCAGTTGCGCTTGTAACCACGAAACCGACCGCGGGGTACCTAGTTATCACTAGAGTGATATGCTTATGTCGTATGATTAGATAATTTCTTCAAGATTCATACCACAAGAAAGTTACGATTAAAATTAATTAAAGAACCGTATTCCTACGATCGATGTTGTTTTGTTTCATTTCTACCAAGTGCTATACCCCAGGATTATGTTGCACTCCGCGCAGTCGGACTGTACATGATTGCGTCCCGGATCAAAGTACAGCGGCTAATCGGTGTCTGATTGAATACCTGATGAGCTCTCGACTAGTGATGTACGACACACGCAGTCCCGGACGATCGGGATTTGGAATACAGCCGTGCGATTCTGTAACCATCTCACCGTGAAAGCTTGGGTGAAGTGAGAGTGGACTGAGCTGTCATTTGCTAGGGATTAACACTATTAAGTGCTTACTTCACTTATGATTTCACGGTGAGATTTTTACAGAATCGACCGGCTGGAATATAAAATGTAATGGTTTCGATTAGTAATTGCGATACTTAGTTTCGATCGTACCTCTATCGAATCGATTATACCATTGACATTGAGAGATAGTTTACAGAAAAACCTAGCTATGGTTAGTGTTTGTCATGACTCAGGTGCAAATGGGTAGGTATTTCGTATTAATACATACGCCATACAGGTTTACATTATCCGTCTAACCATATTCACGGTCATCAGCCCATAATGTTCAAACATTCGTCAGAAATAAGCATCAGAGAATACGAGTAAACTTTCATTCTCTTGGACTGATAGAATACAAAAATATATATGCGATCTCGAACAGTACATCATTGATAAGAAATTTGAATAGACGTAATAGATTATAATATCAGTAATAGTATCCTTCTTAAAGCATACAATTTTATCCATCAAAACTTCCATGAACAATTCAACTCTTTACGATGCAAACTACGGTCGACACTCCACTTGAGTCCCGACATTTTCCTGACAGCACTAGTACAGTCGTCACATCTATTATTTATTGGTGCTCGCTGCCCTCCTCACGGCGTAATGACTTCCTTCACCGCTACCGTGCCACAAGGTAATAGGAATGTTTTTTTTTTTTGCATGTTAAAAGGATTGACTTTTTTAAATTAAAAAGTTTATTTTTTATGTTGTAGCAAGGAATGGGAGAGTTATGTTAAATCGAGAGGCATCTATAAAGTCAACTATTTAGCAACATTCAAGTACTTCATCTTCTTCATGTCGCTGGTACGACTTTTCTTAGATCTTGTTGGGCCAAAACTTCGTCACATCCACGACGTCGTCGAGGACATCGCAGAGGTCACTTTGACTGCAAGTTTTGGGACACAGAGAACAGGAAAAGAAGTGGAGCAAAGTTTGTGACATAATACCACATCCACACCCTGATGCAGTTTTATCGAGGTAGCCCCACTTTACCAAGTTAGAATTACATCTTCCCACTTGTGTCTGGAGACGGTTCATGGACTTCCGAGTGGACCACGAAAGGTTACATTTTCTTGACAGCACAGTCTAATATTTACTGCAATGCTCGCGGCGAAATTAACTTCTTTCACCACTACCGTACGACTAGGTAAAAGGAATGTTTATTTTTTTGCATGTGTAAAGGATTTACTCAGTTAAATTGCAGCAAGGAATGTAATTTACGGTAAAACAAGAAGCGTCTACAAAGTCAACGATTCAGTAACACTCAAATAAAGAAAGAAAATATTTTAACTGGGACACGCACGCAAGACCATAATTATAAATTGGTGTCAGAAATGGACTTTTGAGGAAAGAACCACACATGTGAGTGGACCTGTCCAGTCAGTGCAGGCATTTGTCAATAATCGTGCAGCTGAACTCAGAACTTAAGGAGCTCAACGATTAGATGAACAATACCGAAGAAAGGAAACTTGGGTAGGCCGCAGTATTCAAATTGCCTTAAGAAGTAATGGATTAGCAATATCCTTCAAAATTATTCAGATTGTGATTAAAATGTGTTACACAATTAACACAACACTTGAAACATGCACCTGCATGTTTCATTTCATTTCATTTCACTGGGATAACTATAAATTCTATTTTTTAATTCTATTATTCTATTATTTTCTATTCTATTATTTTCTCTCTGCATCACCCTAAGGTTGACTGGTAGAAAATACCTCAGGCATTAAGTCCGCCTTTGTACAGTGCTTTTTTTACTTGTGCATAAAGTTTTAATAAATAAATAAACTACTTACCAAACAGCTGATGCAATAGTCAAACAAATCGTCGAACCCTGTAATAAATCTTAATAATCGGACAGCCCTGACGATTGTCAATTTCACAGCAATGCAGACCCACTCAGCTGTACGTATATTTTAAACGAAATTAAGTGGTTGGAAATACAGAGAAATATATTAAGGACGTGTCTGCTGCATACGATTTTTTTTTTTCATTAATTGGCTTGATTAAATTGGTGCATCAACGACTTCCAGTAAAAAAAAAAATACGTGCAAATAAATAAAGCAGAACCGTTAAATTAACAGAATTTGATCTTAATTTAATGTATCCGTTTTTCTGTATGGTATGTACAGACGCCAGCACATCAAGCTACTACAATCTGTCAGATTTCTTTAATAGATTTTCTACTTTATCGCTTATTCAAAGTTGATTGAGAAAATCTGACAGTTTCGGGTAGCTTGATGTGCTGGCGTCTATACCAACAGTCCGACTCAAACTGTATGGTGGCTCTGAAGCGCGCTACACGCTGCGCAGTACCTCACCGCTCATCCCCGTTGACAGGCGAGTTTTTTACTGCACAGCGACTGGCGTCATGTTCTGAGCTGCCATAAAAGTTGAATCGGGCTGTGTAAGACCCTACAATTAAGAGACTATTTATTTCCAATCAATTTTCCAACAGATTTTTTTTTTCAGTTTACTGATGTGAAAATTAATATCAATATCATCTCTTCCAAGAAATCAGCACAAAAGTTCACGTTACCAGTCCCTGTATTTCCACAGACATCCCCTCAGTATTTCAAATTCCGACCCTCCTTTGGGAGATTCTTTAACGGAAATGTCGATAGCCAGCACTTGGCATTATTGTGTTTCAACTATTTCATAAAATGCTATTGAATTTTGCACTGGCAACACTACACATGTTTCTTCTGTACTGCGAGACACTGAAATAGAATTTCGCTGTAACATGTTATTGAAGAAAATCGGTAGTATATTAGTCTTCGAGATAAAAAAATGTATTTTTCGATCCTGTTATAACCTGGATAACCTGTGATGTGATAACCTGGATTAGGACATAGAATTCTTTTTATCATATTTTCGAGGGGTCGCGAGTCATGCAGGTGAAACCGTGGGGGCAGCTAGTTACTTATATGTGAAGAATGTTTCTAGAATAAAATTATTATAGTAGGTATCAAGAGAGAGTAGGTATGTATGATACCAACATACTACGATTTTATATTTATTTATTGGCAATCATAAAAACTCCTTCAAAACTTGTACCGTCCATAAAAAATCAAGGAACCAAAAACTGCCGCTATGTTCACTTTTCTTTTTCCTCAATGTCGCCAAGATAAAGAAAAATAAGTTATAACCAATATAATACCTTCAATAAAACAAATCAATAGTTACCTCACTGTAATTCTCTTTCGTGAGGTATAAGTTAATACGAGTAGAACCTCTATCCCCTTTTTATCTGTGGGGCTTCAGATCGGGAGTCCCCACAAATTCTCCCTAAAAATGATTTAATATGGCAGGAGATGATAAGTTGGGGTAAGAAATATTATTAGGTGCTAGATTTTGTTGAGAGCACTAGAGTTTTTTTCTACCTTTCTCTGAGTTCTGGTTTTTATTACATTTCAAACGTTAACGTTAAGGACGAAAATTATCCCTCTGGTGTTACAAGTAAAGTCAGATAAATACATTATTTATCAACTTGCCTACCAACTTAAATCGTCCGTATATTCAAATTATAATTGTCATTCTTTGACAGTTACGCATAACTCTGCAATGCCATTGCGCGGTTTAGGATGTTATTAGCTAATGCTGATAGCATTTTGATTTGCGTAGTGGCGTTTCAATTCACTACCTAAGTACTGGTCAGCCTTTGTGATATTGTAAAATATTTGTATTTAGTTATAGATAATTTTATTCTTGTTATTGATGGAAAAGTCACTACGAGTATTTACATAAAAATATTGGCAATATTGTATATGGGACTACATCTGCCAACAAACTGTTTTACAGTTTGGCAGAAGTAACATTTTTTGTAATGCTTAGAAGGTTAAGGTCAAGGTCACCACGAATAAACGCTTTTTTTTTCAACTGACGTAGTATATCCATTTGATAAACAATCAATTTCTCCCCGACTGTACTTAGCTGTGTGATTCTGATAAGAAGGCCGAAAAAACCTTATGAAGAATTTGTTCTTATAAACGAGTATATTTCATACCAAAAATACCAAAAAAAAATATGTATGTTTATTTTTCTCTGCTCATACTTCAATAAGTCCAGCTTGGAGCAACATTATCGTCATTCTGTCAAAATAACTTTCGTGAAACAGTTGTTAGGAACACCGTATTTTATATGAAGCTACCCTAAAATTTTAAATTAAAAAAGTTGAGATACTGAGTGAAACAACAGCCATAGCTTTTAATATTAATGTGTGGCCTGTGGCCAGACTGTTTATTTTTCACTTGTTTTTTTTTATTTGCAATGTTTTTCATTGGCTGATTGCCAGTGTTATCCTTTTCTCGTATATAGTTACGTACAATAAAACCTTTTTGGTTGCCAAAAATAATAAAAATGGTGACTTTTGACTATAGTTTTTTGCAAATATAGGATAAAACTATTTTCGTATGCCGTTGGCAAAATTAAAAAAAAAATGGCATGGTAATGCTATCCTGCCGGTTGAATCTGTTAGAACCTCACCGTGAGAAGTTAGGTGAAGTGATCGCGGAGTGAGCTGTCAGTGTCAGCCCACCTGATACCCTAGTATCATGGTATCATATTGGCCAAGCATACCTACATTTACAATCATTATCGAGATTTTAATAATATTTTTTACGCTAATTCTATTGATCATTTTATATAATTTCAAAGCTATATTTTAAATTTCAAAACATTACAATTTTGTGGGGTTTTAATCTAGGAAAAAAAAGGAAAAAAAAAGAAAAAAAAAAAACAAAATTGATATTATAAGTTTCTATTTTGCTATTTTATTTCAAAACCACGCAAAATAGTAATGTTTTTATAACTAAAATGATAGCTTTGAAATTATATAAAATGATCAACAGAATTAGCATAAAAAATATTATTGAAATCTCGGTTAAGATTGTAAATGTATGCTTGGTCAATCCCTAGCATCACTAGGATGACACTGACAGCTCACTCCACGCAAGGTTTCACGGTGAGATTTTTATAGAATCGACAGGTTGCTCACATTAAGCTCACTTCAGCTATGTTTTCACGGTGAGTTGGTTACAGAATCGCACTGCTGGACGAGCCTTTTCGTACATAACTTTACATCACGCATAATACAAACAGGCATACTGATTTTACTTTACAGTAAAACCAGTATGCCTATTTCACCAGTTATGTTGAAGTCCCATGTAATAGGGAGCGAGACTATTGCCGTCAACTGGGCAAAAATCCAAGCTCCGGGCTTCTACTGAGAAATTCCTGATGAAAAAACCCAATAATACTTCACCCGACCTGGGAATCGAACCCAGGACCAGACTCAGCAATAGCGCTTGCGACTGCTACACCAACGAGTCTTTTCACTAATAATATTTCAACTTACTGCATAAAACATTGTAAATAGTCGTACAGAAATCAAGTCCAAATAAAGTTCAATCAGAATATTATTTTATTTATTTATTTATAATTTTGTCCATTCTTTTTTTAATTTTTTTTTTTATCCAAATGTCAATACCTTAACTATTTGTGTGCTACTTTCAAATTCTCGGAACGGTACGGAAACGGTTCGGTAATCGTAGAAAGTTACATTTGAGTTAGTCCGGATTGTGACCGGATGGACGGTTATTTGGACAGGACTACCTTTGACAGTGCTTCGGATTAGCGGGTTTCTAGTTTTGTAACTAGATTTTACGCAGTTTGTTTGGATACAGTTGTTCTCGTAACGTTAACAAAAGGTTACAATGGAATTAATGTTTTTGTCAGTGTTATAATACATTAATACATACATTAACAATAACATAATTTTTTAACATTTGTAAAAGAAAGACGCCTTTTGTACGTATTTTTCTGTTCATTTCTTCTTGTCTGCTTATATGTTTGTTCCCAACCAACTTTGAACCTTAAACTGTAGCGATAAAGCTGAAAATCTATTAAAGAAATTGGTCAGATTTTAATAGCTTGATGTGCTGGCGTCTGTACATATATATTTAAATAAATAAATAAAAATATTTTATGTGGGACACGCACAAATAATACAAACAGTGAAAAATGGAGCATTTAAAACTAACAACATTGACACTAGTCGTAGTTGTTTGTAGTCTTTCACTTTCAACGTCTGTGTAGAATTTCACAATAAACAACCCGCATTGGGCCAGCGTTGTGGATTACGGCCCACTCCCTCTCACAGAGAGGAGGCCTGTGTCCCAGTAGTGGGAACATTATGTAAATGCAACTGAAAATAAGAAGTCCGGACTTTAATTATTGAAAAATTTCCCTAAGGTAAGATAGTTGCCAAACTTTCTAGCTACTATCATAGGTACTCGTAAGATAGTCGGGATTCACAGGTTTTTTTTTTTTTTTTTTAATAATATTCCACAACTTTCACACAACGCTATCTAGTCCCAAACCAAGCAGAGCTTGTGCTATGAGTACTAGACAACTGATAAACATACATTATATTTCTAAATACATACATACATATTGTAGATAAATTACACCCAGACAAAGAACAAATGATCGTGCTCATCACACAAACATTTGTTCTGGGTGGGAATCGAACCCACGACCAGGTCAGTGGCCCTGACTACTATACGTAATATAGTAGTCAGGGCCACTGACCACTATACCAACAAGCCTGCCAAGTTTCACGGCCACTCTGATACACAACACACACGATACACACAAACACTCATACACACATCACACACTAATACCCGCATCACACACACACTCATACACCTCCTCCATAACACCACCTCACACGCGCTTACACACTATTGCTGCTGTTACACGTTTTAGCTTCCCGAATTTTGTACAATAATCTTAAGGGACGAACGGATGGCCCCTATAAAACAGGATTTTCCTAGCATCGGGGTCATTATTCACAAAACTTGAGCATAAATTTAATGTAATATCGATTAATGTAACATGCATTGAATTTCTTCTTGAGGGGCCCGTGGCTAAATAATAACCGCCGCATAGGTCGATCGATCAGGTTAAGCTACGCTTGCCGAGGTTGGTCTGTGGATGGGTGACCATCTTTACATACCGAGACCCGAGGCACGTGACGTGCTTTCCGAGGCACGGAGGCCTCGGAAAGCACATTAAGCCGTTGGTCCTGGCTGTCATTCGTAGATCTTTGACAGTCGTTACGGGTACTCAGAAGCCCGAAAGTCTGACAACCAGTCTTACCTAGGGGTATCGTAACACGCAGTAACTAGGTTTTGGAGGTCAGATAGGCAGTCGCTCCATGTAAAATACTGGTATTCAGCTGCATCCGGTTAGACTGGAAGCCGACCCCAACATAGTTGGGAAAAGGCTAGGCAGATGATGCATTTTGTTTCTTCTTTTTTGCTAAAATAAATTATTATTATTATTATATGTCAAAGCAAAAAATAGTCACCCATTCTCGTCATCATCTGCCTAGCTTTTTCCCAACAATTTTTGGGGTCTACTTTCAGTCTAACCGGATGCAGCTGAATACCAGTATTTTACGTGGAACGACTGCCCATCTGACCTGACAACCCAGAGTTCCTGCGCATCCCAATACTATTCGTATGCCCCTTGGTAAGACGGGTTGTCAGACTTTATTTGACTTTCGTTGACTTTTAGGCTTCTGACGACCCGTAATGAATATCAAAGTTCCATGAATGACAGCCGGAACCAACAGCTTTACGTATTTTCCAAGACACGGGGGGGTCTCGGTATGTAATGATGGTTACCCACCCATAGGCCGATCGCGGCAAGCATAGTTTAACCTGATCAATTGACCACCAGAAACGATCCAACTAACTACTGTAAATACTAGCCTGCACGGCCTAACCTCATAGATCGATCAAACCACACATTCCAAAAACCGAAGTCGAAATCCGCAAACCGATTCCAATTTACCGTGTATAAGCATTCATAATAATCTCTGAAACATTTCCAATTTTGTATGTAACCCTTCCAACCGATGTAAGTATAAACCACAAAATGAATAGGTAAATCGAACGCCGATATTAGGAACACCCAGATATAAATTCTCCCTATATATTTATGAGGACACCTGCCTACTCCCCGGTGTGCGAGACAAATGGCCTGAAGGATAAAAGGACTTTCTTTCGATGTTCCCTGGTCGTGTGACCTATGTTTGTGCTCAGGTAGAAACGTAATACGTATATGTATATTTGCCATCTAGCGATTGTGTTCGGAATGACAAAACGTAGGGTAAGATTTAGGGAGTGTTAGAGGTTTTTGTGAAATTGTGAAGGAAGGCTAGGATTTATATCGAATCGGTATTGTCATCTTTATGAAGGGTTGCAGCATAGCTTTCCTCAGATAAGTTATGAAACATAAACCCCCAACGCTGTAAGATTTTTCTTAACAAACTCCATATCTTATGGAGTTTTTTAACTTCTTCAATTTAAGATCCTACATCAACCGCTTAGGCTGGAGTCCCTTTATGTCACACTTATCTGCTAATTATAATAATTAGTCCTGCAATTTCTACTTATCTCTACTGAACGCAATGACCTTTTAATACTTTATGAAGAAATAAAGCTCACCTATCCTTCATAGAAAAGGGAGAGGATCCTCCGACCAGACGAGTATCGTGTCTGGTAGGCCACTACCCGATGTCGGGACGTTGTATACAACGTGTAACGTTAAATGCGCAAAACCTGAAAATAGTTTGATCAGAATAACGAGCATAATTAACTGAACCACTTTTAAATATAGGTCACATTTTTCAAAAAATCTCCATTAAAACCGTTGCCGTGTCTATTTATTAATAGGTCAAGCAAGCCAAGGTCAGCGCGGCGCAACGGCCCGGTGACGGCTCCTCCCTCGATAAAGCGTCGTCGCAGACGCAAGAAACGATCAGAATGGCCAGTAAAATTAAACAGCACATAAAACCTTTACAATTTTTTTAATGACTTATTTTCTCTCTGAAATAGGTCAATTGAATTAAAAATCAGTTGGGGTGTCTGAGGTTTTGCGCATTTAACGTTACACGTTGTATATGCAAGTCGTGCGATAAACTCTGCTTGCACGATGCAGGATGATTTGATACTGATTTGCGTGACGTCAGTGTGATGCGTAGTTTGCATGTGGCGGTGTAGATGCCGCCACAACTTCTTAACCTTCATTTTTTCTTTGATGAACTCGTGTTGACCCGCAGGCTAATTGCGTAACACACTATTAGTAGCAATGGGTTTCATTTTGACAGTTCAACAACATTCATTGTGTTATTTACGTTGTCGAGCAGACATATTGTTCGAACATATGGAGCAATGGATTAGCAATATGCTTCAAAATGATTCAATAGTGTGTTACGCAATTAGGGTGCTGTTCTAAAATCAATGATTCCAGATGTAAGAACACTGCTAAGCGGATGTCCAATGACATTGCCTAGTCTACCATTTAGGATAACTAAAATTGAAAAAAATTGTCTCAGAGTAAGAGTTAATGTGATAGAAGAGGCTCCTATTATCAGCAACTACCAACAAAGCCTCAGATGTTCAAAGTATTTTATGTAGGAGTTTGAGTGCCTAGGCAATTTGGAGGAGCACTCACACCTGACCGTTAGTGAAACGAGGGTAGGCACAAAATTAATGCGTGTTACGTTCTTTCAGATGACTTCAAGCGGCCACTTGTTGACGGAAGTCCAAGTTATAGGAACTAGCGTTTTGAGGAAGTACTTCCTCTTAGTTACCGTAGTAATAACAGCCGCACGAATCGATCGATCAGGTTAAGCTACGCTTGTCGCGGTTAGTCCGTTGATGGGTGACCATCTTAACATACCATGACCCCTCCGTGTGTCGGAAAGTACGTTAAGCTAGTTCCAGCTGTCATTTCTGAATCCTTGACAGTAGTTACGGGTCGTCAGAAGCCCGAAAGTCTGATAACCAGTCTTACCAAGAGTTACTTGGTAATACGATATCTCTTGGTAAGATTTTTTGTCAGACTTTCGGCCTTCTGACGACCCGTAATGACTGCCAAAGATCCAAGAATGTCAGCCGGGATCAACCTAACGTGCTTTCCGAGACACGGAGAGGTCTTGATAGGTAAAGATGATCACCCATCCACGATCGCCCGTGTGGCTGTTATTAATTAGCCACGAGCCTCTGATCAGTATTATCTGGCTGTTATACCTAAATCAGCTTCTTTTTCCCTTTAATTAAGCTCTTATTATTTAATTATTCTTACCGCGGTGAGCACACACTGTTCTAGAAACGAGTGCCATCTAAAGAAGACCCTAATCAGAATATGAAACGGGTGCCAAATAATCTTTTAAGTATAATTAAAACAATAACTTAAAAAATACTTTGGATAATTCAAAAGATTCTTTCACTTATTAATGTTCAGATCTCTTTTTATTTTCAAACAAGATAATAATTACATAATATAAGCTAACAGACATAAAATAATAAATTAAAATAATAAATTTTTCTGTTCTGTTTTTTTTCTTGTCTGTTTATATATGTGTGCACATAAATGGTAAAATAAATAAATCAATAAAGAAAAGGGGTAAAGAATCATAGGGCATGAAAAAATTCGTCCGCATCACTGTCCACAGGAAAAGTGCCCAAAAGGCTGGCAGTATTGCCACGTTAAATGACAATTATTAATTATTAATTTAAATCACTTCTGTTGGAAGTCGGAAGTAGCAAATGATGTTGTGCCTGTTTCTTAGCCAAAACCCAAAATCACCCTCCAGGACGAGTGAGGACTGCAGTGGGTACAATAGTATAACGCTTACAATCTTATGACTACATTCTCCCTCAGCTTATAACTTAAACTCCAATCCAGGTGTAACGGCTATAATGGATGCCATCATTCACTGTAACGTCCTGTACATTCGATACTGTTTTACTGCCGCACACTGTCGGCACAATAGTCCTACGTTACTAGGTATTTACTGGGAAGTGTCAAGGGCTCGCATCACAGCACCCGGCAGAAATATTATTAGTGTCATCATCTTACTTGAATGTTTTGGAAATTGTTTAACAGTAAATAAATGGTTTACACGGTTTCAGTGAAGAGAAAATCTTGGTTTTGCTCAATTAGTGTTGTTAAATATTGTTCTCTCCATGTAAAATACTGGTTGGTAACCCGCTACCACACAAGGTCAACAAACTTACAAATTGAAAACGACACTCGGGGACATATAGAACAAAAATTTAACAACCACTAAATGCCTTAAGTAGTCCACTAACCACCAACCTTTCTATTTAGTTGGATTATTGACTGTCACAACATTTTTAGCATAAGCGATAGCACTACATTATGAGCATAATATATATGCCGTTCTCTCTTCTTATTACTAAGAAAGAAAGAAAGAAAACTTAAAGAGTCAATTTAGCTAGACGACACGATCTATCGAGCTTACGTTAGCGCCGGCGTAAGACTCCGTAAAACTCATGGTGCAAGCATTATCGAAATCTATTCGATCCACGTTAATACGGTAGCGAGTTTAACGCTAGCGAGTAAGGTTTCCATAACAACTCATGGTAGAGCTACAGATGCCACACAGCATTTTACTGAGAGACTTTTTTGCGGTCGATAATATCAATATTGTGCATGGGTTTCATCCCAACTACGGGACCCTTTAGTGTGCGTGGTCCGACACACACTTGCCCGTTTTTGGTTCACTTCCTATTACAATATTCTATTATAGTTCGCTAATTATTCAAAGAAGCCAGTTATTTTCCGTTACTTACTTCCTCTTCTTTCATCATTCGTTTTTAATGAAAAAAGTGCGTAGCCGCGAGTTTGTTGAGAAAAATTTTCGGTTCTTAATAAACAACTATGTTTTTTTCTTGGAACGAGGAAATGAATACAATAATTTATGACTTTTGAACTTATTCATCCTTTTTAGGATATTATTCGTATTTTGTTTATATGAATTTTGTGTTTTGAATGTTTTTATTTTTTATTTTTGAATGGGCCCGCTCTTGACCACGATCACGCCTGATGGAAAGCGATGGATAAGGTCTATGATGGAACGAGTGTGCCCAGAAGATGCCTAAGGCACTGGAACTCCCACGCATCGGCGAAACACAGTAGGCTGCTTGACGCCGGACTCTGGTGGGAGGGTGGTCTCAAACCAGGCGGGCGTTAGCCCTACCTCCTAATTAGACCCGACTTAGTTAGTACTGGGTTACACTGTAACTCACTCACTGTAGTTTAAGTAATACCTGGTTAAACGTGTGGCGTTCAAAATTCATTTACCCAATTTAGGCTGTAAGTCGACGAACTTAAGAAGGTGCCTGAGACAGACTGGATGCGGAAGGCTGAAGACAGGGTATTGTGGCACAGCCTGGGAGAGGCTTTTGTCCAGCAGTGAACTGTGAAAAGACTGAGTTTAATGATTGGAGGTTGTGTGTCAGCATTTTTTGAACGTCGTCAAAATTACAGAAATCTGCCGTGCGATTCTATAACCATCTCACCGTGAAAGCTTGGCTAAAGTGGGCGTGTAGTGAGCTGTCATTCGCTAGGGATTAACACGATTAAGTGCTCACTTCACTTATGATTTCACGGTGAGATTTTTACGGAATCGACCGGCAGTTCTCCGAAAAGAAAACAGTGGTGGCCCAGTGGTAATGGACGCAACAAACGATTTGTAGGTCGTAGGTTTGAACCAAGACAGACGCTTTACTTTGTGTAAATTATTTCATCACCGCTGTTCTCAAAACGGTGAAAAAAAAAATACATCGTGAGAAAACCGGCATATCCTAGAACCAAACATTCGAAGACATGTGACATCTACCAACCCGGTCTGGGCCCGCGTGGTGGGTTACCGCCCACTCTCTCCACCGAGAGGAGGCCTGTGTTCTAGCCAGCAGTGGGAACATTATAGGCTTATCCTCTAGAGCCCCAACGGCACAAAAACGTGCCAGTAAACACCGACCGACTTAAAACTGTATTTGTAGTAAAGATAAGGCTTAAAATCGTCCGCTGTATATATCTAAAAGAGCCCGCTCGCGCTGCTTGACCGGTTAAAACGTGTAACGTGAAATGCGCAAAACCTGAGACACCCCAACTGATTATTAATTCAATTGACCTATTTCAGAGAGAAAATAATTCATTAAAAAAAATTGTAAAGGTTTTATGTGCTGTTTTAGTTTTACTGGCCATTCTGATCGTTTCTTGCGTCTGCGACGACGCTTTATCGAGGGAGGAGTCGTCACCGGGCCGCTGCGCCGCGCTGACATTGGTTTGCTTGACCTATTAATAAATAGATACGGCAACGTTTTTAATGAAGATTTTTTGAAAAATGTGACCTATATTAAAAAGTGGTTCAATTAATTCGGCTCGTTATTCTGATGAAACTATTTTCAGGTTTTGCGCATTTAACGTGACACGTTGTATAGTATAAACGGTCCAAGAACTCCAAGTTTTAATTAAAATACAGATAGAAAATTTGTTAATTAATCTTAATTATATCAGGAATTAAACTGTACGGGAATAATTTTAAACATTTCGAAACACCAAACGGTTTTCCAGCGGCTCGCTTTGATTAAATCGCTGTTATTATTTTAACAATATTGTACATTTCAAGTTTAATTAGGTTTTCTGTGGTAATAAAATTAATATTTCTAACGATGGTAAGTACTTATATATTGATGGCTTTGGAACGTCAGCTACCTCGCGATGAGTGCAGATATTTTCGGACTTTTTGAAAGAAAAATAGGTTTATTTGTCACAGAAACACGTGCATACAAACAGATAATTAACTTGGATTTAAAATCAAATAACGTTTATGAGCATCTTAGAACATAAAAAAAAGGCTTTTCGAAGACTTACGTTCGTGAGTTTTTTCTCTCAGAGTTTCACAGTAGTTTTCAAGTCATGTTCCCATCTTTGAAATGAATGGACAGAATGGTATCCCAGAGAAGAAAAGAGGAAGACCCCTTTTTTCTTCTCTGGGATACCATTCTGTTACTCCCCTGGCCCATTAACTGGAAGTATTAACACGAATAATAAAAAATTAAAAAAAAAATTAAAAACAAAATAGCTTTGAAATGGTCTTCCTCTTTTCCTCTCTCATTCTCTGGGATACTATTCTGTTACTCCCCTGGCACATTAACAGAAAGTATTAACTCGAACAATAAAAAATAAAAAACAAAATAGATCTATAATCACGAGCACAAAACATAGTATTATAGAAGTGGCAGCTGCACATGTCTTGATTCGAAGCGTGTCTTATTCAGAAAGAAAGGGATTTTTTCTAAAACTCCTGCTACTAAAAAGCACCACTATCAAAATCCGTTTCCACTCTCGATCCCAGTATATTTCGACACTATGCTCGACTATCGCCATTCAGTCGGATTCAATCGGATAAGTACGTACAGCCGAGCACAGTATACCTAGACACTCTAGGACACAGCGAGTACAGAAGCTCGACTCCAAATAATGAGCGACAAAGCTCGCACACGTAGACATTCTTCACGCACGGCAAGCTTACTCGCTACTGGTATTCGGTTGAGAAAGACTGAGACACACTATAATGCATAGTTATCAGTATTAAAACTATATCAACTTGAAGCCAGAGAAGTGGTGGCCCAGTCGTAACAGCCGCGAGTTGTTGGTCGTAGGTTCGAGCCCAAACAGGCGTTTTACTTTGTGTAAATTATTTCCTTACCACAGCTCTCAAAACGGTGAAGCAAAACCTCGTGAGGAAATCAGCATGTCCTACAACCAAAAATTCTAAGACGTGACATCTAACAAGACGCACTGTGTCCGCGTGATGGATTACGACCCACTCCCTCTCATCGAGAGGAGGCCTGTGTCCCAGCAGTGGGAAAGTTATGGGCTGTTTATGCTATATCAACTTGGAACAATGATCCAATCGACTTCCTCACGCATGCAACGTGTTTACACAAAACCTAAGCATGTTTCATGTAACCAGTTATTCGGGGCAGCTTCAAGACAAGTGTTGGTTGGTTGAGGGTTGGTTAGGACCCGAGGCGCGCGTAGTGTTCCACGCGCGCCCCTCTTAGATGTCGCGGGGGGAGTTTAACACCTCACTCCCCCCCCCTGACACGAGGAGGCCCGCAGGAGCGGGCCAGCATCAGCCGGGGGTTGCGGAAGTATCGTTCGTTCCCGCGACCCCCGGCGTAGGTGAGAGAAGGAACACCGGGGTGGTTTTTAGTCAGTAAGAGTCTGACAGACCCCGCCGCCCGCCCCAGGGCGGCGGACATCCATGAGTATTTTCCACCCCGAAACAAAAAAAAAAAAAAAAGGGTTGGTTGATAGTCCTAACACCCGTTGAAGCTTCGCTTTTGTGTTCACAAAAAGGAGCTAGTTGAGGAATTGGTCTTCATTATACCTACTGTGATCTCCGTGTGTATATGTTTATACTGAGATCTCCGTTAAGTACGGAGATCTCAGGCACCTCCGTACTTAGGGACGTGGCTCGTTTTCGGATGTCGCCGATCTTCTGTACCTATCCTATCTAGTCTTGATGCGACGTTGCGAGCTTTGCACTATAGGACTTGTACTCGTACTAACAATAGCAGTAAAGGACTCAACGTTGCAAATCGTGTCGAGTTCCACGCGACTAGAGGTGGGCTGGAGCTTAGGGCAGGGGTGCTCAACATTGCCGGGAGGACACGGCGCGGTATACGCTGGCAGAGTGTGCCGCTTGGGAGGAGCCGCGCCGTGCCCTCATCTCAGGAGTAGGCAGTGACCTATCGCTGCCGGCCGTGGTCGAGTCTATGGTCGGCAGCGAGGAGTCCTGGGACGCGGTGGTTTCCTTCTGCGAAACAGTCGTCTCGCAGAAGGAGGCTGCGGAAAGGGAGAGGGAGATCTCGTCCCCTCACCCGGCCCGCAGCAGGCGCAGCGGGCGTCGGCGGAGGGCGGATAACGCCCTCTTCCAGCCACCCTAAATGGGTGACCCCCGGCGTAGGTGAGAGATAACACCGGGGTGGTTTATAGTCATCAAGAGTCTGACAGACCCCGCCACCCGCCCCAGGGCGGCGGACATCCATGAGGATTTTCCACCCCAAAACAAAAAAAAAAAAAAAGGGGTGCTCAACATCGAGGAGGCCCGCAGTGCCGGGCCGGCACCAGTCGGGGGTTGCGGATGGATCGTACGTTCCCGCGACCCCCGGCGTAGGTGTTACAGTTACTGGGAAATATGATAACCCTTAGTAAGACTGGTTGTCAGACTATCTTCGAGGGCTTCTGACTACCCGTAACGACTGTCAATGATCTACAAATTTCAGCCGAGACAAAAGGTGTAATATGCGTTCAGAGACACGGAGAGGACTGGATAGGTAATGGATGGGTGACCATCCTGGACCAATCTCGGTAAGCGTAGCTTAACATTCGATCGACCCTTGCGGCTGTTATTATTTAGCGACGAGCCCTTCGAGATAAAGTACTTCACATATTAGTACCTAATGGACTTGCCTCCTGTCCTGCTTGTAAAAAAAGGTTGAGAACCACTGCCTTAGACATTTGCTCTTAGTATAGGCCCACTACGATTCACGAACTATCGCATATACCTACCAATACCATTTTGTGTAAGTAATCCGAAGTATCCATATAAGTGTAACGCTGGAAGCAGCAAAGCGGAAAAAACTTCACCATTAAAACCAAGTTCCTACTGGTAGGGTGTTGTGAGTATGGTTATTTTCCGATAGATAGAATAAGAAAATCGTCCTTACTGCTACGACATAAAGGCCCTGTCAATGTGTAATTGACACATTAACTGTACAGCTGCAACCATAAGCTTCATAATAAGCAGCCTATTCACGATCAGAATTACTAAAACCATTCGTAAATCCTTGCAATGCAACTCTTATTTCATTATTATAAAGTATAAATTAGAATGATTGCCGTGAGTTTGATAAAAATTCTGGGCAATCATTCCATTCTATACTTTAATTTACCGAGATAAGATTTACTTTGCAATGACTTACTAATGGTTTTACGTAGGTCATGTATATCCTACCTTACTCGCGCCATCACACTTATTTCAGAATTCACATATGTCAAACAATATATGTATATAAAAGTTGAAACCGCTTTAACATTAAAATTAGTAGCCAAATTAAAATGTTATGCACATTGTTATATGTGCATAACATTTTAATTTCACTCAAATAGGTCCAAAATTATTTGAATATTAGCCTCGATTCAAATAATTAAAAGCACAATTTAGTAGCGAATCATTTTTGATAATTAACTTTGGGTATAAAATAACGGGTTAAGCCCGAAGCGTTATTAAAAATAAGGGTTTGTGTACGTGACTAGCTGATACTGATACAATCTTTATAAATGCTGTTAATTCCAAATTAACTTCCTCTCATTCTATAATAAAGTAAAATAAATTCAATTTAGCGTATAATTTATTATATTTCAAGCTCAACATCATTGTGAAGAAAGTAATTATGATGGTGTCCAATTTAACACAATAAGAACAACGGTCATTTTTGAAAAACTCGTGAATTTATTTGCTCGTAATCAGAATAGAGTAACTGGTGCAAAAATTATCTTAAATATTCTACGACCATAATTTTTTCTCTAAAAATTGTAAAGTCTGAAACCAATTTAGCTAGTACTTTCGTATATATTCGCCAATCCATCCAACCGTTCGTACGACCTGCCACGCTTGAAGGAATCGCTCCATCAGTCGTCAAGTCGCTGGAGCGTTCTTCGATCGTGTGCGGTCGCCCTAAGGCGTTCAGATATTGAATTGGCTACTCCGAGTTTCAAATAACGTTTCACAGGAAATGGAAAATGGTTAATATTTTGTAAATTAATTTGGCCCGGAATTTGATATAAAATTGCACTGAAATCTGAGTTAGCCATTTTATGAAAACAGTTTGTAAAATGTTAATTAGAAGTAAAAAAGTGGGCGTTCAATTTAGGATTCCGTATTTAAATAAGCGATCCAATAACTTGTTCTTTTATTTATTAGGAGGACCATCAAAATACCAGCTGTTAGACTTTTCAGGATTGAAAATTCATACTAATTAAGTAGGTACTTGATTCAGTTTTTAGTTACCAAGGCATGCTTTAGATTAAAGAAAGAACACACAAACGTTCATAAAACAGAAGGTTTCCGTATTAACCATTCGCCCACTGAACCGTAAACTCTCCTTAATACTAAAATACATAACTTCACAACCGTGAAAATTTCATGGAGTACCACTAACAGCCGCCGTAAATTCTACATTTTACGAGTAAAACCAGAGAAATATGTCAAGCGACTATTAAAAACGAAGCTGTTATTGTGTGACCGTGGCCGCCGAGCCACTCATAAAACTCGCCAGTTCCCCTTTAATAAATATATTATTTAATAGCAAACAGAAATGAAAAGTTAACTCACCTAATACTGTGATGTTAATTAAGGACGGTAAGAAAACAAGTTTGTTTCTTTTCATAAAAACTAAAGGAATATTATTTTCCAGGCGACTAACAACTTAAAAGGGCGACTAACTATTTGCTACTAAAAATAATGACATGGCGACTAATATTAGGTTCTGTTAGGTTCCTTTAAACCCTGCAGGCGGAAATAGGGGCCCCGCGAAGCGGGGCTCCGTCGACTACTTCTAATTATTATTATGAAAGATAATTAGTTAACTTGATACACAACCTCGTTGTTTAATTTAAGAATGCCCATTTTCTACTTTTTATCCGCCGTCCATAGCTGCCAACCTACTATTTTTGCTACCCCAAATTCAGATTAATTTGTCGCCGCGTTAAATACATGCCAAAACTAAATTCAATTTAACACAAATATTTTGAAACAAAAAATAGCTAAATCGGACTAGCCGTTCTCAAGTGCGCTCATTCAACGAACAGTATTTCATTTTTATTTATAGACATACCCAACTCGTCATCCATCATCTATTTGAAAGATACAAGTAGGGTGGTGAATTACAGCCCAATCCCTCTCATAGAGAAGAGGCCTGTATCCTAGAAGTGGGAACATTATAGGCTGATTATGTTATACTATACAGGGTGTCCCTGGAAGTATGGATCAACTCGAATAGGGGCGAGGGCAAGGTCAAGGGCAAGATGAAACTTTTTAACCCTGAGAAGATCGGTGATGTTTTTTACGGTTCAAAAATTACGATCAATTTTTGTTTTTTTCAATTACTTCGCATGGTGCTCAAAGAAATAAATCATAAAAAAAAACTATCAGGGCTATCAATTTTTTTTTTCAGGATGTTGTAAGACCTTTCCTGTGGTAATTTATACTTTTACGCAGCTAGAAAACATGCACCGACTTTCTCATGGTTATAACGTTTGGAAATGACTTTGCCCACGCCCCTATTCGATTTGATCCATAATGGGACATATCTTGGGACAACCTGTATATATGGTTGGTTTTGGTCAACAGCAAAGAGTCCAATAACTTTGAAACGAGCCCCCTATGAACTTAATTATTGAACACCTGAAACACCAATTAGTTTGGCGATACATTAGATAGAATTGAAAAGTTTCACGAGCAAGTAATTTCACCGTCCGTTCACGTTTAAAACTGGAACAAAGCGGCGTAGCTTGGTTGTAGAAATGAGTATGATGGTGCTCTAGTACTTTTCTAGAACCTTTCACAAGGCGCAAAGGTAAAAAAAAGTAGATATTCAATTAGGTATCATTTCGAAGGGTTCGTTTACCTATAGTACGCCCACATTTCACCTGCGGGGTACTTGCGTATCAGTAGCAATGGCTTTCATTTCGACAGTTCAACAACATGCACTGCGTTATTTACGTTGTTGAGCAGACAAATTTTTCGAACACATGAAGCAATGGATTATGAATATCCTTCAAAATTATTCAGATTGTGAATGACAGTGTAGTAGCTGGTTGGTCTATTACCAACAACCACGCTCATATTCAGTCGCCGGCTCCGGAACAGGCTGCCATTGAGAAAATCCTTATGAAAAGACTCAACAACACGTTGCCCGACTTGGGAATTGAGCACAGAACCTGATGGTCAAAAGTACCGCTTGCAGTTAAACCAATATTGCTGTTAAATAGTTCGAAAATAATATGAACAAATAAAGCAAAATCCCATACCTGTTTGTACAGGGAATATATCGCTCATCCAATAGAACAACGACGTAATTACGAAAATGTTTTTTTAACAGTTCTTGAGTTTTCTCATGAATTTATTACAAATTATTATTGATAGTAAAGTAACATACATAAAAATATTAAATATTTTAGCATAATTATTGGATTAAAAGTTTGAATTTGAAAATATGATATATCATATTTTCAATTTCAAACTTTTAAAACGTTCTCCTGAAAAATAGCTAAAACGTAATTACGTCATTGTTCTATTGGATGAGCGATATAAGTATCTATCGGTTTTTGAAATTCTAGCTAGGTTTCCAAATACGACCTGCCGTGCGATTCTGTAACCATCTCCCCGTGAAAGCTTGGGTGAAGTGAGCGTGGAGTGAGCTGTCATTCTCTAGGGATTAACACTATTAAGTGCTCACTTCACTTATGATTTCACGGTGAGATTTTTATAGAATCGACCGGCTGTATTCATAAACATCAAAGGTAACTTGCCACTAGAATTAGTTTCAATTCGTATCTGGACCGGATTCAATAACTGCATTAGAATCCGGACTGGTCAGACTGGAGCGAACGCAATGGGAGATAGCATAACGTAACTAACTTAGTACCTCCGGCTGAAACTATTAGGCTGCGGGGATTCAGGCAAAATCCAGCTGCCTCTTCCCAATTTAGATGCAATACGATTTGATTAAAATGTTTGTTTAATCTATATTTCCATAACAGTTCATCATCTCCCTTTTCCCAACTATGTTGGGGTCAGCTTCCAGTCTCATCGGATGCAGCCGAATACCAGTATTTTTAACAAAGCGACTGTCTATCTGATCTCCACAACCCAGTTACTGGGTAACACGATACCCCTTGGTATGTAAGACTGGTGGTAAGACTTGCTTCTGACGACCCGTAACGACCGCCGGGACCATCTTCTTAACGTGCTTTCCGAGACATAAGAGTTATCACGGTGAAAATTCACTTATATTATTCACTATATATTACCTATTCACTTTGTGTACGAGAATGTATAGTCCTCATTTTCTTTTTCTAGTCGGGAAGAGGTGTGGGGAAACTAAGAGTGTTGGTTACGTAGCCATGGCCACCTCTGGCTACCTTCCGTAGCCAAATGAGTTTAAAAAATAAGTAGTCAGTGGATACTGACTCTCAGTCCTGGCGATCAGTCGGCCACTGAGTGAGGGAGACGTAACTTACTTGTGTAAAAAAAACTGGTGACTTGGCTACGCGTCACTAGTTAGCCAGAATATCCAGTCTCTACGTAGGGGCGGTTGGTCGTGGCTTCGCTTCCAAATTGGCGACGTTGCCAGACCGTAAACTGTCATACATTTCAATACGAACTGATCGAAACGTAGCCGGCGTCATCGCCATAGCATCCCAGTGTTCTTAGGGTTATGTAAGACTTTTACCAACTAAAATCCAACAGTGTTCCTTCTTCTACCACGAGTTGAGAACACTCGCATATCTTCCGCTTCTCGCAGCACTTCATACCCTTTTCATCAAGTAAAAGTAAAGTATAAGTTTATTTTCACAAGAAGAATTCACAAGAGTTTGGTACAAAGATACAGTATTTATTTATTTTTAATTAAAATACTGAAACTAATACCTAAACTAAGCCAGGGCTTGTATTTTGGTAGTCAGTCCTCAAACGTGGAGAATGTTAAGGAGATCGTGTCAACGTGAATGTCGTGACGTCAATTTATTATTATAGCATATTATTATATAGGTACTTGTGAGTGTGGGTGCGAACGTGCGTCTAAGTGCGTTTGTGTGTGTGTGTGCGTGTGGTGTGGTGAGATGTCAGTGTAAATGTAAAAGTGTGTGTTTTATGATATCACATTAAGACCCTAGAAGGGTCTTAATGTGACATCACGTATCACATTAAGACCCTTCTAGGGTCTTAATGTGATATCATAAAACAAACAATTTGGAGCAAGATAGAGCCAGCATGTCTATAAATACTTTAAATTCACTTAACTTCTAGATTATACAGATATAATTACTAGTATTATACTACGACCCAAAACCTGAAAATTACTGAATACAGCTACGCCGTACTAGTAAGTTATAGAAATCGGGTATAAAAATAGTATAAAACTCAGCATTACAGGAACTCTTACGTAACTGAACGTAATAAAGTCTCCTGTAAGAAACAAAGTCACACATTAGTTTTGTATCGCGTACAGTCCGCTCTCGTTCTAAACAGAAATATAAAACATTTAAAAGGTCGTTTCAGAGTGCGCTTTCTACAAGGATTATAAAAATGTTGATATGGCATCCTGTCGTTTGAAAATTAGCGTTAAGTGACTTAGACTATTCAGCCACCTAATTGCGTAAATCACAATCAATCACAATTTGAATAATTTTTAAGCATACTTTTAATCCATTGCTTTATAAAGTATGAAAACCACATATATGCAATAAATTATGCCACATAGATACTAGTTATCGTTTTTTCAGACAATATACAAAAAATGAACAAAATCGGTCGCGAAAAAAATACGCTATCCCCTGCATTTATGTTCGCATAGCTCGTCAAAATGTAGGGAACAGCAGATTTTTTTTCGCGACCGATTTCGTTATTTTTTTGTATATCGTCAGAAAAGGTAATACCAAGTATGTGGTATAACTTATTGCATATTATGTGGTTTTCATACTGTATGATCGAAAATGTGTCTGCTCTACAACGTAAATAACGCAATGAATGTAGTTGAACTGTCAAAATGAAAGCTATTGCTACTATTGTTACGCAATTTATTTACTTATTGTTTATGCACAATTGCACAAGAAAAAATAAAATACTCTGTAAAGCGGACTTAATGCCTGAGGCATTTCTAATTTCGAAATTACCCCGCAGGTGAGGTAGCAACTTTTTGCTTAAAGTAGAATATGTTACTAAAACTGGAGCTTTTTAATTTTTGTGTCATACCGGTCGATTCTGGAAAAATCTCACCGTGATAACTAAGGTGAAGTGAGCTTAGAATGAGCTGTGAGTCATGCTGATGCTAGGGATTGACACTATTGACGACTCACTCCACGCTCACTTCACCCAAGTTTTCACGGTAAGATGGTTACTATTTTTATTACTAGGAAATTAAAGCTTATGACTCGTCAAGATAATGAAAATGAGCTTACCAATTTATGCTCTGCCAACATAACATGTCATGACGTAACACCTTTCCTTTCCACCCAGAAACAAAGTTGAAACTTTTACGAGTGTATCACCAGCTCTTCACATCGAACCATTGCTTTTCTTCTAGGCGGTAAATATGGTATGGTGAAGAACTCATACCCAAAGAGCTATAAATACTAATGGAATCTTAGATTTTACAAACAAACCATAACGCCTGTAAGTCCTGAAGGATTACGCCGAGGTCGTGATGGTGATATGATTATTACAGTCGAAGCTCTCTATAATCAAGCGCTCGGTGCAGGATGTGACCACTATAAGACAATCCCCACTACTCGCATTCATTTTCTCCTCCTCGCCTCATTTATATGTAAGCAGCAGTGTGTGTGTGAATGCGCAACTATCACACGTGAGGAGAAGTTGTTTAGATTGTGAGACCTAAACAACTTCTCACGAAGGTATTCATGCGTATGCATTTCAATATTCTATATTTCAAAAGCACGCTATGCATGATTTCAATATGGCGTCTGCACGTTTTCCGGTCTTTGTAGAGTGGGGATACATTACTTGACTATAGAGGACTTTTCGGACTTGATTATAACGGTACTTGACTATAGAGGGCTTGATTAATTATAATAATAATATTTATTCACCAATTTGAGACAACCATATAGAGTAACTTAATAATAAACACAAAAATAAACAGTTCGTTGAATGTGAATGGTACAATGTAAATATGGTTATGGTTTGGCTGCTTTAGACTGATTCGCCCTATCCCTTCGTACTAGTATAAAACTGTATCACGAGGGGATAGTCTTCCTCAACCCTAGGACAACAGATTCGCACAAGGTTCCAGTTAAGTCACATAGCAGCAGTTTGATATATTAATTAAGTTACAAACAATTGTAATTGTCTGTGCTTGGGTGTATGTATGTGTATAGGTGGTATAGGTGTATATATTTTCATGTATGTGTGAATTTATGTATGTGTACAGTTAAGAGTGCTTTATTATTTATTTATGTGCCTTGATTATAACATCGTTCTAAAGTAGTTTTTCAGTGCTGTTGTAGTCTAGTGCCGTCAAATATTTTTCAATAGCTTTTTTGCATGTATGGTTATCGAGATTCTTCAATTTTAGATATTTGCTTATTTTGTTGTAAAGGCTAGGACCGAGATAATTGTGGAATTTGTGTGCAAAAGATGTTCTAAATTTGGGTACGTTATAAACAATATCTAATTAGATTATATGTAGAGACTTCGACTGTATTATTTTTAGCTTGTGTTGTCTCACTTCAGGGCAAATGCCTTCTTTTCTCCTTTCCACTCCTCTCTGGTTTGGTATGCATTTATAGCATAAAAAATCAAATTTAACTGCTTTGGCTACTCTTGGTTTCTTAATTCCGTGCCTTTTCACCTTGCGTTGGCAGAACGGAATGAGAGTTATTCCCTTGGGTATGACTTCGTGTTGCGAGCGCCGGTGCTCGATTTTGACTTGTTGAATGGTACATTCGTACTAACTGGAATGTATAGCGATGAAAGTTCGTGTGCACTTTTATAATTTCTAATATCGCCAGATATTATCGTGGGCGTCCACGTCCATAAAATGTATACCTACACGTTATAAAGTTACCGTGGACGGAAATTTAAAGGCGTCTTCATATATTTCCATACATTTTACTTCCCTAGGATACTCGTAATATGAGGAAACCTGCATGTCCTAGATAAAAAAAAATCGAAGACATGTGAGATCTACCAATCCGCACTGGGCTCGCATGGTAGATTACGGCCTACTCCCGTTCACAGAGAGGAGGCCTGTGTCCCACCAGTGGGAGCGTTATAGAGTGATAACGCTTATGCTTTACTTCTCTGTCAAAACGTGAATGTCGTAATGTTGAATCAAAATCAATAGTCATTTATTCAAACTAGGTTGAGAATCAGCACTTTTCGAACGTCAAAATCACAAAAAACAGTCCCCCAAAAGGCCCGCCCTTCATCACTTCCTAGTGCTTTTACTAGGGAGAAGAAGTGGCGCAATAAACTCCCTAGCAGCACAGCTGTCTGTTCAGTTAGAAAATACTTGATTGAATAGAATACAGTACAGTACAGTTAAAAATTAAGGCTTGTGGCCAAGTAATAACAGCCGCACGGCTCGATCTATCATATTAAGCTACGCTTGCCGCGGTTGGTCGGTGGATGGATGGCCATCTTCACATACCAAGACCCCTCCGTGTCTCGGAAAGCACGTTAAGCCGTTGGTCCCGGCTGTCATTCGTGCATCTTTGACAGTCGTTACGGGTTGTCAGTAGCCCGAAAGTCTGACAACCAGTCTTACCAAGGGGTATTGTATTACCCAGTAACTGCGTTGTGGAGGTCAGATAGGCAGTCGCTCCATGTAAAATAATGGTATTCAGCTGCATCCGGTTAGACTGGAATCCGACCCCAACATAGTTGGGAAAAGGCTAGGCAGATGATGAATATGTGAACCACCTAATAAATCTTTTCATAATACAGTCCCCTTGCATTACTTCGACCTGGGCCTAGACAAGGTTGGTTGGTATGTTTATGCAGGGGTGTACCTTACAGCACACCCACATTTCGCCAGGTCTGATTAACCCTTCGTATGCTGGGAACGTAGATCCACGCGAGACACAATGGCTTATTAATTGTGTCTGTAATTACGGCATTCAACCGGTTAAGTCTCATTTAAGAGGCGGCGAGCCTATTGCCATAAACTGGGCATAAATCCAGACTCTGGGCTGCTACTGAGAAATTCCAGATGGAAAACCACAATAAGACTTTGCTCGACCCAGAAATCGAATCCAGGACCTCCTTCTCAGCAGAAGCGCTTGTTTTTGATTATCTCAATGTTTGTTTGTGTTGTTCTTAAAAGGGTTTGGCGAAACACCAACTGGATTTTCAGAGAAACCTTTTATTGAGCAGTTTTTCATCCCATTCGTTCTTACGAATTGGGTTAATAATCCCATTTACAGAATAAATAGTTTTATTCTATTTTAGTTAAAGGTCAAACTACTTATAGCCTCTTTGAAACCGACCTACGTAGAATCACTCATTTCCACGAAATTATTCTTGTTAAAAACTACCTTTTAGTTGACATTTTCTCTCGATTTTTAGGGAAATATTTAGCTGATCCACTAAAAACTTATGGACCTTCTAATAAAAGTTTTTAGTTGTTCATTAATTTTAATATAGTATAATAAGAATAATAATAATATATTCCACAGCTTTCACACAACGCCATCTAGTCCCAAACTAAGCATAGCTTGTGCTATGAGTAGGTACTAGACAACTAAATAATTAAATACATATATATTATAGATAAATTACACCAACAATTAGTGTCCAACTTTTTTAAATTAATAAAGAGAATAATAAATTAGTGTCTTTTTAACTTTCTGGTCCTTTCTTACAGTTAGTCGCAGTAACGAAACTGGGCTGATGAAGGCTGGATGACCAAATGGATCAGGTTAGCATAGTATGTTCAACAAACACGCGCGAGCCGAGCGAGCGAAAAGAGCGGTACCGCGGCATTGGCTGACAAGCGCTACATTCTAGTTATTCGCAGTTACTTGGCAGCTTAGTATTTTTAGACCCCCAACAAAACGATTATTTTGAGATTCACAAAAAAAGCAATAACATTTTCAAGAGTGCAGAATGGCAATTTATTAAAGGCCCGATTGAATTATTACATGCCGTTTTTAATAGCTATTTCAAATACATCATACGGGTTATTTGTTTATTTAAACTTTTCGCACACAAAAACGTACAAAGGCGGAATACCTTAGGCATTCTCTACCAGTCAACCAAGGGTGGTGAAGAAATTAGATGGCAGGTGCTTTGGTTGAACCGAACAATGATAAAAAAACTATTACTTTTCAAAATAGTTTATTGGAATAAAACAACACGTTTTTACACCTACCAGGGTGATCCTAGCTTAACAATTACAAACATTAAAACATGTAAGAGATTTGCTAAGCCTACATTATAAATTTCAAAGAAACAATAACAATGTACAAGGATTTTAAAATAAAGTGCTGATATAAAACATAATTATTTATATAAAATCTTAATACATAATTTACCTAACTATCACAAAATAAGCCATAACTACATACTAGATCATTTGATCTACTTTTACGAAGCTCGCTACGTTTTTCTTAATAATATTTATTAATAATCACTTTAAAAGTTCTAAAAAATAGATAAATCCAGGTCTTTTTAAGTTGTGGTTTTTTTAATTCTTTTATTTTAAGCTGCAGGAACAGAAATCAGGATCTTTAAAAATTACCTATAACTAGGTAAATAAAATTTGAAAACTTAAATTAATTTTGTAAGCATGTTTAACACAGTAGCGATTCTTGTTCGATCCTTGTCGTGTCCGTTTTACTTGAGTTGCACCAGCACCATGAAGTATGTTACTACGGCACCGAGCACCTGGAATTATAAAGATTTAAATGATATGTACGTCAGATTCCATCCATCCATTTTTCTATTTTGGAATTTCCATTATTATATGGATTATTATGGATTTATTATATGGATTTTCCATTATTATATGGATTATGGATTATTATGGATTTATTACATTGCTTCTTGTCGAATTTCACGATTGTAGGTCAACGGGAAGCACCTTATAGGTATTGATTCCCTTGCGAGTGTCAAAATATGCGGCATAAACGGAACATAAACGCCCGTATCTTTTGATTGCGTTGACATAAAAGTTTGATATTTTCTTTAATTAGTCAAGTAATATTAATATCAAATAGTCAAGGATTGCAGCCTTGACTATTTGATATTAATTTCAACTTGATAACTCTATGCATTCCTGAGAAAAAGGGTCTTGACAGACGGACAGACAGACGGACAACGAAGTGATCTTATAAGGGTTCAGTTTTTCTATTTGAGGTACGGAACCCTAAAAAAAATTTACGTACCGAAGCAAACAAATCAAGTGATACAGTAAAGAACTTGGCTCCGGAGATACTCATGGCCTTCTGGCATTGCTGGCACACGATCTGCACAAAGGTCTTCGCCTCCTCGGAGCCGTCGTACCACTGGCAAGAGTAGGCTGCTTCCATGACTGATGAGCTCTGGACAGCGGGAAAAAAGGTTATCAGTTCAACAATACATACTTAACCAAACCTTTGGCCTGATTGTGACCAATTTTAAGAACAGGCATGTTGGTAAAAGATGGTTAAGATTTTAGTATACAAGGTGAACAAAAAAAAAAAATTTGACTATTGAATCGATTTCAGTGACTTTAAATATAAGTATTTTTTTCCAAAAATTATGTATTTTGTAATACTGACCGCCGATTGAGTCAAATAAAATGAAATCTTATCTCAAGGCAATAAGACCCAATTTTAAATGCGTAAAGTAATGTTAGGGTCAACACTTTTTTAAAAATAATTATTGTTAGCTTTAAAGAATTAAGTTTTGGTCATTGTATTATACTTTTAAGTCAATATTCTAACTGGGGTATATGAGGTATTCCCTTAGTTAATGATGATTACTAAATTATTTGTATTATATTATTAATTATGTTTTATTTTAAATATAATTATGTTTTTTCTGTTATGACAAGTTTGAAATTTTGATAATCTATAGGTATGCAAAGTGACTTGATTTTATGGATAGTTATTTTATTAAATGCGATTTTTTGTTTTGTTGCAAAATGAAATGAAATTAGGATGGTATTTGTTTAATTTTATTGTGTTGACGTTTTTTTTTTATATTTTCCTATTGATTGTGACATATATATTTTTATTATTATTATTTTGTTTTTACATTCCAATTGAAGCTTCAAATATTATTTTTGTAAACATTCAGACACAATTTGTTAATTGTTAGTGAATAAATAACATGAAATATTTGTTTGTAGGGATCTTAAAAAAGTGACTGGGACATTACTGGATGTGGAAAATGGAGAACCGGGTGTTTTGGCAAGGTGGAACTGGTTCTGCAGTGTACAGCTGATATGGGCTGAGGTAATGAATGATTGATGAAGAGTATCTTCGTAAACTATTGAGCAATGAGGCAGCTCCTAATTTAACCTTTATTGTCAGAATTTGAAAACTTGTTCAGCTTATTTAAAAAATAACTTACCTCTTCAATAAGCCTATTTCCGAAGATGCAGAAGTGGAACACTTGACCGAGAGTGTAACTCAGGTAGCCGATTGTACTGAAGGCATACACGTTTATTCCGTTGATCTGAAACAAGTAATAGTTATTACTATAAAACGTACACAAATAGGATACACATAAGCATGTGAAACCGCGGGGCGCTACTAGTCCTTGAATAAAAGAAAAAATATTGTTGATTAATCTCATTCTGCTAAGTAAAGCTCAAGTTTTAAGCGCACTAATTGGTAGGCAGAGAGACATTGCGTTTTATAATAATACCTAGCTAGCGAAAATTATTTTATTTTATTTTCATAGGAATTTTATTTATAGAAAAGGTTACAAACAACTCTGAAATATTGTTAGCATAAATAGTTTGTGTTGTTTTTCTGATAGGTGTAAATACTAACACCAAGTTCAAAGTCGTGTGTATAGTAACCAAATGGTATATACACACGTATTTCTTGTTACCCTGTCCCACCCCGTTGCATCGTATCGTCCGCCCGCGCTTTTCCTTCGTTTTCGCTTACTGCTTTCTGGCTTTTTTTTCTTTTTGCTCTGCTCTTACGGACAGTCCATAACCTTCCTCAAGAATTGGTCTATCATGTAGAAAAATATCTTTTCAAATCCGACCGACGGTTCCAGAGATTACCGCGTTCAAACAAACAAACTCTTCATCTTTATTATTAGATAGATAGATAGATTATATACACCATTATTTTAAGTATACTGCAAACCTGAACATAGTTTGTCCAGAATAAGTAACTGAATCGATTCCAATACTTTTTACACCATGTTGTATTTTGTCCCAAAAATATTTAAAAATGGTAACAAGTTGGACACCGAGCGACACTAAGTACACACCAAGTACAGTCAGTACAGTCTCAGCAATCATATGCGCATAACACAGGTCACAGCCGGTCGGCCGGTGGCGCGTGTTAAGTGGTAACCAACTTTTTGTACGGACAATTAGGTAACATAAGAAGCTTATGACTTCGTAATTTTTCATGATACAGTTTTGAAATTTTGTATATAGATTTGTTACATAAAAATACTAGACACGTGTTTCGGGTTTGCCATATACTAAAAATAATGATGTATATACATATACAACGTGTAACGTTAAATGAGCAAAACCTCAGACACCCTAATTGATTTTTAATTCAATTGACTTATTTCAGAGAGAAAATAAGTCTTTAAAAAAACTGTAAAGGTTTTATGTGCTTAATTAACTGTTTCAGTACACGAAGAAAAGCATATCGTTCCTACATTTCAAAATATTGAACGGAAATAAACCACCATTTTTTCATAAAAAGATTGAGTAATGACTGTTTGGAGTCGGTCTGGAACCGATCAAGTGACGTAAGAACCGGGGCCGGACCAATGACGGACCATTACACAAAATGTTTTTACATTTATCAAACAATTTTTATTCTTATGATATTGAAGGAGAAAAGTTTGAAGATCCTAAAATCGTTTGCATTCATAATAAAAGATTGATTGATGATGGAGTTATATAATAACTATGCTCTCCGCATTGTCCCGCGTATCCCCACTATGCTGTCCGCAGACTACAGCCCACTCCCTTTCGAAGAGAGGTCTGTGTCACAGTATTGGGAACATTACAGGCTAATTATGCAATGCTGTCTCAATGTGGACAGGTTTTGGCATACGTTTGGGATTTTTTAAAATATATGATATGGCGTCCCACACGGTGGATCTTGTGAAGGCCGCGGGAGTCCGTTGGAAGCGAGAAGTACAGAGCTGGTTAAAGTGCCGTTACTTGGGGAGGATGATGATGATGATGTCAAAATAAGCTAATAGTTATACACACTTCTTAACCCCAAACCTTTAATACCCCTTAAGAAGTAAAGGTTTGGGGTTAACAAAAAATAAACACACACGGACATGGAGGAACGATTTACTTTCATAATGACAGCGCTTTGAATATACCAGCCATGAAAACAATGATGGATTTTTTTAATGGAGATCCTCTCGTATCGGCAAACGTTTTATGGGAAACTAGTCTAGCTAGAAGGACCGACGACCTTGAAATGGTGACTGAGACAGACTGGATGCGAAAGGTGGAGGCCAGGGTGTTGTACCGCAGCTTGAAAGAGGCCTATGTCCATCAGTGAACTGCGATTGGCTGAGTTGATGGCGGACCTCAAAATGTTCTTTGGAGAAATAAGTGTATCCATCAGGTTACCTTTGTAGCTTGGTAGGCCAGCAGAGTAAGAGTGATCGTCGACACCAACATGTGGAACAGCAGAGCAGTGCCGTAAGTGTCACCGATGGAGGCCACCAACCTGAAAAGATAGAATACTATATCAGTTTTTTATGTCATTACCTTCGAAATTGGTACCAGGGTATAAGGGAAAGGAGGCGTTGAGGAAACGATTTAATATTACCGAAGTTACCAGCAACACCGAGTTTGTTCCGGCATTTCTGTTCAGAGTAGTCGGATAAGAAACGCCTACCTTTAAAATATGATTGATGTGTAAAAGTGTTTATACAAATCTACTCACAGAAACAAAATCATTTATCATAGAATTATTCCCTGAACGATTAATTTTAAGGAATTATTTAATCAAATGTGACTTCTTTTGCTCCTTAATAGTGATTTTTTTTTAAATCAACCATGCACAGCACATCATGCACAGTAATTATTGTTTGAAACATTTAAGTACAATTATTGTTGCACATTTTTTGTAATGACGGATTGTTTTTTTGTTTAAGTTAAAGACATTGTTTTAATTTAACGGTTACTTAAGCCATTTTGAGAATCACTGACAAGATTATTATTACCAGAAGGCTGAACTATTTTTAGCCCAAAGAATCAGCATTGCCATCTAACGTGGTATTGCTGCCCGCCTTTTGGGTGCACGACCCATTGACAGCGCTTTTTTGTTGCCCAATGAGCTCCTCCGAACCTCAGATAAATTCAACTAAGATCCAAACATTCAATTTAGACTACAAACGATTCCAAAACATAATTTCATATTCAGAAGTTTGCAGTCGAAACGCAAATCCTAAGTTTGTAACTTCAAACACGATGTTAGCCGAAGTTTGCCGAAGTAGAACCGACTTCCGACCACAGATTATAGGACTCGGGAGAATAGTTTGTACGTCTGTGGTCACCGGAGGTCAATTAAGTTCAGTAAGAGGAGACGTAACATTCGATATAGCTGGTAAATTGTGCTGTCAGGACCATGTCGAAAGTTTTGTTGATAATCTGGCTGTGGTAGTTTGATCAAATAGGGAATACGTCTTATTTGATTACCCATTTTATTTTTGTTCGTATAAAATAAATGTGGGTCCTGTGTTTTCTAGTAAAGAAAAAAGACCCGTCACTTCTCAAAATATTTAAAACTAGCGACCCGCCCCGGCTTCGCACGGGTGCAATGCTGAGCACTACATTAGAATAAAACAAAGTCGCTTCCCGCTGTCTGTCTGTCTCTATGTATGCTTAGATCTTGAAAACTACGCTACGGATTTTGATGCGTTTTTTTTTTATAGATAAGAGTGATTCAAGAGGAAGGTTTATATGTATAATACATGCATAATATAGTAGAGAAACACTGATAATTTTAGAGCCATTATTTCTCGTAAAAAGTATAGGATAAAAAATCGTTATTGTGGGTTAGCCCTAAGAGATAGACATATACCATCGCGGACTTTTTTGTAGAACTTTTTAAGGTGTACAATACTGTAGTACATTATTTTGATCTATCTCATGGTTCAGCCAGCGTTTACAATGTAAGTGCAAAAAAATGTGTTTATTTACGACATCACATTAGAAACCTCTAAAATTATCAGTGTTTCTCTACTATATTATGCATGTATTATACATATAAACCTTCCTCTTGAATTACTCTATCTATTAAAAAAACCGCATCAAAATCCGTTGCGGAGTTTCAAAGATCTAAGCATATATAGGGACAGACAGACAAAGAAGCGACTTTGTTTTATACTATGTAGTGATTCCCAGTTCCTGAATGTCAAACGGATACTTTGATGGACTAATAACATTAGTGCTAACTCTGGGGGTGGTAGGTTGTGACGGTCTGATAGGTAGTCGCTTCAAGTTAATTACTGGTGTTCAGCTGCTTCGTGTCTCGGAAAGTTAAGCGGTTGTTCCCGGCTGTCATTCGTAGTTTTTGACAGTCTTTACGCATAATCAGAAGCTCAAACGTCTGACATATCAGTCATACCAAGGGGTATCGTGTAATCCAGTAACTAGATTGCAGACGTCATTTAAGCCAACACTCCGTGTAAAATTCTGGTATTCAACAATATCCAGTTAGACTGGAAGCTGACTCTAAAATAGTTGGAAAAATATGTGGCGGATGATGATGAAAACGTAGAAGGAAAAACGTGGAAGAAATAGAAGTTTCCATCATCATTTGCGACACCTTTTTCTTCTCCTCTCTCTGATTTTCGCGAAGATTAGAGAAACCAACATCGAACGTTTTGAAGTTCAAAAGCTTCATTACCTACAATCAGTAATAATAGTTATTGACCATTTCATTGCAGGCATTTATCGACTGAACGTTTATAAAGCAGATGTTTCTTCTCACATAATATATATTGCATGTCAGCCTTGCCCTTGTGAATGTCGCATCGATTTTTACAAAATTAATACATTTATTTCCAAGTATAAAGTAGAATTAACCCATACATAATTTCTTACTATACTGTTTTCTCTTTGAAAAGTATACGATTGGTTATCATAAAGTTCAGTTTTCCCAACTTCGGAATAAATAATGAGATTGTGTTTTTGTCCGACGAAAAAAGCTGGAGGTTCTGAAGTTGACGCGTATATACTCGTACTTGTATTTTATGTATGACGACGCATGTTTTTAGGTTTAACGCTGACTCAAAATTAATTATTTACATTAGCTTAGTTAGACTGAAAGGTTTATTTTTTGTTTTTGGTTTCTTTTTTAATCGTTTCAATTTTTTGTCAAAAAGTTTTTTTTTATTGCAGAAGCTAATCTACGCTGCTCTACCCTGGGGTGCCAGGACATGTAAAACAAGGCTTTCAATTGTTTCGAGTATATTTTTTTGTATTTTATCTCTTCGAAAACCCTAATACTCATCATTCATAGCCAAATTAATAATCTAGATGCTCTTTACTTAGATTTGATTTCTCGATAGTATATTGTCTTAGCAATAAATATGGTGGGTTGACAGCTTATTTACATGTAATATGTCACATGCATGCAAACTATCATAATTACTCTTCAGATAAATATTATCCGGCCATTTAAAAATCATCTGATGTTAGTCAAGTATAATAAAACCAATATTTCACACAAAAATCTCTCTGTACATCTTACCTGACGACATGCTTATGCCTCTCAACCCAATACTTGATAGCAGACCTGGCCAGCATCTCTTGTTTCGGGGTCAAACCGTTCGGATTTGCGTTCTGCTGCCCAAAGTTCTGCAGTCTCCCGCCAGCCCCTCGCAGCGTCATGCCGAAGTCTTGCTGCGTGGAGTATATGCCCCGGATGTCCATGTCTATAGCATCTGGGATCTTTTCTGACTTCTCTGTTGAAGAATAATTGTTCATGAAATGGCTATGTTATAAAAACTGATGACTGTGTTGAGTTTAATTTAGCTTTTAAGGAACTGTCGTAGCTACTACTGCCTTTTTTAAGAGTGTGTAGATTGGTGACGAAAAGATGGCTTTATAAGGACACATATACAACATTGTTTTTAGTATATTGCCAACCTGAATATAGTTTGTTCTGAATAAGTGACTAAATCGATTCGAATAATTTTAACACCTTGTTATATTTTGTCCCAAATATATTTAAAAAAGCTTACAAGTTGGACACCGAGCGACACTAAGTACATATGCGCACAACGCAGGTCACAGCCGGTCGGCCGGCGGCGCGTGTTAAGTGGTAACCAACTTTTTGTAGGGACAATCAGGTAGCATAACAAGCTTATAACTTCGTGATTTTTCATGATACAGTTTTGAAATGTGGTACATAGATTCTTTACATAAAAATACTAAACATATGTTTCGGGTTTTCCATATACTAAAAATAATATTGTAGGAAGCAGTAGGCACCATTGCTAAGATGTAAATTGGCATGAACCTCTTCATTTTTACTAAGCTAACAGCAACTCTCAAAAAATATCTTTAAGACTAAAAATAACATTCCTATCCTCCTATTCCTTCCTATTTTCCTATTGTCTTACCAGTAGAGGAAGCTCGAAACAGTTCAGCAGTATTTGGCCTGTACGTATCTAGAGAAGCACTCAGTTCCATGAGCGGCTTCATGATGGCCTTCAGATGCTGCAGCTGTTCACACGCGAAGATCAGCCAGGAACAGAACATCACGTCCATCAGGTTCGCTATGGCCATTGAGAAGAGGAGCCAGTAAACCTATTGGTAAAAGGTTTAAAAATGAAAGTGGAGCTCATTTCGAATTTCAGGGTCTTCAGTAATAATAATAATATAATAATAATATTCCACAACTTTCACACAACGCCATCTAGTCCCAAACTAAGCAGAGCTTGTGCTATGGTTACTAGACAACTGATAAACATACATATATATTTCGAAATACATACATACATATTATAGATAAATTACACCCAGACAAAGAACAAATGATCGTGCTCATCACACAAACATTTGTCCTAGGTGGGAATCGAACCCACGACCTTGGGCATAGCAGTCAGGGCCACTGACCACTAGACCAACAGGCCTGTCAACAGTAGTTCTACTTGTGAAAAACTTCATCTAAGAAAATTTGTACTACATGTATACCTAATTCCAAAGTTAGAAGGGTTACTGTAGTATTCTAGTTTGAAAAGCATGCGTGCTTGTTAAGTGATCACAACAGACTTTCAAGTGAAACGTCTGAATGGATGCAACGCAATATAGGTAGCGGGAAGGAAGCGCGGGGCGCAGAAAGACGGAGCCAAATTCCCCGCTGTAGTGTGAAATTCGCCTAAAAGACTGGATGTAGATCTGTCAGTCTCATTTTCCAACAATAGTACTTATAACAAAGTAGCTATCTCTTATTTAAGCCGGATTCTGCCGTTCAACTCAGCCTATGGCAATCCATTGCTGGACATAGGCCTCTCCCAGACTGCGCCACAATACCCTGTTCTCCGCCTTCCGCATCCAGTCTATCCCAGCTACCTTCATTGGGTCGTCCGTCAGTTGGGGGGCGTCCCACACTACGCTTGCCGATACGGCGTCTCCACTTCAGGACTCGTCTGCTCCACCAGCCATCGGCCCTTCGACAAACATGGCCAGCCTACTGCCACTTCAGTTTGCTTACTCTGCAAGCTATGTCGTTAACTCCGGTTCTTTTCCGGATTCTGCCGTTAATATAGCTGAATTACGTATAATAATAACATACCTGAAAAGCGAAAGCGATGATGTACATGGTGCCTCCCATGGCGTCGAACGGGTACCAGGCTTTCAGAGGCAGGCGAGGGACTACCTCCGTCAGGGTCTCGTTGGTTTCCTTGTTTGTGATCAGGCGAACTGACTCCCCGAAGAATGTTAGAGTAACCCAGCCTAAGGAAAGGAAAATGTAATATTGGGAAGGTTCATGGCAATCAGTTCACTTATATCAAGAACAGTAGTGGCAAGTATTTAAAAATTGGGATGTCCTATTTCAATGTTAGTTTGAAAACATATTCTGGTCTGTTGTTCAGATATCTAAACATATAGTATTTACTCCAAAATCACCACCATATCTCTTACTTCATCATATTATTTTAAAATCTAAAGTTACGCCTGCTTCCAAAAATAACATTCCATGCGCACAACGGTCATAAAGATCCCAGGAGCAGCAGGAAGTCTTCTCAAATGTTTATACGTTTACTATTCACAGCGCAAGACAGATGCTATTCTCAGGAGCATCATACGTTAAGCGGTAAGATGGCAGGTGAAGCTGTTGTACATTTCCGACGTAATACTTTGATATTGCACCTTGGTAAAATCTTTTGTTAAAAAAATATTGAGGGAAAACAAAAATAATGTTGGGACAGTTTTACTAGTTCATTATTTTGGCGCCCGACATGGGACCAGAATAGTTCCTATTTTTTTTTTTGTATGTTTGATAGAGATTTTAGTTTTGAATTTCTTGTATAGAATATAAAATAATGAACTGGTCAGTGTTAGTTAGTTAACATGTGTTTTTAAGTTTGTTAGTGGCATTGGCGCCCAGTGTGGGACAAACCCGACGCCAATTTTACTTTTTTTTCTATAGATTTCTCGTGTTATCAAGGAGTACTTGTTTGATTTATTAATAAACTTGTACGACAAAATAAATTGAATTACGTCTGTTTCTTCCGGCAGTAACCCTCTGGTTTTCAATTAGTGATCATTTTCTTTTTCGCAATAAAATAAAATCGATTTTACTAACAAGTTGTTCATATTGGACGTTTCATTCGATTCGACTTGTTTAACATTAAGAATCATTTTAAAGCTCAGAATCAGAGGGCCAATTCTCTTAATTTTAAGAACGTTCACAGTCTGATCTCAGTCTCAATTTGTCAAAAATATTTCTTATTTCCCTAAATTCTTGATAAGTTTTTGATATTCACTGTCGCTGAGATAGGATTGCGCCTAGATTTTGATCGTTTTTAATTACGGGAATTGGCCTTCTGGTATCAGCACCACATTCTACTTCACTAACATTCAAATATACACACCATTTCGTTAACCACGTTATAACACGGACACTACGAGTATATTGCCTACCGCATTGTGGTTCCGCATTCATGGTCTAAAGGCTTGAATGGCTAATAAATTAGACTAAGCGTGGTTTGCACATAAGCATCCTCTAACTGCAGTATGTTTGCCTAGTACGAGTATGAGTCTGAACCTACGTAATGTGACAAAGTCGACGGTCAAGCAGGCGATAACGAGAGCATTAGAGCTTGCCATTGCTAGCTTGGTTGAGGTTTTTGTATCTACGCTTCCCTGGTATTATTTTAACTGCTGGTGTGTTTTTAACTGAAGAATAACTAACACATCCAAACGAGTTTGTTCCTAGTTCCGAGTTTGTTGCGGACTTCCCAATATCCAAACTAGTTTATTCCCACTAATTTCCCGACACATAAATATTTGACGCATTCTTTCACTTACTTCTCTTTTTAAACCCCCGGCAAAAACCAAGGGTTGTTATTAATTTAACACGTGTATCTGTATATCTGTGTATCTGTGTTTCTGTATATCTGTGTGTCTGTATATCTATGTGTCTGTGTATCTGTGTGTCTATGTATCTGTGTCAGTGTATCTGAGTGTTTGTGTATCTGCGTATCTGTGTGTCAGTGTATCTATCTGTGTGTCTGTGTATTTGTGTGTGTCTGTCTGCACCATCGTAGCTCCCAAATGGCTAAACCGATTTTTTTTATTGTTTTTAATCTGTGATTATTTGGTTTTATGTTAAGCCCTAACCCTTCACATTTACTAAAAAACTGATTATGTTTACTTACCGTGTGGTGGGACCCTGGTGATCTGCTCTAGTGCAGACTCCAGTCTCTCACAAACTAGTGTCACATAGTTTTTTAAGCTTGTCTAAAATAATTTTATGATGCGTTTGTGAAGAAAAAACAAATTGATTTGAAGTTGTATTGTTTACTATGTAGGAAACTTCCTAAGATATTTGGTAATTCTCTTGCTTCTTCTTGTAAGTTGACTGCGCTATTTTTGGCATTAGTTATTTATTTATTTTATTTTACTACTTTTTGGATCTATCTAACGACTTTCCAACCCAGCCATTCTGGAAGCCGCAAACATTTTTCCTCTACACACACACACACGCACACAAATGTTGTAATGACAAGGTTGTAATGAAACCCATTCAGTATAGTCTGGTACCACTAAAAATTAAACTTACTGACAACAGACAAGCAAGTCATTCCGCAGATGAAGTACAGGAGCTTCCTCATCTTGGAGAGCGCAATTTGGTGGTAGCGGGCATCTGACTCGGTGAACAGAGGATGGCTGTTTGACTGGTTCCATACTGCCAGAGTCCTGAGGTGAAGAAAATTAATGAATAAAAAGGTATTAATATAAACTATTATTAAAAAAAAAAAGTTTTATGTATGTTGGTTTGTTAAGCTTTCACGCTAAAACGGCTAAACGGATTTGGGTGAAATTTAGTATATGGGTAAGCCATAAACTGGATTAGGACATAGGATGCATGAAGAAGCCTCCTCGTGTAGCGCAGTTTGTTCCGCCAGTTACTCAACTGAACTGAGCGCTCGGCGCATCCTGGACAGTCACACCTAACACCTTATTTGAATGGCCAATTCTTCCCTTGCGGTGGTAGGGCTAACGCCGGGCTGATTTACGACCACCCTCCCACCGGAGCCCAGCGTCAAGCAGCCTGCTGTGTTTCATCGATGCGTGCGAGTTCCAGTGCCTTAGGCATCTTCTGCTGGGCACGCTCGTTCCATCATATACCTCATCCATCGCTTTCCATCAGGTGTGATCGATTTCCAAGGGCGGGTCCATTCAGAAATAAAAAAAATACTTTACTAGTAAAAAAAAATAGTTTTCATCGCGATATTCCCAGGGTGAAACCGCGGGGCACAGCTAGTTAGGTATAATTATGTTATTCCTAGTTCTGTGAACAGCAACTGTACCAGGCTGGCATCACCTCGCTACACAATAGAGTATTAAAAACATTGTATAAGTTAAGTGACTGATAGTGTGTTTTTGTAACTGGCGTGCAGCCAGGGACCGGACAACCCCGCTTAAGAGTTAAGCCTTTGGACAGGGTAACCCGTACATGGGGTAACTCATATCGCAGTGTTACCTTTTGTTCGACTTACATCCTCGAAACCCAGCGAAATGGTTAACACCTTTATTAGGATAACCACGTGAAGGGGTTAACCCCTTCAATGACTTAAGCCTTTGAAGAGGTTACCTTCTCGGAAAGCTTTTTTTCGTGTTACCCTGGATTACCTAATAAACTTGAGCTGCATGTAGGTGGGGTGGGGTAAATGACGAATGATGAAAATAAACAAGTATAGACACGAAAAAATAAATATTATTACAATGTTTAGCATGTGTGACGAGCAAAATTGAACTATAAGATCATATAGCCAATAGTTATTTTTCCATGTTTACAAGTCGCTCGGCAAGTCGGTACATGCAAGATTGGCGGACCGCCGGGCGCGGTACGATGTCACGTGCGGTCGTGGTTATGCAATTTTCAAACTAATATCGATTGTAAACAGTGCATATTACAATGTCTTGAGTTGGAATGGCTTACCCTGTTACAGTGTTACAGGGTGTTGAAAGGGTAACCCGTTCGTAACGGGTTAACTACACCCGTTGGAAGCTGTAACATGTATTATACGGTTTTTTTTTTAAAGCGCTTCTAAAAACCCCTTCGAAAACCCTTTCAAAGAGTATCCGGCCGGTCCCTGCGTGCAGCATGTCGATTCCTCACTGAACTTGCGTGGAGTGAGCTGTCAATCCCTAGCATCGGTGGGATGATACTCATCCCACTGATGCTAGGGATTGACCAAGCAAACATTTACAATCATAATCGAGATTTTAGTAATATTTTTTTATGCAAATTCTATTGATAATTTTATATAATTTGAAAGCTAGTATTCTAGTGGCCCTTGTTCAAAAACTAAACTAAATTTATGTTCAGTGAATCTTTTTCTTTCTTTTTCTTAATTTGTTTTTTAAAGGGACAGAAGATAAATATTACTTTAGTCCTGTCAAATTAAGGTACTCTATAGACAAGTTTAGACGTGATTAAAAAATTGGCTACTAGAAATTCGTCAATTTACATACGGCGCTAACTAATTTGACACGACTAAAATAATATTTATCTTCGGTCGTTTTCTTAATGAAACAGAAAGAAAAAGGTGAGGTGAACTTAAATTTAGTTTAGTCTGTGAACAAGGGAATCGTCGCCAATGGCCACGAAAAGTCGCCTAGATTATCAATTCTTGTTAAAGACAATAGTCACAAACTTCTACTTGAATATACCGGTCAATTCAGAATTAAAATTGTAAATAAATGACGAGCTTCACGAAGGTGAAATGCCATTATTAGGCCTTCATTGTACAGCTTATGTGGGAACAACCAGCTGACTAACCTATTTGTTATTATGTAATAGGGTAGACAAGCGATACTTGAAATTGACTTATCTAAGTAGTGACAACGTTAAGTTCGAGACATTGATTGTATAACTCTTACGGTACGTTTTCCTAGAAGAGCTGTGACCTCTGTTACAAACCATTCGGCCTTCATCATAATCTGCCTAGCATTTTCCCAACTATGCTGGGGTCGAATTCCAGTCTAACCAGATGCATCTGAGTACCAGTATTTTACATGGAGCGACTACTTATCTGACCTCCAAGAGTTACTGGGTAATACGAAACCCCTTGATAAGACTGGTCGTCAGACTTTGGAGCTTCTGACGACCCGTAATGACTGTCAAAGATACGCGAATAACAGCTGGGACCAACGGCTTACCGTGCTTTCCAAGGCATGGAGGGGTGGTCTTGGTATGTAAAGATGGTCACCCATCCACGGACCAACCGCGGCAAGCGTAACTTAACCTGATCGATCGACCCGCGTAGCTGTTATTACTTAGCCACAAGCCCCTCTCACACACATGCGGCTGTAATGTTCAAATATAGAGCGGCTTTTGACACCTTCATATCAAATACTGGTGAAAATTACAGATTTTCATAACATCCGTTATAAATAATATGATGAAAAAAAAATTAAATGTAAAACGGAGCTACGTCTGCCAACAAACTGCTTTGCAGTTTGGCAGAGGTAGGAAATTGTACCTACTGTAAAGTATTATTGGGAATAAACACTTTTTCATTTTTTTTTTCTAGCAGTACTTAACTTTACTTATAGGTACGTACTGATTATCTGAATATCACCTTTGTGATTAACATAATTTTGCTGGGCCGTGAAGAAGATTGGACGTGTGGAGTGATGAAAATGAATAAAGTAAGAAACGAATATATATAAGGGGAACGAAAAAGGCGCCCTTGACAGAAAAGTTGAAAGGAAATCATCTGGATAGTTATGTGCTTATTATGATGAGATAAAAGGAAACGCATGTGACTAAAAGAGCGATGAATATAACTGTTTATGGAAGGAGAGGGAGAGGAAGGCCAAGGAAAAGATGGATGGATTGTGTGAGGAATGATATGAAAGAGAAGGGAGGGAACGATATTTGTAACGGTTGACACCGGAGAATAGAAAAATAAAACTTGTTGCGCCGACCCCAAGTAACATGGTACAAGGGTATTAAAATAATGACGATTAATATAATTACAAATTGCTATTATTGTTCAAAACATAATCTATTTACTAAACCGTATTATTTAATTAAAATGATAGATATTCTGTAAGAACTAGCGTAATAATGGAATTATTCGAATCCATTTGAATCAATAAAATTCTTCAGTAACTACCACTAACAACCCGCTAAAAGTTACTTCAAAGCATTACTTCGCCTTCCTAAGAACTGTAAGTCCATTTCAAATGAAAATCTTCTCTTAAAAGAAAATGTATACGTCCAGGTGGATTTCTGTTTAAAATATTCCGTTTCAATACAAAAGAAATCTTTTTTGAATCTCGAGCTACGTTCCATTTTCAATCTTTGAATTTTAAGTACTCACTAATTATTAAAAAGGTCCGTGATTCAAGTTTGACCTTCTTAGAAAGACTATTATGGTTACCTACAATTACCGTAGTTAGGTAATAAGTTACAGATTAAGGTTTAGTGTAACCGTTTCTTGTCTTTTTAGGGCTGAGTTTTCAGTAGTGCAGATAACTTTTCTCTGAGGAATAAATTATTACGGTTTGACAACTTTTGTATGAAAAATATGTCACACGGTCACATTTATTCTTCAGATAAAAGTTATCGACCTATTGAGAGATTAGCCCTTAGGTACTTGTTTTTTTGTTACGGGGCTTATACAACGTGTAACGTTAAATGCGCAAAACCTGAAAATAGTTTGATCAGAATAACGAGCGGAATATTAATTGAACCACTTTTTAATATTGGTCATATTTTTCAAAAAATCTTCATTAAAAACGTTGCCGTGTCTATTTATTAATAGGTCAAGCACGCCCATGTCAGCGCGGCGCAGCGGCGCGGTGACGACTCCTCCCTCGATAAAGCGTCGTCGCAGACGCAAGAAACGATCAGAATGGCCAGTAAAACTAAAACAGCACATAAAACCCTTACAATTTTTTTAATGACTTATTTTCTCTCTGAAATAGGTCAATTGAATTAAAAATCAGTTGGGTGTCTGAGGTTTTGCGCATTTAACGTTACACGTTGTATACACGGACTTTTTAATTTATAAAGACAAAAGTTTAAACTGTAGAACGAATAGGAGACCAAACACATTACATCACAAATGCCAGTAAATATTCAGAAAGAAAGAAAGAAAATACATTTATTTAACAGACTAAAAGGCACACATATTTGGTATAAATACAACTCATATAAAATAACATAACAGGAAACGGAAAAAACAATGAATTATAACCAAAGGTTTGTTTGCTTTTACCAATAGCAAATAGAAATGGCGCAATTAATAACAATTGAACATCTGTAGGTAGGTATAATTTACACAAAAAACAATTTCATGTAGCAACAAAAACAATTGAGTTTGAAAAAAAAAAGAAACAAATGCCTATTGCCAAACATTTTTATTAAACATTGTAGGTAGGTACTCGTAATAAAAGAGAATGAAACTCCAAATTCAAATCATTCCCGAAACAAATCCTTTGTTTGAAGTTAAATTAAAATTGGGTGCAAATACTCTGTGCCCACCCATTAAATTAGAAATCCTGGTTTTGATGTACATTCATCACATAAGGTTTTATGTGATGAATGTACAGACGCCAGCATATCCAGCTACCCGCAACTGTCAAATTTCCTCAATCAACATTGAACCTAATGCTTTAGCGATAAAGTTGAAAATCTATTAAAGAAATTTGACAGATTGTAGTAGCTTGATGTGCTGGCGTCTGTACATCAAAACCAGGATTTTAGAACAGCCACACTACCAACCGGTAGGGTGGCTGTTTCCTAATAACGATCTGTAAAAACTCCCGTTGGTCATGGCTGACATTCGTAGATCTTTGACAGTCTATTCTATATACAGGGTGGAAAAAATCTATGGGCCCTGGAGGGGAACTACCTTAAATCCTTTAGTTAGCTCATTTTAGTGAAAGGAAACATTCCTTCATTTTTTAAAAGAAACAAAACTGCATTCAAAGATCTTCTAAAATTCGCTTGTCTTACCCGGGAATCGAACCAACTAAAAATTAAAAAATACCCCCCTCCAAATACAACCCTCACTATTTTATTATACGAATTGGTAGGATTATTATAACAGTTGTTTTTTCACTACTGGCCAAGCTCAACACTTCGTATTTATAGCTACAGATATATTGTTAACTGGCTTCCGCCCACAGCTTGCGGCTTCGTCTGCCTGGTATGCCAGTAAAAATTAAGAAGTAAGCTTATGTCCTTCCCTAGGCTTCCGTTCTTAGGTCAGAACCTTAAAATTGTAAGGCAAAATTTCAGCCTGATTAATAAAAGTGTATCTTACAAAAATAAACACTTATTGATTCAATCAAAAATTCGCGATGAATTCATTTACGAACATTCTGGCTGGTTTTATTAAAGTTCGCGCGCAAATGATCTCTGTCTCTTCAAAACACTAAAAAGGTTAAAAGGAAATCAGAAATAATTTATCATTTCAGTTACGTCGAAGTGATATCAAGATAAACAGGAAAATCTTTGCGAAAAAGATTCGTTCAGTCAACGGAATTCCTTGACCTATTGAAGTATTAGTAATTAAAATTAGAACAAGAGGCGTCCGTCGCTTAAATTGCACTTGAAGCGTCTTTTTCTCTAAAATGCTGATATTAAGAAATGTTCATTTATGTAATCTTTTAAGACACTTTTACACGCCAATATTTTGTTGGTCAATATTTGAAAAACTTCGTCGAAAGAAATTAGATGTTTTTTGCACGCTTTTGAACAGGCTATTTCCCAGATATCACTCAAATTACTTCCAATATACATAAAATGAAACAAAAAAAAAAAAAAAAAAATAACAAGTGTTTATTCACAGAAATATTTTTATTACAAGATACCAAACCCAAAACAAACTCCAACCAACCTAACCGCAAAGCAGTTTGCTGGCAGACGAAGCACCTTTTTTACATTTATAAATAATATATAATTAATACATCCCTAGGAAGCAAGATAAACCAGGCCACAGCTAAAGAAACAACAAAGAACTTACCTGTAAAAGCTCTTAGAGTTCAAAGCAAAGAACCCAAGCTTGATGATGGTATGGGTGAAGAAAAGCACAGTGATTGTGTTAGCAGTCAGCTCGTTGACCTCATCGGAGTACTGCGCCATGTTGATACCAACGCACGCGAAGTGGATGAAGATGAGGATGGCATGGGTACTTGCATAGATCTTGCGAAGGAGGTTGGACATGCCCGCATTTTCTGTACAGAAAGAGAAGCAGAGGTAACGGTTGGTATTGTTATAAAAACTAAAGTTAGAGCGAATTTTACCAATGAAACTGAACGCGATCAGCACATCTAAACAGTTCTTGAACGCACAAGAACTGTCATCATTGCTGTGAAATATTCACAGTGACAGCTCAGTGTAGCAGGTTTGGATGTGATTATTAGTTAGAATATGCAGTAAGTAAAGTGTAAAGCATACAACTTTTTTAAGTCTATGCATTATCGCTGCTTAAAAAGTTGTTACGAGTATCTCTCTTATACCTACATACTTAAAAAATATAATTTCCTTTCTCTGAGTTCAAGGCGCACTTTTCTTGAAACCACATTTTTGTATGACTTATGCAATAACTCTTATGATTGTTTAGACATTGCTAACAAGTTGTGTTATATATTTCCCAGAATATAGGGACCAAGGGACGCGAGGTGCGTGCACGACCTTTATTCGCCACTACTTCCAGTCGTACAAATGTCGGTTTGCGTGCGCCTCTTTCTCTCTTCGTCGCCTTACGAGCAATTCGAATAAGATTTTCTGCAGTTTGGATCTGTTTTCTTTACCGCATAGAAAGTTTAGACTCATGTTACTTAACATATTGAAAAATTAATGTGACACTGTTGTTCCACTTATGCAGCACTATTAACATCTTTATGTTTTGTTGATACTTTACTATTAATATTCTTCTTTTTTATTGTTTACAACGCTAGTCTTAAAATTTACCAAATTGTCTCATTGTGCATCTGTGGAGAACGTGGTTGATTTCACATTTGTATGATTTCTGTATCCTATCCTTTTTTGTGTAATTGTTTGTTTTCCCGAATAAATAAGATAAAAAATAAATAAAAAATGTCGCGTTCAGTTTCATTGGTGAAGTTCGCTCTTGATGTTCTTGATGGAAAGGACGATGAAGTCAATGATGAGTCTTGCGAGATACTAGAAATAACTTTTAAAAATATCAAAATTGGTCTGTTAATTAAAATATATTCTTGACCCGGAGATTCTATTGTTACGCGTATCAAAAAGAAAAGGCTTTTCGAAGTATTACTAAGAACAAAATATCAAGTAAAAATAAAATCAATCCATAAAATACATTGGAAATATTTCAGAAGACTTCATTGACAAATAAGAGACCGTACCGGGACTTAAGAAAATAAATCCAGTAAACGAAATTCCGGTAAAAATATAACTGCTTCCAAGGGCCTGTGCCCACTGGTGCACGGCACGGCAGGGAATCTTTTGGCATCACACACAGGTCCTTTGGCTCTTTACGCTTTCACGACATGCAAAAGCATACTGCCAGCAACGATGCCGCGACGTCCTTAGGCACGCCGAAGCGCTACATCGCACTCACGCGTTCTTTTCACATTAGTCGCAACCCTTCTGCCGAAGCATACCGTGGGATACCAAGGCATTCCAACCGCTACCGACATGGCATGCCCTAAGCATATCGCAGTATAAATGTTTATATTATATCGTAGCATTGTTTTGTACAGACGCCAGCACATCAAGCTATCCGAAACTATCAAATTTTCCCAATCAACCTTGAACCTAATGCTTTAATGATATTTGACATATTTTAGTAGCTTAATTTGCTGGCGTCTGTACCTACAATCATTATCATTGAAATTTAAATTTAAGTGTCGTATTTTAAGCTATATTCTTTTCGTCACATAAAAATCCCTCGCCGTTTTGTGCCGCTAGTGGGCGCAGGCTCTAAAAGTATCGAAGGTTTTAAGGACGAAACTCCCAAAGGAACTGAGAGCATTATTTTCAAATGTTGCCTTCGATAATAACTTTTTATGATCTTGTTATGACACAGATAGACGTAAAGCGATCTTGGCAAAATACTGTTATATTATTTTTATAGGAGTACCTACATTTATATTTATTATTTCATCGTCAGCTGTTTTAAGGAGAATAAAATCTTACATTTATTTAGATGTTACGTTGCACTGTATAGCATAAATTATTATTCGTTTTCTTTTTTTTTTCTGAATTTATTATTGCTATATAAAAGGACATTTTTCAAAAATATTTACAATTATCAACGTCCTAATCGAACTCTTTACTTTCTCTCCTACTTCACATTAGCCTTTGCGTTTTGTACGAGTAATGTACGCCTTCCATGCTCTTCCACTAGCTCTATCGTCTTTCTTTCGAAGTCTTCTTCGTTATTTCACTAACCCTCTCGTCTATATCTATTGACCATCATTTCAGCCCAAAATCTCCTGTTTCTAGATATAGGCCCCCTTTGATTTATGTCGTGCATCGCACCAAGTTTGTTTCTTATAGATAGATTACTTTATTGACATTGAGAGGAAGTAGATTAGCAAATTAATCAAAAGCATAATCAGCCTATCTTGTTCCCAACGCAGGGTGGGAATCAGACCTCCTCTCTGTGAGATGGGGTGGGCCACAATTTACCACGTGGGTTGGTGGATGTCACATGTCTTCGAATTTTTGGTTATAGGTCATGCCGGCTGCCTCACGATGTTTTCCTTCGCCATTTTGAGATCATTGGTGATAAAAGAATTTACAAAATGTGACTGCCTGGGTTCGGTCCCTTTACGTAAGTCGCTTACTACTGGGCTACCACTACTGCCAGTATATTAGAAAAAGTATTAACCTCTAGAGCCCCAGTGGCACAAAAACGTGCCAGTAAACAAGTATTACCGTTGAGCCCCGCTGGCACAAACTTGTGCCACCAAACCCCGAACGATTTAAAACTGTATTTGTAGTAAAGATAAGCCTTAAAATCGTTTCTGAACGAATTTTCTCGACGGCAGATAATATTTCACAACCATTGACAAAGATATAAACTAAAAATATTGTAGGCAACATTTAAAAAAAATGACGTGTGAAGTTAGTACAAAAATTTCGTGTTCGCGGTTACGTCGCGCGACAGTGAAGTTCGAGTTTGAATATTGCAGGAATCGGATACAGAACTCGTAAAATAACATTATCTTTAGATTACCAGTCTATTCATGAGTCAGTTCCCAAAGTTTCGTGAAAATTGATCACACAGTTTAGTCAGAAATCAACATAATACAGCAACATAACTATATTCGGCAAGTACTCCGATTTCAAAAAGGATATGTTTATTTCTTGAGGTCTAATCAGAATCTTGTTTACATTGTATTTCATAATCACATCATTGAACAACCCGACACCGTTTAGAATGTGTGAATAGAAGCAACAGAAACGGAGCAATAACAGTTTTTGTGAGCGGGATCAGATTACGCTTACGATAAGAGCCCGCCATAGTCGACGTAAATAATGGCGGTCCTTTAGAGGTTAAAATCTTACCTGAATGATAGTTGAAGAGGAAGTGCCCTGCCGCCTGCATCAGCTTGATATTCGGCATCAAGTCTGACACGAGGCCCTGGGCCTTCACTTTGGTCATCATCTGAAATTTAATATATTTATGTCAAAATTCTACTCAATATTGTTATTATTAGCTACATCTTTAATAACGTCTTCATCATCATTCGTTTCATATTCAGCCTTTGCAGTAATAATATTACACTGGGGACACTTGATAACTTTATGATAGAAAAATTCTGTTAGCAAACACTATATTTAGAAATTTTTGAATTTACCATTCAAAACAATATATCACGGATCGCAAAAAGAAACATCCGGAAAGCCCAAAAGATGGAAAGACAGCATTTACCTTTTTTATCTATTTCTATGTCTTGTATTGAAATAATGCTTCTGCCTACTTAGACCTGCCAAGTAACTTTCTAGAAATGTGTCATCGCATATTTTCATTGAAAGCAACGCAATGTCGCAACCTTGCAATTAAATAATCGATGGAGTAATTAAGATTATTAACAATTTACATTTCAATTTCTTTCTTTCCTTTTTCTTGCTTACCACACTTTAAATAATAAAATAAAAATAAACACTTTTGGAATCGTGCCGCTAAATGATAGCTTTAAAATTTAATTTAATTTGAATGACTACTTTACCTTGAATTATTTCCAATATATCCTTTCCAGAAAACTAAATTATCCTTCAATTAAAATTGCGAAAATATTGGTCCCATTTTTCGGAAAAATTACAGAAACGCGTGTTGCTTTCACACTTTCTGTGAAGCAAATGATCGATTTCAGAAATTCAGTGTCATCAGAATTTTCTGCGATGACGTGTACTTTGGTCCCTCCAATCGCGTCGCTTGGCCTGTGGGAGACACCAGGTGCTACAACACCCGGTGTTTTCTTCTTCTTAATTATGAATGAGCGTTTCTATTAGTTTCTTTACAATTATGTTCTTGTCCATCGATTGGTCGTTCGATAGCTTGAAATCGGTCAATGTCAGTTTTAACTCATGTTTGTTTCAAGTTTAATTGTTTTTCAACGTTTGATTTTGTTGTTTGTACTTCGAAATGTATGTTTTTCTGTTTACCTGTGCTGTTTCTATTGAATGGGTAATCAATTGTGCTGTGTATGTTTGTGGGTATTTCAATATGCCTTAGATTTTGAGATTAAAACAGAGGCTATTAAAATGTTTGACTTGAGCTCAGCAGTGGTACAGTGGCAACTTAAAAAAAAGTAATAACCGTTATAATCCATGATAGTCTGCTTTGTTTCAGTAATTATTTTATGACGAAGCCATTTCTTTACAAACAATTCTGGTTGGTAAATATTATTTCTGACTGCTAAGAAACCATTTTTATTTATTTTTCCCTCGATCAGTATTTCTATTCTGACGTTAATCGATACGTTACCAGATACAACACAAGAGAGAGAAGACTGATAGAAAAAGTTTGTTTTTTTTTATTTCGGACGTTAACGAAGGAGTTTCTGGAATTGTCTGTTTTTAGGGACCCCATCTGCTTTCGGAACCCTGTCTATCTGCCTGTCCGTTCATCTGTCTGGTTTGTAGCAGAGCTGTATATTTATAACCCTACGTGTTAGTTTCTGCTGCTATAGTCTAAACAGAAGTTAAAGTATAGTCGTTTGGGTGGTACTAACCTCTTGTTACAAAAATCGGACTTTCAATTAGCCCGTTCACGCTTACCACCACCACACAATTTCGCAGCGAAAAAATGTGGGCAAGCCATGCATACGTGTCAATAGCGTCGCTGCAACTTCTTGCAGTTGCAGTTTCGCTAGTAGTTGCGATGTGGTAACGTTGTCGCAAGTGTTTGCAATCAGTAGATCGTTGTGTTTGCGATGTGGCCGGCCGCTAGTGCGTGGTTGTAGTGGTGGCGAAAAAACGCACTACAAAGCTACGATGTGGCCTTCATGTGGTCGGTATCGCCCACACGGTTGATTTTGACGGTCAAAAGTGGTCTGTGAGACTAAATTATTAATTTTCATACAACTTAGCGCCCGTCCACGAGTTGTCGTTGTGGTGTGGCTGTGGTACGTGTGATCTTTCTTTTAATGCACCACAGAAAGAAAAATAGAAAATAAAAACAAAATACCATCAAATCCGTTTTCAAGAATATGCAGTTGATTCTGAAGTCAGTAACAGCGCGGCTTAAACTTCCACACAATAGACCAGTTTGAAGTTTATTAATTTACTTCAGAAACAAAGCTAATGTTGGAAACTTCGGGGCATAGACAAGTTCTGGCTCATGTTTTGTATCTAGGCGTAGGAAACATAGCTATTGACTGTAGGTATGTATTATTTACGTATTGAGCTATAAAGTATTTTAGTGTCTTTGTGTAAGAAGTTGCTTTATTTCTGAAGTGGCATTCGCTTTTTTTTATGTTGATGAGTGTTAATCAAATCGGTGGCCCTCCTGGTGTTTAAATTCAGGATGATTGCGTGACACACTAACAATAATTGCAATGCCTTTCATTCTGACAATTCGACAACATTCATTGCGTTATTAACGTTGTCGAGCAGACGGAGTTATAAACATATGAAGCAATGGATTAGGATTTTTTTTTGTGAGAATGTGATACGCACTTCGCACTTAGGGTCACCGCTTTCTTGGGCATCTACGATATCAAACGCATCGCAGCTGCATTGTAATCTTAGAGACAAGGCTAAAATATCTCATGTGCCAGTTTTACATGATTTCGGTAGCCCGATTGGTGTAATACTTAAGTACTGCTAAAGCCTACCTAATGTAACAATGTCTGTCGTAGGTTTGACCGATCATGATTCCAGATACTAGGAGTACATAGCTGTTCCAGTGGTTTGAAGTGTTTAACCATTACTTCTATGCCTAAATGGAGACTCCTCGATATTAATGTAAGCTAAAATGATTTGAAAATAAACTTATTATTACTTGAAATTAAGACTATTCGAAAATTGAACTCCCAATGCCTCCAAAGTCCCACATTATGTCTCATAACGTTTATTAATCTTATATTACACCAAATGACACGTATTCCAGTATTCGACACCACAAACGGGTGCCTGTTGGCAATAAAGCCCGATTCTCACGTAACGACCATAGAGAAATGAGTGAATTTATGAAGTAATATCCTGTAAGCGGCGCTCGATATAGTGAGCTATAAGCTTTATGTTTATAGTGTTCAGTTTTTATTTATGGGAAAGTGTTATGTCGAAGATATTGGCTTTAGGATAAATATTTGCGGACAAATATCTTATCGGGATAAGGGCGTGTTTTGTAATATTTTGAGGCTCCAAACAATGCAAATCGATCGATGTGGAAATGGGACCGTCACGGCAGACCATGAAGGATGATGCCTAATTTATTAAAGAGGATAAATATGTATTGTATACACTGGATAAACTTCTTATACTGAGGGCTGATTTTTCAATCGACTTAACAGTACTGGTCGTCAGTAGTCTGAAAGTGTGACAACCAGTCTAACCACAATATATTATCGGTTTTCTACAGCAATTTGGTTGTGACCACCACGACCAAGGACATATTATATTTAGCTGCATCTGATTTACTGCCTCGTCACTATAGTGATCTGCGACTGCTAAACATGAAATCGTGAGCTGGACTTTATTTTTTGTTTTTTCCATTTAGATTTTCACAAGAACAGTTGGGTGTTTGTATTTGTGTTATTGGCAATGCAACTCAAACGTACAGTCACCAAAGGAGATAAGTAACCAGGGACGTCGGATATACTTAGTTGAAGTTTGGTAAGAACTGATGGAAGTTTTTGAATGGAATTTAACATGATATATGAACTGTTTGTTTTCTATTAATTTAATTAAATTTCATTCGAAAACATCCTTGGGTTTCTTACTAAATTTCAACTATATCCGATGACCCTGGTTACTTATCTCCTTTGGTGACCGTACCTGGCGAAATGTGAGTGCTTTTTGCATATCTATCTAACCCTTCAGGAGTACATGCCTCTTATTATATACCTGGTATGTAATTAGTTATATCTGATTATAATGAAAGCCAACCACAACATAAGCAAAAAAGGTGGAACTGTACAGAATAACTACTTAAAATTCAGCTTATCCGGTCCCAAAAGGGGTCGTAACGATAAACGCAATATACGTAATCTAAAACTGAAACTTCAACTAATTTCATTAAGTTAGATAACGGCTTAAACTTAGTTCCACTTTAACTTAAGATCTGATAAGAAGTTTGTTGCTTCGCTCAATGATTAATGTACGATCCGTGTTCAGGGAATTTGGAACTGGATAAGGCTTCATTTTGAGATTTTAGATGACAAGAGTAGAGTTACTACGATGAAGAATTTATCTAGATCTGAAGGGCAGTTCTCGTAATTTTAAGAAAGTTCATAGTCTGAGGGGCAGTTCTCGTAATTTTAAGAACGTTCTCAGTCTGATCTCATTCTCAGCATGTCAAAGATACATCTAATTCCCCTACATTTTCGACAAGTTTTTTGACATTGATTGTAGCTGAGATGATATTGCGACTAGATTTTGAACTTTTTTAATTACGGAAATTGCCTTCAGGGATCAAAGTTATTGATAATGTTGAAGGCTGCATTCGAAACCCGTTTTGACAAGCCTGTTAGTCTAGTAATCAGTGGCCCTGACTGCTATGCGTAAGGTCGTGAGTTCGAATGTTTGTGTGATGAGCACGATCATTTGTTCTTTATCTGGGTGTAATTTATCTATAATATGTATGTATTTAGAAATATAATATGTATGTTTATCAGTTGTTTAGTACTCATAGCACAAGCTCTGTTTAGTTTTTTGACTAGACGGCGTTGTGTGAAAGTTGTGGAATATTATTATTATTATTTATGGTTACAACGAAGAACATTAAACATGGTTTGAGTGTAAAGCAACTTTGAGTGTAATGACTCCTTCATTAACCCGTGAAAAGGCGCGCTATGAGCAATTTGCTCACACAAAAATCTAATTCAAAAATTTTTTGTCTTTCCCATGCCACACCAATTCAAGCACTTAAGTACCTTCCTAAATATTCACCCCCTCTCCCCTGACGCAATTCTCGATCCGCTCAGTGGCGTTGCGACCGCGCAGCAAGGCGTTTGTGGAGGCCGTGTACCAACGTGCGGCAATTTGCTCATCACGCGCCCAGCAATTACTTTGCAACGAACATGTAAAATACATGTATTCAGTGTGTTTCGAGAGGCACATTAGTGTACATTTAATGGATGAATAACACTTTTTAGTTTTTGTTATGGAACAGTTTTTATTGTGATTTTTATGAAACGTGCCAAAAAAATTAATTAATACTAGGTTGTTTTGTTATTTGCGTTAGAAGTTGCTATTATGTTCAATAGTTTTGATTAAAATACTTGTTTTCTTACTTACTAAACCTTGTGTTATTTATTTAAATACATTATAAGCCAATAAATATAGAAACACTAAAAATATAAACATTTTATGATAGTGTGAGCAATTTGCTCGCACGCGCCTACTCGTGTAAGAAAATTAGGCGCGCCTTCTCACGGGTTAAACAATATCCGCAGATGAAATTTATCAAGCTGATTCTAAAAGGAAGACTTTAATTGGTTTTTGGGCAGCTACTCAGGAAGAATATCCCGAACTCTCATGCAAAGTTGGTGGTGAAATATGTTTTCCTTCGCAAAAAATTACAACCAAACCTCGAAACGAAACGGAAATCGACTTGATGTTGAGTTAATTAAGATGAAAATTGTCCAAAACTGCGTGTAAAATCGAGTGAATTTGCTATGAGAAACAAACCTACCTAACACGTTAGTATTAATACCACATTTATTCTTGTCGCTGTATTCCCATTGAAATATAAAACCTTTTTCTTTTATTTGCGGGTTTATGACTGCGAAAGCCGAACGCCCTAAGGCTCGGCGTTCTTTGGGAACTAACTTTAATATACCCCTGTTAAAGTGGGTGCCATAACTTTGAGACACCCTGGTGTAGATTAATGCTAAAAACATACCAAAGGGTATCGGTTTTGTTACCTGACCGTTGGGTTATGGAAGTCCGCTAGGTAGTCGCTCTACGTAAAGTGCTGGTATTCAGAAAACAGAAAAGGCTATTTCATATCTGGGAAAAGGCTAGGCAGATGATGGAATGATTCCAATATAAATTGTTTTGTCGCCAATGAACATTCTTGGACTCTGGTTTGAAGGCTACGGTTGGTTGTAGAATGGTAAAATTTTGCAACCTAATTGCGTAACACACTATTACTCTCAATTTGAATCATTTTGAAGCATATTGCTAATCCATTGCTGCATATGTTCGAAAAATGTGTCTGCTCAACAACGTAAATAACGCAATGAATATTGTTGAACTGTCAAAATGAAACCCATTGCTACTGATAGTGTGTTACGCAATTACCCTGTTGATTATCCTTTTTCATGATCAGTCCACAACATTTGTTACCATTTTATAAAAATATTATGTGTAGAACTAGGTATTGTATATTTATTATTTTGTTTCTTTTTTTATCTTATCGTATGCTGCACCGGTTAACGTTGTCACGTCAACGTCGGCTGTCACTGAAAACCAACGCCGAAGCTCTGTTTCGCATAGGGTCTTTAGCATTATGCTGAGCGATAGCAGTTTTGCGTGGATGTGACGCATATTTTCCCCCAACTTGTCCTTTTTTTTGTGTTTATGTTCTTTTTCTGCGTCATGTTTATCGCAAGACTTTAGAGAAGTCCACGCTGCAGTTGGAGTCCTTTTGGATTGTAAACACTGTTTACAATCCAAAAGGACAGTCTACCTAAATCGACCTGAATCCAAACTTTCCAAACTAATATTATAAATGCGAAAGTAACTCTGTCTGTCTGTCTGTCTGTCTTTGCTTCACGCCTAAACTACTGAACCGATTTGTGTGAAATTTGGTACAGACATAGTTTGGAACTTGAGAAAGGACATAGGATAGTTTTTATTACAAAAAATAAAATAAAAAATAAAATTTATTCCGGACATACAGCGCCATCTATTGGTCAAGAGTCGGCATCAATTCAGTACTGAAAATTCATCGGAAAAATGTAAATAAATAGTAAAAAGGTATGAAAAATATAATATAATACAACTTTTAGTACATAGAAAATGCTCTAACGGAGTATAGATAATTCTATTAGTACTATATGTCGAGTTGGTGATCGCGCAATGGTGTCGATCGTTACACGAGTTCGGTTCATGTTATTGTTTTAATTCATGTGGGAATTTTTAATTTTTAAATTTTTAATTCATTCATTCATTTTAATTCATTTCCATTTTTAATTCATTCTTTAACTATGTGGGTAAAACCAAAAATCTGCCGGAAGTCACTATTCCACGCGAACGAAGTCGCGGGCAAAAGCTAGTAAGGTATAAAGATAACCATTGTGTGGTTATTTTTTCCATTCATTCATTACTTTCTGTTATTTTAAGTTTAGTTCCGGTTCGCTGATAATTTCGACGCGAATTCACTGGAATTCGCGTCGAAATTAACTATTTTAATTAGTATCGCTTAATTGTGTGTTCTGTGTATCCAAGCGGTAAATAAATTTATATGAAACTAGCATCCGCCCGCAACCTCGTTTGCGTAGAATGCGGAATTCCCGCCGTTTAAAAATATGTTGCTTAAATAATGTGGTTAATGTAATTGGTTTATTTATATATGTATAGAAATATAGATTAGGTAGGCTTAATACATTTGTGTCTGTGAAAGCATGGAAATACACATACAAAATTTTAAACCATTCGGTCAAGCCGTTTAGTAGTTGACATACCGACAGCAGCGCCACCTACCGCGTCCAATCGTATTTTTAAAATAATCCAGGAAACCATCGAAATACCCCTATGAAATTTCGACACAATCGGTTCAGCTGTTTAGAAGGTATGTGAAAAAGATAAGTACGGAAGGATAATTCATACTACCCGTTGTCCTATTACCCGTTTTCCCGTATGAATGGAGCATTTTCCCGCTGTAAAAAGTAGCCTATGTTGAACAGCGATAATGTCGGCTTCTAATGGTAAAACAATTTTTCAAATCCGTCCAGTAGTTTCGGAGCCTATTCAATACAATACAAATATATAGTTTGCCCACAAATTTCAACAAAACCAGCTTTTATATACAAATTTTACCTGTACCTCGGACCTCTCCTGTATAATAGACTAAATTTGAAAGCAATCATTTATTCTGTGAACTATACAAATTTTAAGAGAATCCTCAAGGATGATCTCCAAAGTATGTCTTATGAAGAAACAGAATATTTACTAACTGTGTTAAAGTTAATTTTCACCTATGTTAAATATTTACCAAATATATGTAGATAGTAAGATTTAAGCTACTCAACATATAATTATCTGTCCATTTTCAACTTTTGTTTATTTATTAATTTTAAAATACTAGTTTAGCTCTTCTCGCCTGAAACACAGGATTACCTAATTCAGGCACGTAAGTCTTAGCAATACAATTTTGATTTAAGCAAAACTGTAATAATGTTCATGCCTTATAATTTTTGAATAAATATATTATTATTATTATTATTATATAAACAAACAATCAAATCTTTCCTCTTTATAATATTAGTGTCGGTTGATGAAATGAACACAGCATGTCTCCCGCATTCGTGCTGAAGTTATTAAATATGTAATTTGATCAAAAAGCGATAGGTTTCAATAATATTATCCTTGGTTAATATATTAGCAGTGCTGACAACAATGTTTTCGTGCTCTAATTTGGCTTTAGTGAATTTCGGGAAATAATCAGATTACAGTTGGGTAAAGTAACCGCACCTTTGGGTGTTACTGCTGGTCCTGGGTTTGGTTCCCGAGTCGGGCAAAGTGTTATTAGTGTTTTCCTTATGGAATTTGTTAGTGATAGCCTGGAGTCTAGATTTCTACCTGGTTAGTGGCAATTTCATTTTTTTTTTGTTTTTTTTTTTTGTTTAAAAAAAACGTTGCCCCACACTAGGAATTTCTCCTGTATCGTGGGTGCGTTTACAAACATAACACTCACATACACAAACAGCCAGACCCGGAACAACTACTTGTAGGTCATACAAATATCTGTTCCGTGCGGGAATTGAACCCGCGACACGCGGCGCAGCAGTCAGTCGCTTAACCACTCCGCCAACCGTGCCGTCAACCGTCGTCATTTGCTACTGGGAATCTTTCAACAGAAATACCACAATGTTTGATCATCCAGGAAATGTTAACTTTTTTTTTCTTACAGATATTCAATATATTTATTTCTGTAAATTATAATAATAAGTAAACAAATAACAAGTAATACCTAATTAATTAATAAAAATAACAAAATTAAATCCTAACTTAACTAAAGCTATACACAAACTAAAATACAGCGTCGAAAAATTCATCCGCATCGCTGTCGACTGGTAATGTACTCAAGAGACTGGCGGCATTACCACGTTGTATGGCAATGCTTAGCCTCTGGCCAAGGTAAAAGCCAGCCCTTGAGTCACAGGAAGTGTCATCCAGCCGTTTCGAAATTAAAAAAAAATTAAAAAAAGAAAAGATATGATATAATAATTACCTCGTAACGCCCAAGCAAAATTTCGCAAGATGAGCTAAACGCTCAATGTTTAATGTATTGAACAAAGCTACATACGGCATTCCGGCCCAGACTAAAAACAAAACCTAAACGCCCAATGTACATTACAATGTACATTAATTAATTTAAATGCATGTTTGCAATGTGTAATACTGTATGTCACTTTGTTCAATACATTGTACATTGGGCGTTACGAGGATAATATATAATAAAAAATAAAAGACCATGAGCACTACGAAATTAGATATAGAATTAGAACACCTCATCCGACTGACGGGTTTAATAAATCATAGACAATAGCGGCAAGAGTCAGGTTGCCTTCTTCCCTCAAATATGGCGAGGGGGGCAATGGCTGAGTTTTGGGTTATGCTCGTGAACGGGTGCTGCTTGTGGTGACAGATCGGCTTGCTGACCATGGTTTTGTTATTGTAATAAGTAATTAACTGTTTGTTTGTTTTACTTCGATTGTTCTAGTTTATAATTTGTGACTTCGAGTGACAGCTTTGTGAACATAACCGAGCATTGCATAAATATGTAAGCTGTCACGCCTTTTACGCCTGGAGGTTTTTATTCAGATATAAAATGTTTTTTTTTTTTTTGCTTGAATATAGTTTTTATTGTATTTGTTGGTATATTGGTGTGGCTAGCTACCTAATATATGGCAAATAATAAATCTATTCTAAATAATAAAATAAAAAAATAAATCTATAATAATGTTCTGTGCGTTGTAATGTTCATTACATTGCATACCTACTATTGTATAGAATCAAGTTTTTCTAACTAAACAGATTGTGGCCAAATAATAACAGCCAGACAGGTCGATCGACCAGGTTAAGCTACGTTTGCCGTGGTTGATCTGTGGATGGGTGACCATCTTTACATACCGAGACCCCACCGTGCCTCGGAAAGCACGTTAAGCTGTTGGTCCCGGTTGTCATTAGTGGATCTTTGACAGTCGTTACGGGTAGTCAGAAGCCAGAAAGTGTGACAACCAGTCTTATCAAGGGGTATCGTATTAGGTACTCAGTAACTGGATTGTGGAGGTCAGATAGGCAGTCACTCCATGTAAAATACTGGTATTCAGCTGCATCCGGTTAGACTGGAAGCCGACCCCAACGTGGTTGGGAACAAGCTATAGGCAGATGATGTAAGAGTTCTATGTTTAAAATCCATAAAAATAAATAAAACATTATTCATCATCAAAAGTGCGCATCAAAACAAATTTTGACTATACATAGATTGTTCCTCCCGGAAAATTAAATACCTCACACACGATTGGATCCGTAAGCTATATGTAAATCGTCCCCAACCGACCGAACAAAACTCTGAACCCAACCCTTACAATACTAGGAAAATAAAATATACTTTCAAACCTTAATATTTATTACAATTCAAAATACCTTTGAAGGGTAAAAACACCCAGAAAACAATTTCAAGCCACTCAGTATAGTCCCCTGAGAACTAAACATATAAAGGTTTTCATGGAATAGGAGGCCTAGCACACACGTGCGAAAGTAGTTAAACGTAATGTTGATTCTAACGTTTTTTTTTTAATGGGAAATACGACTATATTATTGCATTTTAGTCGGGGCTCTGAGAGAGGAACCTCCTAACGATATGCACCGTGATCAGAAGTAGGTACCGCTTTCTGAATCAAGCCCTTAATTTGATCCAGCTGCCTAACGAGATCCTACGCAACACAGTATTATCTCCTTTATTTCATCACTACATAGTATAAAACAAAGTCGCTTCCCGCTGTCTGTCCCTATGTATGCTTAAATCTTTAAAACTCCGCAACGGATTTTGATGCGGTTTTTTTTAATAGATAGAGTAATTCAAGAGGAAGGCTTATATGTATAATACATGCATAATATAGTAGAGAAACACTGATCATTTTAGGGGTTTCTAATGTGATGTCGTAAATAAACACATTTTTTTGCGCTTACCTACATTGCAAACGCTGGCTTAACCCTACGAGATAGATCAAAATAATTTAGTACAGTATTGTACACCTTAAAAAGGTCTACAAAAAAATCCGCGATGGCATATGTCTATCTCTTAGGGATAACCCACAATAACCATTTTTTATCCTATACTTTTTAAGAGAAATAATGGCTCTAAAATTATCAGTGTTTCTCTACTATATTATGCATGTATTATATGCATATAAACCTTCCTCTTGAATCACTATATCTATTAAAAAAAACCGCATCAAAATCCGTTGCTTATTTTTAAAGTTCTAAGCATACATAGAGACAGACAGACAGCGGGAAGCGACTTTGTTTTATACTATGTAGTGATAGTGATCAGCATTGCACCCGTGCGAAGCCGGGGCGGGTCGCTAGTTCTATAATTATGTAATACAAAATACATTAGGATGAAATTAATGGAAAGATTTAAAAATAAAATAGTAACCCACCGGTATCAGGAACAGGGTCCAAGATACCGGTGGTCACTGAGAGAACAACCTCCTAAAGATACGCACCGTGTCCAGAAAATCGCTTTCTGAATCAAGTCCTTGATCCAGATGCCTAACGAGAGCCTCCTCAATACATTATTATGTCCGTTTTCCGTCCGTATTTGTGTCATCGTATTATGTTTTTTACTAACACCTAGTTTTAAGGACATTGTTACTAATCCTTTAAGAGACTTTATTCGAATTATAGATTTTGAATTTGAATTATTATTTTGAGCCTGCACTGCAATGCAAAGGCCTCCCTTCCCTCTTTTTACTTTTTCCGGTCTTCTGCGATTTGAAGCCCATCCTTTAAAAGACTTTTTCATTAAAAAAAAACAACCGACTTCCAAAAAAACACTACAAAGTGAAAAATAACTTTAATTTTGAAAGTCAGTGTCGTTGGTTCCGCATTTTCGTTTTTGACACCGACTTCTGAAATTAAAGTTATTTTTCACTTTGTAGTGTTTTTTTGGAAGTCGGTTAATTTTTTTTACAGAAAGGTTTTTATTTTTCACTTCTTAGCCCTTTTTACCCCACACAAATATAACACTGCTTGCTATGTGGTAGGGTGTACGGTGGTATACTGAACACATCTGCGTACTGCATCTGCGTTTATAGAAAACACACGTTTATATACAGACGTGATGTTATGTTGTGCGATTGCGTAAACAATGCATACATATACGATAGCAGCAATCGCGGTTGTTTTACTGGTATTTATTGAAGAGTTCCGTTGTCTGTCTCCGAAACTCATCACCAGATCTTTACAAAATTTAAATGGGACCATTTCGGGATAAATCTCTATCGAACAAAAAAAGAATTTTGCAAATCCGTCCTGACGGAGTTATGCCCGAACATACATAATATAAAAATAGAAAAATCCGAATTGATAACCTCCTCCGTTTTGAAGTCGGTTAAAAAGAAGTCCAGCTCATCCCGCCATCTCCTACTTACACACAGATAGTGAATAAAGTCTAAAAGAAATAAATATTAACTGCGAAACGAGTAATTCCAATACAAAAATCGTTTGAATTTACGTTGCGTTTAGTTCGCGTATTCGTGCTGGGCCCACACTCCCACAGTCCCTGATTAAGTTTAGACCCGGTCCTAACATAACTTTGGTCTTATGGGATGAAAATTATGAAAGTGCGTAATCCTGAGTTATGAGAGGCAAGCCGTGGTAATCTATGCTTAGGAAGGAAGGAAGGAATAGGTGTTTGGTTGAAGAATAGAGTGTTTCTCTTGTTTTATTATTTGTTTAATACTTTAAGCAAACAAATATACAGCGGCGGACTTAATGCCATAGGCATTTTCTACCAGTCAACCTTTGGGTGATGCAATCATGAAAATTGACGAATAAATATTTTTAAATATAAAAATATGCATAAACCTATTTAAAACTATAAAAATAATAAATATACCTAATTATATACATAAATAAATATACATAAAATAAATGAGACAAAGAATGAGAAAACATTACCGCTGTGATGGTACTGCTAGCTTCTTGCGAATGTACACGCAAACTTTAATTTTAAAGGATAATCGGTTGTTGACTGAACGAAGAAAGAAGAGTGAATGAAGCCTGTGCGGTGAGTGGGACATTGAAAAAGACGACTGTGTCATCACACAGTCGTCTTTTTCGTAGATTTCTATTGTCGTTGGCGCAAATGTATTAAAAGTGGGGACTAGATAACCAGGGGAAGAGGGAGAAGCAAGAAATGATAACAAGACGCATAGCGCCCTTGGCTTTCTGCGCTGGCGTATGGGCAACCACTTTAGAAGCGACCGATGCGCAGAGACATGATCATATTGATGCAGATTGAAAACGAATCGAAAGCAGTTATGAGAAGACGGTCAAGTTTGTCGACAAAATCTGCATTCAGGTCATAGTAACACACATCACCACAATCGATGATACGGAAAATAAGGGACTGCACAAGCATTGTCTTCGTAATAGTTTATTCAAATTATTAATAATAATTTTTTCAAACGGTAATGAGGCCGCAACGTACCAGTAACCTTCTGGCTCACCCTAACAACTTGAGTACGTCAGTTCAGGATACTACCAATTTGCAATCCTAGTTCTTTCACGTCAAGACTATATAAGGAACGATTGTATTTCACCATTAAAGAAAATCAGCGGTAAGTTTGTACAATCTACCTAGTACTTCTACTACGAAGACTGCCAATGGTGATCACCTGACAGTTCGTAGGGTTTCCAGCTACACCAAATCAATTAGCTAATGTTTTTATGGCTATCAAGTCCCTCTTTAACTTGTTAATAGCGTCAGATAATTCATCAACCTTCCCTTGACAGTACAACTGGAAGTCATCTGTCTCTTATTAAAATTACTATTTTGTTGGATGACCCCGGGATACTGGCATCCAACTACTCAAAACCGAAAGAAACTCTATTGATATTCAAATTCAGAATAATTTATTTTCTCATTCACAAACAATGGTATCTTAAAAATTTAGACAAGCTTAGAAAGTAGTTTGTGAGAAACTGGTGTCTGCACTAGAAATAACTGTATAGCAAATCACCAGGGTATGTGAAAATAATTAGTTATTTAATAAATGTGAAGGGAAATAGGGCAAAACATAAAATCAATGATAAACACACAGATTAAGAACAATAAAACAAAACGAAAACTAAGCGGAAAAATGGTGATCTAACATGTGTAGTGAAATTAGGGGGTTGGACTATTTTGGATGAGTTAGTAAATCCTGGGTTGCTTTATAATCTAGATTATGGTGCCTTTCAACTAGAGCAATATTCCAAGTCTTTGTTTTTAGGTGATAAATCGTTGTAATAGGATTTATTTTATTATATAAGTGGGAACCTAAGAATGTATAAAACCTTAGAGAGAAATTCGTTCTTATTATTATTATTGTATTGTTATGAAGTTTCTCGGTAGTTTTTCTTCATAGGTACCTCTGCACTTTCGAATTGGCAACTAACTTCATCTATCTGAAAAACCGTCTCCTTGACAAGTGCATGTAATTGATTAAAAAATAAATGCTTTCAGTTTGAATATGACTCAAAGGTCCCTTTGTTCTGGGGACAACACACATGTAGGATATTAATGAAATTCCCAGTCATAAAAAAAATCCTTGAAAATTTCGATGCCTTTAAAATCAAACCTTGAAAATGTGCAACTTAAGTTCCTCTGTAATCATTTGCCTGCCTTAAGAAACTAGAAACTATACTATCTCCGATTTATTCGCCTTCTTTTAGTGGACAACTTTGTATACCCACAGTCACTAAAAGAGATAAGTAACCGGGGTTGTCAGATATAGTTGAAGTTTAGTAAGAAACCTGCGGCATGCTTGACGCAGTGGTTAAGCTATTGACTTCTGCGCTGCGTGTCGCTAGTTCGATTCCCGCATGGAACAAATATAATATTTGTATGTTCCGGGTCTGGCTGTTTGTCTATGTGAGTTTAAATGTTTGTAAACGCACCTACAATACAGGAGAAATTCCTAGTGTGGGGCAACGTTTTTCTTAAAAAAAAAAAAACCGACAGATGTCTTCGAATTAAATTAAATTTGGTGAACTGTTTAGTTTTCTAGTAATGAAATTAAAATCATTGGAAACCATCCATTGGTTTCTTACTAAACTTTAACTATATCCGATGACCCTGAACACTTATCTTCTTTGGTGACTGTTCATGCCAAAGCTGGACTTGCTTTTATGCCTCTAAATGAAAATCACACTAATATTATAAAGGCGAAAGTTTGTGTGTGTGTGTGAGTTTGTATGTTTGTTACGTCTTCACGCTCAAACGGCCGGACCAATTTTGATGAAGTTTGGCACACAGATAGTTTATAACCGGGATTAACACATAGAATACTTTTTATCCCGATGTTCTTACGGGATCGAGACTTATGCGGGTGAAAACGCGGGGCGCAGCTAGTATTAAACTAATTATTTAAACTACAAAGCCCTTTAGATCTACGGAGTAAGGTCACAAGGTTAGTTTAATCTCACTATTCTGACATTTTGGTACCTTTATGACCCTGGTCTTATCTCGCTGTAATAAAGGGACGGAGATAAGGGCTGGAAACTCTATTGTTTTAGAAAGGGTAGGGACGTTGTATGTGGCTTACGTTGCATAAAGTTAATTTTAGTGGTAGATAAAGCCAGGCATATTAATTGCTTGGCAATTTGACTACCAACTAAATTGTCCGTTTATTCAAATCACAACTGACATTCTTTGACAGTTGTACAAATACAATTACAATATATTTGCATAACACAGGTTCAGAGGATGTTGCAAAAGGTTCTTAAGGTACAGTGTTATAACCATGTGAGGTGTGCAAATATACAACATTATTTTTAGTATACTGCAAACCTGAATATAGTTTGTTCAGAATAAGTAACTGAATCGATTCCAATAATTTTTACACCATGTTATATTTTGTCCCAAAAATATTTAAAAAACCTAACAAGTTGGACACCGAACGACACTAAGTACATACAGAACACAGGTCACAGCCGGCCGGCTGGCGGCGCGTGTTAAGTGGTAACCAACTTTTTGTACGGACAATCAGGTAACATAAGACGCTTATAACTTCGTTATTTTTCATGATACAGTTTTGGGATGTTGTACATAGATTCATTACATAAAAATACTAGAAACATGTTTCGGGTTTTCCATATACTAAAAATAATGTTGTATAAGGAACATTATGACACAATTATTCTTATTCAGATATTTTCTTAATAAATTACATTGACATTGAAAATAGATATATATATATATAGTCAACTTGTTTGTATGAAATGGCTTTAACACGGCGAATTGGCGTAGGTTAAAACTATAGAATGGATGTTATAATTTACAGGTTCATGAGATGACTAACTGAACTTTTTTTTTTAAAGTTGCAAATTTATTTGTCGTTGAATCCTTTGTTTCGAGAAAAGTAGTTTTTCGTCACCCACCATACTCTTCAGACCTAGCTCCAAATATCTAGTTACGACTTTTTTAGGAAAATTAGACGATAAAAAAAACAATATTTTTATGCAATGTGTCTGTGAAAAACACCTTTCATGAGGCTAGGCATCAATGCACTCTCATTAAAATGGCAAAAGTGCATCGACCAATATACATCTTTGGTCACCTTGGTCGATGCACCTTTGCCATTTTTTTGGAGCTAGGTCTGATGAGATTGGTGGGTGACCAAAAACTTCCAATTGAATCGTCTGTAATTCCGACAAGGTTCTTTGCGCGGTGTTTGACAAGCGTAATTTTTAAGAGGGAGTAGACTACATTGACTTTTGTTGGTTTTCTTTGTCACCAATTCGCCAGACCTGACATCCACTCATCTGAGTTCATCGATTCTCGTCCCGTAAATTATGGAACGTCTAAATCAATGCATTTCTATTATAATGGCAAAGGTGCATGCCATGATAATAAAAAAATATGGAGTAAAAAAACTTGTCATGGGTAAAGACCTATTATATCGCGGGCCGCACAAACTCAAGCCGTGCTTTGGACATCCCTGCTCGAAACAAAGGAAAATTCGAGACAGCATTCCATTAGTAATGCTGCATAACAGAAACTATGCCTGCATATAAGCATAATTGCCGTGCGATTCTGTAACCATCTCACCGTGAAAACTTGGGTGAAGTGAGCGTGGAGTGAGCTGTCATTAGGGATTAACACTATTGACACTGCTCACTTCAAGCTCACTTCACTTATGATTTCACGGTGAGATTTTCACAGAATCGACCGGCTGATATTAGTAAATTATTGCATAGCCGGTTAGTGAAACATCGTGACGAAACCGGCATGTATCAAAAAATCGAAGACATGACATCTCGGGTTGGTAGATGTCATATGTCTGTCACGGAGCCCGCATGATGGATTTCCTCTGTCTGTGTCCCAGCAGTGGGAACATTACAAGGGTGATTATGTTTGTTCGAAACTACATTCCAAAGCCCGAATTTCTGATGTTATGCATATAAAATGTAAGCGCTTTCCAACTTCTTCAAATAATCTTGATTTTCTCGAAAACATTTCTAACATAATCCTTAAAAGTATTACTTTACTAAATAAACAAAGAGTACAAGCAACCTCCTTTTTAAAAGATAACGAGTTCTAAAAGATAACTCAAGGTTTACTAAAAAGATAACTGAAGAAGTCTGAAGGTATTTGTTCAATGGAAGCGTAACTTTGTAAACACATTCCATTGAGAGGATAAAATGGTATGAAGGAAAACCCTACTACTATAAAGTACTAAGCCAGCATGAATTATCTAAAGTGCCTCAACCGCAATTTAGGGCGTAATCTCGACCTTAGAGCGAATGCTCCGAAAAATAAAACTTCAAAGTTACTACTAGTTTCTGGGGCCCTGGTGACGTAATGATTAACGAGGTTCACAGTTTACTCTACTTTGAAAGATAAATGCCTTATAGTTTGAAGGGTTTCAAATGGGCTGGATTTTTTGTCTTTTATTTTAGGAATATTAATACTGGGTGTCCGAAAAGTCATGGATTACTTTTTACCTGCCACTGATGGGCCACATTGGGATCTACCAATAAAAACAAAATGACCATGCTAAAAGTCTTATGGTTTCCGAGTTTTTTGATGTTTAATGAAATTTTGGAAAATCTCTACCTTTGTTCAGTTTTTTCCAAGCCATTTCTACGAATAAAAACTTTTTCGAGTACAAGTTTTTTTATTTTCACCTTGAATCATCCTACTATCGATTGAATACAAGAAAGTTACATAAATATCGTCTTTTAAATACCTAAAATTTACGGTTCAAACTTAAAATTTTCACCAAATAAAAATTTAACCTTATTTTTGATCGGCCCTGGTGAAAAAAAAAAATTATTGGTAGGTCATTTTTTTTTATTGGTAGATCTCAATATGGCCGATCAGCAGGTAAAAAGTAATCCATGTCTTTTCGGACACACAGTATAATTAATATTATTCTAGGCCAGTCATTTAAAACATCGTAGGCCGCAAATATTATAGTTGCACTGTAATGATTTTTGTGGATATTGTTAGGATACTGACAGTGTTGTACTAGTCATGCCTAGTTTAATGGTCTTAAAAGGCTCGAGGCTCAAGAAAATGATGGATTTATAACGTAAACGACAAAAACAACAGAAAAATATATTAGGTCACACAGATAAAATAAAAAAAGTGCACATCAAATTGACGGCTAAAAGAAAAAAAAAACATTCGTACAAAAAGCCTATAACAATAAGTTCATATGCTAGTTGCGTCGCTTTCCTACACCTAGTGTTGAACTGCCGTGCGATTCCGTAACCATCTCACCGTGAAAACTTGGGTGAAGTGAGTCGTCAATAGTGTCAATCCCTAGCATCAGCATGACTCACAGCTCACTCTAAGCTCACTTCACCTTAGTTATCACGGTAAGATTTTTCCAGAATCGACCGGCTGGTGTCGAACTAGTTTTTGACTAATCACAATTTTTGTTGAACTAGTTCTAGACTAGTCACAACTAGTGTCGGTAGAGTTTTTGGCTAGTGGCGACTATGGTGCCATTTATTTATGGTTCAGTAGAACAAATGACCCCTGTGCCTCTGACTCATGTAGCTAGATGGCGCCAGTACCACGTGAAACACGTCGCAGTTTGAGCTTAGATATCAAGCTTACCCGGCTCTCGCTTGCTTATTTTATTAGGGTGCTTACATAGAGGGGCCCGTGGCTAAATAATAACAGCCGCACAGGTCGATCGATCAGGTTAAGCTACGCTTGCCGCGGTTGGTCTGCGGATGGGTGACCATCTTTACATACCGAGACCCCTCCGTGCCTCGGAAAGCACGTTAAGCCGTTGGTCCCGGCTGTCATTCGTAGATCTTTGACAGTCGTTACGGGTAGTCAGAAGCCCAAGTCTGACAACCAGTCTTACCTAGGAGTATCGTATTACCCCGTAACTGGGTTGTGGAGGTCAGATAGGCAGTCGCTTCATGTAAAATACTGGTGTTCAGCTGCATCCGGTTAGACTGGAAGCCGACCCCGACATAGTTGGGAAAAGGCTAGGCAGATGATGCTTACATAAAGACACGGGTTCCCGGTAAAGACAAGCCAGTACCGATCGGTGCGGGTAAAATATCCCCAACTTATGCGTTCACACATAAAGAAACAGGTAAAAGATGATGACCGTTTCTTTCCGTAGATCAACCTGCAGCGATCTGTACCGGAAAACCCGCTGCTATTACTAATCATACTAACTCGTTAGTACATGTACAGATTTTAAGAACTCACAGAAAAGAGATTTATTCATTCACAATCAGAAATCTTGCCCTTTCCATTGTGGCTAACACCATTTTCGTAAAAATACAAAACATTGGTTCCTGCTGTAACTTCACAGTAAAAAAATATATTCAACCGAATTGAGAACATCCTCCTTTTTTCGAAGTCGGTTAATAACGAAAGTAACTGTCCTTATTAAAAACGCCAGATCTACGAAAAAGTACTATAATTATAATTTTGAATCATGATTCGTGATTCATTGATCGAATCAGCAATTATTCAGCTACATCTATAAGTTCACCAACGATGGGTTTTATTTTGCCCTAAGCATCATCTGAGGTATGAGTAAGGCGTACATGTCAAGGTGTTACGGGTCTATGTTTTTTTTAACCTACTTCAGATAAAAAAGGAGATTATACATTAAGTGGTTTTTTTTTTTTTTGGTAAATTTCTTCGATCGATAACTCTATAATATTTCCACCACCTATGTCTGATCAGTAGCGAAAGGCGTTTTCGCGATTTAGAATAAATCTAGACAACTTAGACTGTATCCTAAGATCGTTTCCTATGATACAGGAAAAAAAAAACGTTTCTAGACCCCTTAGTGTAGAAATTCGTCGCCTATAAAAAAAATATATAAAAAAAATCTGCTGTAGGTATCATAGAAAAGTGCAACACCTACCTGCGCGGTCAAAATGTATGGAACAACATTTTTTTTTTTTTATAAGCGATGAAAGTATCTACCCCAGGGGGTGTATAGTATGCTGAATACATATGTACAGACGCCAGCACAACAAGCTACCCGAAACTGTAAAATTTTCCCAATCAACTTTGAACCTTTATACTTTAGCGATAAAGTTGAAAATCTATTAAAGAAATTTGACAGATTGTAGTAGCTTGATGTGCTGGCGTCTGTACATACATATGTAGTTACAGTTTGTGCACTAGTTCATTTTTTCCTGTACAAGCGTTCCAAACAAAATAGTGACAAAATAATTATCACGAAGATTGATATTACGACAAGGGGTCAGATAAACTCCCACAGAATAATTAAATAAAATCTTATTACCACGATTAACCTAATAGTCAACGTTATGTAACGGTAATACGTAAAGATATGAATCTGAATAGTTAATTAAGATAATAATAACATTATTCTAGCGAGGGGAGCTTCATCAAAACTTGGGGAGTCGTGAAACTTTTCATTAGCGCTTGAAATTAACCGTGATAACGCGGGTTATAGTACCACTCTCGCTTTAATGAAGATATTCTTAGATCGGTGGTGCAAGAATAAAGACAGTTATAATTTCTGGCATATGGTTCTTTCAATCAACGATCAACTCAGCCTATCGCAGTCCACTGCTGGACATAGGCCTCCACAAGTGGTCGCAGTGAACTGACTTACTTGAAAGAGCGATAACTACATCCTGCTCTATTCCTATCCTTTTCGAAGACACACAATGTGTAAAGAGTAAGACAGGGAAGGCATAACATCATTCGCTCATAGACATTCAGTGACCGGCGTGGGTTTATTGAATGAAATCCATATCGCAAGAGGCCACCCAGAAGTAGGTGCGCGGTTGACAGTCAGCGAATAGGGATGCCGCCTGCGGATAAGTGGCCATTTCTTGCCGACCGAACATGGTCGATTCTCAGCTAAGGGGTTAATACATGGATAAATAGACCTCTCTTTTTAGGTTCAATAATGCGATTAATAATCACAATTTTAGAGTGCCTAGCCTTTTCCCAACTGTGTGATGGGATCGGCTTCTCTTCTAACCAGATCCAGCAGAGTACTAGTAATTTACATAGAGCGACTGCCTATCTTACCTCCAGAATCCAGTTACTGGAAAATACGAAACCACTTGGTAAGACTGGTTATCAGATTTTCGGGCTTCGGACGACTTGTAACGATTGTAGAAGATCCACGAATGCCAGCCAGGACCACCGGCTTAACGTGCTTTCCGAGGCACGAAGGGGGTCTTGATATGTAAAGATCCCATACCATCCACAGATCAACCGCGGCAAGCGTAGCTTAACCTGATCGATCGACCCGTTCGGTTGTTATTACTTAGCCACAAGCCCCTCTTGTCAAATGTGTAAAACAAAATACTATACGACACATGCCGTGCGATTCTGTAACCAACTCACCGTGAAAACTTGGGTGAACTGAGCGTGGAGTGAGTCGTCAATAGTGTCAATACCTAGCATCAGCATGACTCACAGCTCACTCTAAGCTCACTTCACCTTAGTTATCACGGTGAGATTTTCCCAGAGTCGACCGGCTGGACTCCTGAGGACCAGTGATAAATTCTAAGGGTGTTTCATTTAACTGTGCAAGTACGCAAGTGCAAGTAATGATGGATCAGAATTAGAATGTTAGGCAGCGACCCGCCCGATCTAGGTTTATTCAAACCTGCGTTTCAGGACATCCTTTACATTTAAATTATGTTGGGACAATAAAATTTAAGTACAGCCGGTCAACTCTGTAAAAATCTCACCGTGAAATCATAAGTGAAGTGAGCTTGAAGAGAGCAGTGTCAATCCCTAACGACAGCTCACTCCACGCTCACATTACCCAAGTTTTCACGGTGAGATGGTTACAGAATCGCACGGCAGCTGTACTTCTGTTATATTGCGAATATGGTATTTTGAGAATCTGGTACTCTGAGATCGAGCTGCTACAACATGCTGCCTGTACCAATTGTTGTTTTTTGTTCTTCTGTCGAGCCGTTTCGTTACTTTTCTGGTGTCGAGTTAACCCTCTATATCACAATGTAGACTGTAGGCAACATACCGTACAAACGCCTCGAAATTTAAAATAATTGATTTCATAACGTAATCGCGCACTGTAACTCGTAGTCTACACTCCGAACTAATGAACTAGTACCAAAAATACGACTAGACGGCGCTTCTTGTTACAAATTGAGATTTGTGTTACGACAGTCAGTATTTAGGCTCGAAACGTGGCGGTTCACTGTGATTTAAAAAATATATAAAAAATTGCTCTGCAAGTGTCTTGTGTATTATATTGATAAATTGGAGAGGTAAGTGTTTGAACTTTATTTTGTAACGACATTTTTGAATACTTTCACATTTTATTTTGTTTTTGTTGGTAAAAGTGATTGTTGCAATTTTTGTAATTTTCTTCCCAAATAAATCCCAGCTTATGAGTCATAGAGGGTTAACACATGGTGAATTATTGCACCATCAAGGCGATGAGGGAACACCGCTTAGTTTTAGTGGGTATACTGCCACTCTGGCAGGGAGTCCCACATACTCCGTTCCGTCCCCCAACGAGCGGAGATGCGTAATGTCAATTCTCAGCGAAAAAAAAAAATGGTGAATTATTGCAACAGTCATGGAGGCTTTTAGCAATGCATAACTTTAACGAAGTGATGAAATAGTGTAGTATCAATAGCTATTCACAAACTTTGGTCACTCCTCTTATGACTTACACCATTCGTTTATTAACTCCATATACCCTGTACCTCAAAATCCTTCAGCTATCTAGCAGCGTCTTACTGCGCTAGTAATTATACGTAATACATACACCACCAGTATTTCATGAGCCCTCACATGTTATTGACAGTGACTTCACATAATAGACACTTCACGTTTGACCGCGAAAATAAGAGGGTCTCCTTATACTGGGAGTTTCTTTGTTATTGAAATTTTTTTTGTTTTTTTTAACTGAATAGACAGCTGTGCTGCTGGGGATTTTGTTGCGCCACTTCTTCTTCTTCCCAGCGAAAGCACTAAGAAGTGGTGAATTGCGGGTGTTTTGGGGGACTGTCTTATGTAATTTTGACGTTTGAGAAGTGCTGATTCTCAGCCTAATTTAAATAAATTACTTTTGGTTTTGATAAGATATGAATAAAATTTACTGCTTTTGCTTAAAAACAGATTATGGAGAGGTGGAAAGGGTAATTAAAAGTGGGGTAATTTATGTATGAGTTTGTTTCTTTGCTGGTTTATAGAGATCAGCCGTGAGCTTCTGTAACCATCTCACCGTGAAAGCTTGGGTGAAGTGAGCGAGGAGTGAGCTGTCATTCGCTAGGGATTAACACTATTAAGTGCTCACTTCACTTATGATTTCACGGTGAGATTTTTACAGAATCGACTGGCTGCTTGTCTATTCTGTGATAATCTCACCGTGAAAACTAAGGTGAAGTGAGCTGTCATACTACCTTATGCTAGGGATTGACACTGTTGACAGGCCACTTCACCTACACTCCGCTTATTATAGCCGTGGATTAATATTTAAATTGGAGTCTCGTCTGGGTGAAGGATTGTCTTCGTTTTTCAGCGTAATTTCATTCATGTTTCGGCGTAAAGCTGAAATATCATTTATTTTTCGATCATACTCGTTATATTTGAGCAAGACTTTAATTTGAAATATAAAACAAAGTTCATTTTAAAATTTTACTGCGCAATTTTAAACAATTGTTGATACATATTTTAAACTAGCGACGCGCCCCGGGTTTGCACGGGTGCAATGCTGATCACTACATAGTATAAAACAAAGTCGCTTCTCGCTGTCTGTCTGTCTCAATGTTTATCTACTATATTATGCATGTATTATTCATATAAACCTTCCTCTTGAATCACTATATCTATTAAAAAATACCGCATCAAAATCCGTAGCGCAGTTAGAGACAGACAGCGGTTTTATACTATGTAGTGATAATGCCGCGATCATTTTATTATAATTAAAAAAAAAACCTTTAAAAAAGGTAGAAATCATCATCTGCCTAGCCTTAACCTTAACCGGATGCAGCTGAATACCAGTATTTTACATGGAGCGACTGCCTATCTGACCTCCACAACCCAGTTACTGGGTAATACGATACTCCTTGGTAAGACTGGTTGTCAGATTTTCGGGCTTCTGACTACCCGTAACGACTGTCAAAGATCTACGAATGACAGCCGGGACCAACAGCTTAACGTGCTTTCCGAGGCACGGAGGGGTCTCGGTATGTAAAGATGGTCACCTATCCACAGACCAACCGCAGCAAGCCTAGCTTAACCTGATCGATCGACCTGTGCGGTTGTTATTATTTAGCCATGGGCTCCTCCTTTAAAAAAGGTAGAAAGAAGTACATTATAGCATGACTCGTTGGAATTCAGAGCAATAAGGCTCAGACGCGACGAGGCCTCGGAGGCTAGGTTTCACAGCTTGACTCATCGGCGTAATATTACTTGCCAGCCGGTATTTACAGACTGTATTTTATAGAGTGTGTGCAGGAGCTCCGCGATCTGATGTCACCATCTCCCTTTCACTACCGGGCTACCAGACGTACTGCAGGGTACCGTCCGCACTTGGTCGATATACCAACTTGTCGTACTCAGCGCTTCTCCTCTACATTAACATCAAAATGAGAAAAACAAAAAACTGAGGTCGCTGCCACCTATTTGCAGAGACCTCTGGAATACCCCGCAATACAGGAGAACCTAATTACAGGAGAATTCCTAGTGTGAGGCAACGTTAGAAAAAAAATAAAGAAAGAATCGAGCGGACTCAAAATTGATGATGCGTTAGGAACAAAGTTCCAAATAATAACTGACTAGTCCCAAAACGATTGAAACTTATTCACGTTTGTTGGTATAGATGCTTGGACTGTAGCTTTAAGCTTTTCATTTGATTTTCTTAAACCATTCTTATCTATAGTATAAACAATATCCTATTTGGTTCTCTATCTTTACGAAGTGTTAGTCTCGCGTCTTGTAGTCGTTGCAAGACCGCACATAACCTCTCTAAGTGTTGTTCTTTAGTGGCCCCTGTAATACAGATGTCGTCAAAAAACACATAACATCGTTCAATCTCGACAGTAAACACTCCATAGTCCGATGAAAAATAGCAGGAGCACTAGCTAGACCAAGAACTAATCTTGTAAAAACAAATAAACCGCGGTGAGTTATGTTCTGAGCCGTCTCGTCTAACACAAATTGTGAGTAAGCTTGCGTTAGATCCAACTTGCTGAACTGTTGACCCCCGTGTGATTTTGTAAAAAGCTATTAAGCAGTTGGTAACGGATACTGTTCAACACACAACCTACTTGAACCATCGCGCTATTAAAGAACTCCGCCTAGATATCCTCCTCAATTTGGTCCATCTTGGGCTGTATAAGTGGAAACCTACCTACCACTCTGAATGCAATCGAAAGTTGGCATAAAAAATGGAACAATCTTGTGAACCAAAAAAACGTAACATCCATAAAGCATTCGAAGAATCGAATTTTAATTTTAATTAAATTTGCATACAATTTTTGATCATGTCCAACAATATAATATTTCCACTATCTCCAGTATCAGCAACCCTCCTAAATGACCTATATCTCCAATAGCGTGTTATCGAAACTGTAATCATCGCAGTAAAGGACTTTCGTGACAGCGTAGGTACGTCGCAATAGTAAACTTTCGCAGTAACATACATCGCAGTAAGGAACTTTCACAACAACAAACGTCGATAGTAAACTTTCGCAGTAACGTACATCGAGGTAATGAACTTCGCAACTATGATTTACCTACACTCCTTCGAAAGGCACCTGCGAAATTTCCTTTGGCATAGCCAAATTGGTTGCAAACTTGTATGTGCCGTCGGCGAGTGCGCTCAGCAATTTTGCCCGTCGTTTCACGCCTGTTGGGTCCTTCACGCTGTCTACATCGTTTGCAATAAACCACTGCAAAATCCGCTTCTTATAATTTCCTCATGTCTGGTTGACATGGTCAAAACGAGTTTGACAAAATACCGAAGTGAGCCATGTTTTTTTTATTTATTTTTTCATGGGTCCTCATCGGTATAAAAAAATAAATACTGGTATTCAGCTGCTTCCGGTTAGACTGGAAGCCGACCACAACGTAGTTGGGAAAAAGCTAGGCAGATGATGATGATGTCATGAGTCCTCATCGCCAATGATACGTATGCGGATATTGCGGGGGGCGAAGGCCTAGGACTTAGAAAGGAGAAATGAACTGACGGATAGCTGGCAGCACACTGACGTTTTTTTTTACATGCCACGATGACATATAAAAATCATACATAAAACATAAGTTTTACAACAATGATGCGCATGGCTAAAGTGTGGAGCTCTCTGCCAGCGTCTGTTTTCCCTTCTACGTATAACCCATTTTCTTTTAAAACAAGAGTGAACAGGCATCTTCTACGCACGCTCGTTCTATCGTAGACTTCATCCATCGCTTTCCATCAGGCGAGATTGAGGCCAAGAAAAAAACAATATGTGATTTTTTCTGGGAGAAATTTCGGCTTATATTATATCCCTTAGGGCGCATTTCACCAAACATTTATAAATAGAATAAGTCTTATCCTAAGAATAAATTTTGATTTTTTGTCAGTTTTTCCATACTAGAACTGTCAGAAGTCAATTTTATTCTACGCATAAAAGATATCTGACTTTGGTAGAACCAGCCCTTAGCCAGATAAGGAGTCAAAACTTTATTTTTTTACAAAAAACAACTTACCATAATGTCACAAACAGATTCGCATTAAGTATTCATACATAAATAAGCCACGCAAAAAAGAACAACAAAGAAAAACATATCGTTATTTCTTACAGTTCATATTTCTCCTCAGCTATGCATATTTACCCAATATACCATGAAATATGCACTAATAAGACCCCTCCTTCATTCAAGTACAGACGCCAGCACATCGAGCTACCCGAAACTGTCAAATTTTTCCAATCCACTTTGAACCTTATGCTTTAGCGATAAAGTTGAAAATCTATTAAAGAAAATTGACAGATTGTAGTAGCTTGATGTGCTGGCGTCTGTACCAACGCATACAATCTACCAGCTTATTTAATAGAATCCCGGCTTTTAAACATATTATAAATGCTAGTTTTTGCCCGCGGCTTCACCCGGGTGGAAATCCAAAATGATCACAAAGGAACGTATTACCGGGTTAAAACGTATCCTATGTATTAATCCAGGTTATAAACTATCTCATCACCCTCTGTCTAGCCTTTTCCAAACTACATTGGTTTCAGCCTTCAGTTTGACCGGATGCAGCTGAATACCAGTAATTTACACGTAGCGACTCCCTATCTGAACTTGATTCAGTTTTCACCATCATTCAGATAATTGATTCCGGAACTTTTGTGTGCATGAAACATCATAATTATTAAACTTCAATATAATAAATTAATATCTATGCTTTGTCAAGTCGTAATAGCCGTGCGAAGCAGGGGCGGAGTTGCTAGTGTTTAATACATATAAGAAAATCTTTTGTTATTTGTATAACAAAAACAAGATTCGCTGAGACGTATGTGTCGAACCCATGTCAAGAATATTTTAGCCGGCTTAGTATGTACAGTCAAGAGCACAAATACCTTAGATACAGCTACGCGTTTTTCTCGTGAAACAAGAATTGCAACTTCGATATAAGACCTTTTCCATAACAGGCATCATCACCTGCCTAGCTTTTTCCCTACTACGTAGGGAACGGCTTCCAGTCTAACCGGATGCAGCTGAATACCAAGTATTTTATCTGGAACAACTGCCTATCTGACTTCCACAACCCAGTTACTGGGCAATACGATACCCCTTGCTAAGACTTGGTAACCATACTATATCATTATAGTTTGGTTTCGATAATACTATGTTCGTGACATCATAAAATATCTATCGATACCTACTTTATAAGGAAATCGTTCAATCGAAAATTTTAATTAATTAATTTTTCAATTCAATTCAGTCACGAGCATAGATTTTATGCTTGTGACTGTACATGATATATACGTGTTTTATATGTGTGGACGTTGATTAAATGTAAGGTAAGCTGAATAATACGTTGGGGAGGTTTTTGTGTCAGATATCTTGCTTTGGTAAATGAAAAAACCTTCTTTTCTAAGCCATGTTTTTCTAGAGCTGGAAAAAAAATGGTTTCATTTTCTTCCATACTACTCGGTCTATTTATCTCATAAAAAATAATATTATTTAAAAGGAGGATGACAATTATTTCTATGATTTTTTCTTTCATAAAATCGAATGTTGAATCCACGTTTCGAGCATCTGTTACCAATTACGAAGCTGAATCGTCTTAGCGTAGCAGTCAGCGTAGCGTGGCGTAGACATCGTAGCATTTCGTAGGCCTCGTAGCACTCCGTAGCTACCGTTTTCTACAAGAGCGTTGGCCGCCACTTATATCTTCTGCTATTACTGGCGAATTACTTGACTGAAACGTTATTAATTACAAAGTAAGGTAATGTGTTTTACTAGCGTGTGTTTTTGACACAGTAAAGTCAAGATTAAAATTGATAACATTTTTGCCATCATTTTTATGACAGCCTTCACCGTTCTTCTAGGAAGTTGTAGCTTTAGTAACAAAGTGTTCCTAGATTTTTCTATTTCGATTCCTAGTGTGGTGCAACGGTTTAAAAAAAAAACTACACAAACAAACCACAAACTATATTTACCAATTATATGTATATCAAACCAACCAACGAATAGTATTCCATTTCAACGAGGAAATCCTGTATCTACGCGCATTTTTGTAATACTCCTCTTACGTAAGTGGGATTGTGTGTGAGAGAAATTGTTTTGTAATAGACAAAACAATTTCTCTCGCACACAATACTACTACATACATCGCATTCGAACCTTTTTTCAAGTATACATAATATGATGATGCTGCATGACACGCCTGTATAAAAGGGGCGAGGCTGAGGTACTCCCACCTTTAGCCGGTTATGCTTAATTCCCATATAATAGGGGACAAACCTATCGCCACCAACCGGACACAAATCCAGACTCCAAGTTGCCACTGTTAAATTCCAGATGAAAAAACCTTATTGGATTTTTTTCACTTTGCCCGACCTGGGAATTGAACTCAGGACCTCATGCTCAGCAGTAGCATTTGCGTGCACTAGACGAACGAGGCAGTCAAATAGTTCAAGTATTTTTCCTTAAAAAGTCCGATATATTGAACAAATTGGTTGGGACCAATGTGGGTCACGTAGGTAAGTCGACACGAACGTGGAATTTAATACCCGTCTCTTTAAACCGTGTGAGCCTTTTAATATTTCTTAAAGTTTTGTGGTGTTTCGATAAAGGTATGGAGGAATTGATACTCCCTAGAAGGTGGATTCTTCAGTGGTTCTTAAATATGCCACATCATACATACATTTACTAGTAGCTAGTTATCGTTATGTTATATTATCTTAATATATAGTATATAGTTATATTGTCTTAATTATAATATACTGTGCTCATCCTACAACTACCGACATACGTTCGAATTATAGGCGAGGACGCTGGCACCCTAAACACAAGTTAAATCTTACTCTGGGTGCCAGAGTTCATCTAAAACAATCTTTCTCTTAGTTGTTACGCAACATAGTGTTTAGATAAGTGTTTTTATACAAGTTTTTTATCTCTGACCTGGTGAAGGCCGCAGGAATCCGCTGTATGCGAAAATTACAGAACCGGTCGCAGTAGCTGTGCTTGGAAGAGGCCTATGTCCAGCAGGGGACATTTTTCAGCTGAAAATGATGATGAAGGGGAATTGGTGCAGTGGTGTAGTATTGTCACTGTTTTAATTCTGTCTTTCAAGATACAGGATTGTTCTAGTTTGAAGGATAGGGGTCTTAATTATCTGTAATAGTCATACCCACCTCTTCTTGAAGCAACACTGATGTTACCTTTTTAAATCATGGGTGTCCTTCGCCCTGGGGCGAGCGGAGAGGTCTGTCCGACTCTTACTGACAGCTGACTCGCCGTCTGCATACCGGCACATAGTGCTGCTGGATGAGGTGGGTAAGCATTTTGAGCGGATGATTGCAACCCGCCTCTACAGACACTTGTGCAGAAAGAGGCCGGATCTAGACGATAGACAGATCGGCTTTCGGCATGGGCGCTCCACTGTGGACGCCATAATGTGGGTTAGAGTCCTGGCGGAGGAAGCTGTGTCCCGGGGCGGGGTGAAGCGGTGTCTCTGGACATCTCCAACGCATTCAACATCCTGCCCTGGAGCTGTATTCGGGAGGCACTGTGCTACCACAGGGTGCCCCCCACAGGGTACCTCCGCCACACCGTTGGGGCTTATTTATTTGATACTGATGTTACCTAGGTTCAGTTTTTTTTTTTCTAAATATATGATTAATTTACTTCACTTTAACTGCTTAATTAGTTCAATAGCTTATGAAGAAAACTGTTCTAAATAGGTACTTTTATTATGTTTGAAAACTATAAAACTCACCGAAACTGTTAAAATCGTTAAAAGACTTACACATTTATTGCGCAAAGCGTTTTATTTTATGTATTAAGACCTGGAAAACATTTAGCCAGTCACTTACGACATCCACCTGCAAGAAAAAAGTGGACATTTCTTTTATTACTTTCTTGAATTTCACCAATGGTGGTTGGTGGGTGGTGGGTGGTTGATGTTGATCAATTTCACCAATGAAACTGAACGCGATCAACACATCTTAAATGTGTCAGTGTCAGTATTCCACAACAATGACGACGTTGACAGATCTTGAACCCGATTTACATGAGCATCAATGCATTCAGTTACATTGCTGAAATACCGAAAAAAGCACCGACTACACCATCATCAATGAAAGCACTGTTCCCGACACGATTTTCCAATATCAAGCCTTCATTTTATGATAGTACAATATAATCGATTTATATAAGACGGAGCACAACGGTAACACTTACGGGAGATAGTCTAGATAAAACTGTAAATGAACGAGTGTTTCTAAGTTTATTAGGCTTTGAAATGATAAAGGGTCAGACTAGATATCAATGTTGATACCGTCCAATTTACTACAAGTACTCTAGTTTTAGATAAATGAAGGTACAAACTTTCCTACCCTGTGTCCGAAAACATGCAGTCAAAGTGACCATTGCCACTGACGAAGCAGTGGAAGGTGCGAAGTTTTGGGGCAACCAAATCTGAAATACTCATACAGTGGTGCCAGCGACACGAAGAAGAAGAAGAAGAATAACTTCATGTCTGAAATCCATGAAGCGTTAGGGGGAGAGTTCTACCCTTGTAGACCCAATTTTTTTCAGTTATTAAGTCATGTAATAGGGGGGCGAGCCCATTGTCGTCAACCAGGCAAGAATCCAGACTCCGGGCCGCTACTAAGAAATCCAATAACACTTTACCTGACCCAGGAATGAACCCAGGACCTCGTGCTCATCAGTAGTGCTTGCGGATCAATAAACCAACGAGAACGTCAATGATAGTTGATAATAAATGATAACAATAATAGATAATGGTATTAGTTTATCCTAAACTACAATTTAAGCAGACATCATCATCTGCCCAGCCTTTTCCCAACTATATTGGGGTCGGCTTCCAGTCTAACCGGATGCAGCTGAATACCAGTATTTTACACGAAGCGACTGCCTATCTGACCTCCACAAACCAGTTGCTGGTTACAACTTAAGCAGACATACTATTATAAAAACTATGATGTCACAACAAGATGGCTTTGCTCCAATTTGTAACTTTAAAACAATACACTTATTTAAAAACGATACTTTTATTATACACAGAAGCAATTTAAACTTTAATCAACTTACATAAATAATCATTTTAATAGATGTACTAGTTAATATTAGGCATATAATATGGTTGATCAATCACGCTTTAATATTAGGTAATTGCATTCGGGAAGAATACTAAGACAGTAAGCGACTTGGTCGATTTAAACGTTATCTAACTACAAATCTACAATGAACCTGTTTCTAGCAATTCAGCCTGTCGCAGTCCACTGCTGGACATAGGCCTCTCCCAGACTGCGCCACAACACCCTGTTTTCCGCCTTCCACATCCAGTCTGGCCCATCAAACTTCTTAAGGTCTTCGGTCCATCTAGCTGGGGGGTGCCCCACACTATACTTACCGATACGCGGTCGCCACTTCAGGACTCGTCTGCTCCACCGGCAATCGGTCCTTCGACAAACGTGGCCAGCCAACTGCCGCTTCAGTTTGCTTATTCTACAATCTATGTCGGTTCCGGTTTTGAAGGACCTGTGGCAGTATCTACATCGCCGTATGTGAACTACGCATGACACTGACGTCATGCAAAATCCTGCATCGCGCAAGCAGAGTTTACCGCGTGACTCGCATATAAGTACAACGTCTCAACATCAACTATTAGATAGTAATTGCCCGTCAGACACAGCCCCCGTCGGGTTGAAGGGTCCGCCCTATTCCTCCCTGTGCCTCATACCTCAATAAACATGTTTATATAAAGTAAATACTTCCATTAAGAAGCTTTCAAATATAAAAACATTTCTACCAACCATTAAATAATCCGATTTTCCAACTAAGCCCTAAAGTAAATCGGATTTGTTAAACTTTCCGATTATAAATCGAGTGAGTCATTGATTAATCGTTGAGGGTAGAAAATGGAGAGAATCCCCCTTGTTCGATTAATTTTGGTAATTGGGTTATTTATTCTATGGATTAACAATAAATAATACAAAGCCTCTATAAGTTGCTATTTCGCAAGTAGATACTTAGATACACAGAATAACCTATTTAGCTACACGATTTATTTTTCGAATTTCTGAAAATATAGTCCAAATCTTGTCCTGGCAATACCGAACACAACAAAAAAAAACAATTATCCAATTTGGTGCAATTCGGAAAATCCCATATGAAGTTAGGAAGATCTAAGCGAAAACACGAAACAAAATGCAGCATGGTTCTATGCTACTAATAATAAAAATAAACAGTTTTTTTTTTTTTTTTTTGTTTGAACGCGCTAATCTCTAAAACTACTAAACGAATTTGACAAAGTATTTTTGCATTTGATCCCCCAATTCTTGAGAAAAGTATAGATTATTTAACATCACGCTAGGACCCTTAGAAGCCAAGCCAAGTGAAAAAGGGTCGGAAAGAACGCTTAGCGCAAACGAAGTAATAGAGCGGGCAGGCGATGCGATGCGACGGGGTGGGTCGGGAGAACACACTGCACGCAGATAAAGTCGCACTGATACTGGGCAGAAGCTAGTGTGTACAACATATCCCAGAATTAACGCACAATCTCTTAAGGGGTCATTGTACTCATCGTAATGAACAACTTTTACTACGGGACCAAACCTGAAATCGTGAAAAAAAAATCAGTTGTTCCCTACATTTACGTTCGCATAACTCGTCAAAATGTAGGAAACAATTGATTTTTTTTTCGCGATTTCTGTTTTCTCTTGGTCAATCCCTAGCATCTGTGGGATGACACTGACAGCTCACTCCACGCAAGTTTTCACGGTGAAATTTTTACAGAATCGACTGGCTGGTACCTTTCAACCCCATGTTCTTTAATAATCAAATTAATCACACCTGAACTTTATTTACCGTATTAAAATCGTAACAGATTCTCATTGGCTTCTTAAATAATCCATCAGGTAGTAATTAAATAATGTCTGTGGGAGCCTAGACGTGTTGTTCAATGGTGGCGCTTCTTATTCATTATTAACTTAGCGACGGTCGATAAAGACGTACTGACTTACCCTTGACTCTCGATGGAAAAACGCTTTTGTATTGAGGTGTATTTATTTTATTTACGACTAGCTTCTGCCCGCGTGTTTGTCCGCGTGAAATTTCTTGTTTTGACGTAAAACAGCATATAACAATTAGGGATAATGTAGATTCCCATTTGTGAAAGAATTTTTGTAATTGCATCAGTAGTTTTGAAGATTACAAACTTACAAATGTTACCTCTTTATAATATAATATTTGCAGTATACTTAGATGAAGTGAAGGCAGTCTGTTGAAGACTAGAAGGATTGTTTTAATTAAAGATCTCTTGGTAAATATTTTCTGGATCTAGCGATTACTCTGAAAACTAAAACATACTTAAATTATACTTGCAGCCTTTTTGTTTGTTTGTGTTTTTTTGTTTGTCCTTTTCTTGTTGTTTGTTGCTAATACATTCAGCTCCTAGCTAATGAGAGCAGTCAAGGCTATTAACACTGTGCCACCAGTGGTACCTAATGGCGAGTTGTAGGTTCGAACCTAGACAAGCGCTTTGTGTAAATTATTTCATCACCATTGCTCTTAAAACGGTCAAGGAAAAGATCATGAAGAAACCGATGCATCCTAGAGCCACAAATTTTAAGACATGTGAAATCTACCAACCCGCATTAGGCCCACGTTGTGGATTATGGCCCACTACATCACAGAGAGAAGGCCTGTGTACCAGCAGTAACATTATACAACGTGTAACGTCAAATGCGCAACACCTCAGACACCCCAACTGATTTGTAATTCAATTGACCTATTTCATAAAAAAATAAGAAAATAAGTCATTTGTAAAGGTTTTATGTGCTCTTTTAGTTTTACTGGCCATTCTGATCGTTTCTTGCGTCTGCGACGACGCTTTATCGAGGGAGGAGTCGTCACCGGGCCGCTGCGCCGCGCTGACATAGGCTTGCTTGACCTATTAATAAATAGACACGGCAACGTTTTTAATGATGATTTTTTGAAAAAAGTGACCTATATTAAAAAGTGGTTTGATTAATTCTGCTCGTTAAACTATTTTCAGGTTTTGCGCATTTAACGTTACACGTTGTATAATGAGCTGATTTTGTAATGAGTTCAATTGAAAAACTATTCAACATAATAATGTATAAGGAGTCAATTAATACTTAAAGTTATATAACTGATAAATGATGAATGTTGAATTTCCTTCTACAACTTTCTAAAATTCCTGAGGCGAAGAAAACTGGCCCCTTTTTTACTAAGTAGGCAAATAAAACAGAAAATTAGCGAACATAATCCGGAATATTTTGTACTTCTACCCAACCTTTTAAGTCAAAAGCATAATGATACTTTAACATAAAGTAGGTTGTGTAATTACGCCTCCTTACTTAGTAAGGCCAAGCGTCACAGCAGGGCAAGAAGTCCCCCCTCGAGGGCATTTACCGGAAAAATACTGAAGTTTCCTAATAATGCTTTATGTTATTCCCACATTTTCTACGAAGCACATTAGGGACCCCAAATTTTAGGGTCGTTGAGGGTGCGTAAGAAGTTGATGTATTTAAATATCTTCCCTTTCTTGGGGTCAACATATTTTTAGGCTTCAGTAAAATGTTGAGTGTAGCGTGAATTGGTTCATGTTATTTTAGAACTGTTTTCCTTGCGATACGAAATGATTTGTTTTTTTTTTTTATGGTGAGACCTTGTGGTGCTTACAAAGGTCAAGCAGCACTTGAACATCTATATTCATAGTAATAATAAAGCTGAAGAGTTAAAAGGTAAATATGATGTAATCAGAGTTAGTCATTACTATGGCTACAGAACCTTAAGAAAACGCGTTCCATATTTATTGAACACTGCATGCTGACATCAGACAAGAAGATAATAAAGTAAAATTCGCACGTAAACTTAAAAAATATTTATTGGAATCTATGTAAGTGTAGGTTTTAAGTATATATAGGTTATTGATGTACCTGATATTAAGTTTACTGTAAGAGAGACTCAACGATCTCACAGTTAAACTGCGTAAGCAGTTCTGTGGGGCAATGTACAGACGCCAGCACATCTAGCTACCCGAAACCGTCAAATTTTCCCAATCAACTTTGAACCCTATGCTTTAGCGATAAAGTCGAAAATCTATTAAAGAAATTTGACAGATTGTAGTCTCAAATTTCTATATTTCCTAGCGTTAATAAATTTTAAGTGAATAAATCATTAATTCTTTCATTCATTTTTTTGAACGCGCTAATCTCTGGAACTAAAAAAAATCTTGTTGCATTTAATAGCCAATTTCTTTAGGAAGGCTACCTTAACACTCTAGGATCCTTTGGAGCCAAGCAGAAACAAAACAGAAACAACGCTAAGTGAAAACTAAGTAATAGCACGAGCAGGCAATACGATACGACGGAGTGGGTAGGGGGAACGAGAGATTTTATGCACATGAATTTGCGGACAGAAGCTAGTAAAATAAAAAAAAACTGCTCTTCAAAAACTACGCGACGGATTTTGGTACACTTTTCGCCAGCATTTCAACAGGTTGTCCCGGACGGTATATGTGTTTACTATTTTTGACCCGCCGTTTCACCCGCATAAGTATCGATCCCGTGACAATATCGGGATAAGAATTATCTTATCTGTTAATCCCGGTTATAAACTATCTGTGTACCAAATTTCATCTAAATCCGTCCAGCCGTTTGAGCGTCAAGAAGTAACAAACATACAAACACACGCACTCACAAACTTTCGCCTTTATAATATTAGTGTGATTAATTGTAATCTGCCTAACCTTTTCCCAAACTATGTTGGGGTCGGCTTCCAGTCTAAAAAAATGTAGTTGTCCAGACTAAATAACACCACACACCTTGGTAAGACTGGTTGTCAGACTTTCTCGCTTCCAACGACCCGTAACTACTGTCAAAGATCCAAGAATGACAGCCGGGATCAAAGTATCATATAACCAGATGTATGAAGGTAAACGAAGCATAAGGGTCATAGCAGGTGGCGTTCTGCCGTGCGATTCTGTAACCATCTCACCGTGAAAGCTTGGGTGAAGTGAGCGTGGAGTGAGCTGTCATTCGCTAGGGATTAAGTGGTTATTACTATTAAGTGCTCACTTCACTTATGATCTCACGGTGAGATTTTTACAGAATCGACCGGCTGTAGTTACTTCCCCGTTGAGAAGAAGTCGTGCGTTTACGTACTTCATAATATTTATAATTTTTATTTATTATATTTATAAATTTTTACTAATTTAGATAAGGTGGAAAAAGAACTACAATGCTTCTGTTAGTGATATATCCATTAATTATTACTTGAATTGTAAAGAGTGCTCTGCCTTTGTGGAGGGCTCGTTATAAATGTCTGTGGAGAGCCTCTACACTCTTATTGACCTCATCCAGCCGAAACAGCAAAATTATAAGATTCCTTTGAGACACAAGTTTTAAAATTCTTGTTGGGATGCTGTACTACAAATTGGAATGTCGTGAACAAAGTTTTGAGTATGAATATGGATAGCTATAAATAAGTTAGGGTAAAACCAAAGAAACGAGTAAGAGAGCCCCACGGACAACTTTTGTCTCCGCAAATAATTTATCTCTCCCATCAAGTCTACGGGTTTGTATGAAAGTGCGCGCACGTAGCGACGCGACAGCTGGGAGACATGTTTGGCCGCGGGTTTGGATGCAACTGTCGCCCGTCAATTGGTTGCAATGCAAGTGCGCGCACGGTGACAAAAAAATGGGCACCTAGCTAGTTGCCGCTTAGCCAAAAATTTAACAAAAAAGAGTAGCGTTGCTATCGCTCCGGTGTGCGCATATTCCAAATCTCGGCGAGAAGCCAGCGACAGAGACAAAAAAGATGCTGCAACTAAGTTGCTATTATCACTGCTTAAATACAAGCACAAGTTCTAAGCTCAGATAAGTACAGACGCCAGCACATGAAGCTACTACAATCTGTCAACTTTCTTTAATAGATTTTCAACTTTATTGCTAAAGCATAAGGTTCAATGTTGATTGGGAAAATTTGACAGTTTCGGGTAGCTTGATGTGCTGGCGTCTGTACCTACTAGTAGATGTACTTACTCAACTGTCATAAAAAATTTCAACCTTGCGCTTTTGTCTGTGAGACCTACAAAATACTTTTTCGTGATTGTTTTTCATAAATGCTGGCAGTTTTATATTTCCCGTTAGCTGCCTGATTCATTGCTACGTTTATTCCAGGGCTCAAAGTGCGTTCGTGTGAGTAGTAGGTGAGACCATATTTGGTGACAATTGGTCTGTGGCACCGACACGGGTATACTCGTAGGACCCGGGGTTTATGTTCTGTGATTTTGTACTGTGTTTTGTACTGAGCTGAAGTGATGACCCTTCTGCCTTAAATGTGTTCTATGTTCAATGTTCCCCATGAGGTTCTCTTTTAGATGTTTGCTTGAGTTTTAAACGCATTAAAAGGCAAATCTAACAAAGAAGAGGTTAGTTTGTTATAAATGGTTATACCAAGCCCAACAAATGTGTTATGAAGCCGGTGAAATTCCAGCACGTAGTTTGTCCTTATTTCTAGTCTTAATATAGTGAGTTGTTTGTGTCCTCCCATACTTATTAACACTATAATTTGAAAAACATTGTAAACACCAATGATTTCTAAAGAGTGACTGTAGAGTTTCTTACTGGCTCTTCTCCATAGTTTATTTTTATTTTTATTTGGCAGTTTGATAATTTCAGACTGGTAATATTCACATAGACTTCTTATCAATTTAAATTAATGATAAATGATAAATGATTTATTTTCTGTAAGTAGGTTTGTACAAACACTTTTACATGTCAATCATATTTTTTTTAAACTAGATGAGGTCGGCGTTTCCTATCTGACTACTCTGAGAAGAAAGGCCGAAACAAACTCAGAGGTCACAGTCTCTTTTAAAGTCCAGACATAATCTTGGTCAGATCATGTGAAGACCATGTAGATTGGTGTCTGAAATGGTCTTTTGAGTAAAGAACCACACAGATTGAGCGGACCTGTCCAGTCAGTGCACGCATTTGTCAAAAATCGTGCAGCTCAACTCAGAACTTGAGGAGCCTTACGATTCGACGAACAATACCAATGAAAGGACATTTGGGTAGGCCGCATAAATTACTCAAACTGCCAGGTCATGATTAAAACTAACTAAGAAGGAAAACAGAAAAAAGAAATGACCCACATAGTCTTAACACTCACAATAATAATAATAAAAAATAAGATACTTTACAAAGTAAATATCCATGTCATTGTTTATATAATATTCATCAATGTCAATGTGTATATAAAAATCCGGAAATAATCTTTGATCTTTGAGGACTATGTAGATTGGTGTCTGAAGTGGTCTTTTGAGGAAAGAACCACACAGATTGAGTGGACCTGTGCAGTCGGTGCACGCATTCGTCAGTAACCGTGCAGCTCAACTCAGAACTTAAGGAGCTCAACGATTCGACGAGTAATACCAAGGACAGGACATTTGTGTAGACCGCATAAACCACTCAAAGTGCCACACCATGATTAAAACGGATACAATGACCCACATAGTCCTCACATTCACAATAATTAAAATAATATAAGACTTTAAACAGTAAATGTTCATGTCATTCTGTATATAAATAGATATTTAGAAAGAGAAAAAAAAAACAAAAGTGTAAATCAGCAAAAAATAAAAAATAAACAACATTCACTGTCTAGATCTTATTAATAAGTTAGGATAAGAAATTAATTAGGATAAGATATGTACACTATCGCAATAGGTTTCCCTGTAAGGATAGATGTAATTTAATAAATAAATAAATAAATAAAATTGAAGCTTTTATTGAGGTAAGTTCCAAAAAAAAGTTCGTAGTCTAGGAAGTGGTGGACCTGACCCGGTTAATTTTTGGGGTGTAATGTATCCATGAGGGTAGGTGGAAGATGGAAACAACTGCTCATTCCAAAGTTCCTTTTATTAATACCAATTATAACATACGAATCCTATTGCTAACTTAAATTACTTAGTAACTAGAATATTAATGCTTTGCTTGCGAACCGTTACATGTTATTGCACCGACGACTGAAATTAATTAGGATTTTAGAATTACAGAAGAAAATATAAAAAAGTAGACGTCTTTTCGGAATTAAATTCTATCGAGGAAATTTGAAGCAATTGCGTTTTCCTTCAGTCAGAGTCTTAATCAAACAGTCAATAAATATACAACGTGTAACGTTAAATGCGCAAAACCTGAGACACCCCAACTGATTTTTAATTCAATTGACCTATTTCACATAGAAAATAAGTCATTAAAAAAATTGTAAAGGTTTTATGTGCTGTTTTAGTTTTACTGGCCATTCTGATCGTTTCTTGCGTCTGCGACGACGCTTTGTTGAGCGGGTAGTCGTCACCGGGCCGCTGCGCCACGCTGACATTGGGTTGCTTGATCTATTAATAAATAGACACGGCAACGTTCTTAATGAAGATTTTTTGTAAAATGTGACCTATATTAAAAAGTGGTTCAATTAATTCTGCACGTTATTCTGATCAAACTATTTTCAGGTTTTGCGCATTTAACGTTACACGTTGTATAACTAAAATTCAAATCCAAACATGGTCTAATAGTGAAATAAATGGTTCCGAAAAAACACCCAATTTATTTTGGTATCGCCTTAATGGGGATCAGCAAAGGCATGTCCTTACAGGGGCTATCTTTTCCACCACACAGTTCTGACGAAAAAAAAAATGCAGTATAAGCTTTCAGTATAATTTTTATACATGGCTACTAAAATCGTATTACGTCTGGTCAAAAATGAACGGGGACATGGATTCTCATATAAAAAATAATTAATTGCTCGGTATTTTTACCAGTTCACCCGGCGGAGAGATGCGCAGACGACATTATTGCGATCGCGGGCAAAACCTGGATGAGGCTGGCACAGGAGCGTGGGGATTGGTACAAGAAAAGAGAGCTAAGCACAGCAGTGGATGAAGTCGGGTTGCAGATGATGATGATGATTGTTACCAGGAAGACATACAATGACATAGTTAATTTCAAACAAAGAACAGACGTGCGATTCTGTAACCACCTCACCGTGAAAACTTGGGTGAAGTGAGCGTGGAGTGCGTCGTCAATAGTGTTAATCCCTAGCATCAGTATGACTCACAGCTCACTCTTAACTCAGTTCACCTTAGTTATCACGGTGAGATTTTTCCAGAATCGACCGGCTGTTCTCTGTTTGAAATTAACTATGTCATTTTATGTCTTCCTGGTAACAATAATTTGTTACCAGAAAGACATACAATGATATAGTTAATTTCAAACAGAGAACAGGTAATTCTCCTTCTTAGCGTATTGATGGCAATCTAAGTGTGTGTACGGGGCCAAGAATTCGGCTACATGTTAGGCGCCATCTCTAGCGTCCATTAGTTCCTGTAACGTGCAGCTGAAAGGACACGCATGTCATAATATTAAGTGTCCCATCGTTTGTGGAACACACCACAGTTACACTCCAAGGCGAAGTTGTCTATGAATCTACAACTGAACAGGTTTTCCTTGCTTCGGCCAGTCTGGGTCCGGAGTCTAAGCGGGTAATATATTCGTTTACCTACTTCTGAATCTCGTTACAAAAGGTTCTGCCGCAGGCTACAATAATGTGTAATTAACCTTTCGCTGTAAAAGGACCTAATAATTACTGAAATGGCTGTAAAATGTACAAATCATTTTGGAACATAATTATAAATAAGGATAAGTCTTATAATGTTTCGATCTGATATAAAAAGGGTCAAATTACCGGCTATCAAAGGTATTTGCAAAATTGCTTACCAGCCACATGTAAACTAGATTGTAGCTGTATTGTGACTTATTAGGGTTCCGTACACAAAGGGTGCCTATTACGGGACCCTATTACTAAGACTCCAATGTCCGTCCGTCTGTCACATAGCCCACCTTTTTTTGAACAATGTAAGATGTCGAAACATTTCAGTGACTCATCATCTGCCTAGCCTTTTCCCATCTATGTTGGGGTCGGCTTTCAGTCTAGCCGGATGCAGCTGAATAATAGAATAATAGAACCATTTCAGTGACGATTTACTTTAAAAAAGATCTCAAAATATCTCTAAACTTTTTGGGAAAGATTCATCACACACTGGCTGGGTGAGCGAACGGCATTCGCGTTGTAAAATTTTGAAAAAAAAAAAATAGTACATAATTATTTATTTGTATTATTTTTGCCACTGACAGGCTATGATGAAGAACACACATCTTCCTGAAACCATTACATACCACATCCTTTTGAATCGTTACGAAATTCTATTACCTATTGTCAAGGAGTTTATTAAGAAAACATGAAAATAATCTTTTGGAAAACCAAAAATATTCAAGATTTTCCCTTTTCATCGCCTACCCCTCACTTGAGTGTGACCTGCCAGAGGGCAGCTGTAATGAGGGGGTGTTGAATCCCGAGAGCCTCTCAAGTGAACTCAACAAGCTGAGTTCGCGAAGTCTAAGTAACTTTGTTTTACAATGTTATGGAGTTAAGAGCTGACGTCATGAGGTACAGTGTCAACCAAAAGTCCATAGGCAATCTCACAAAGCAATAGCTTGACGTTTAGTTTGACTTACGACATTCTGTAATGAGTAATTTTTATACTACAGGCACACACACACACACTCGCATTCGATCGCAACCGATTCTAGAATATTTCATAAATTCAACCATTAGGGTATATGACATGTACTCGTATAGCTTAGCGGTTTTAATACGTCGGTAAGCGCGTTTATGCGTAGCGATCCGTGGATTCGAATTTCACGCGAGGTGATATTTTTTTTATGTTTTACTAATCACGCTGTTGGATAAAGTTACGTGTCATGTATGTCTTGTTCACATGCTTCGTAAAACTTTATTTTTATACCCACAGAAATCTAAATAAATAAATTCTAAGGTAGACAGATGCAGTTAACTTCCGACTCATTTACCGCGACCAATTACTAGAACGTCGTTGGTTCTTGGTTGGTTAATATTGGCGCCAATTCTAAACTAAATTTGAGTTCAGTGCACCATTTTCTTTCTTTTTCATTAAGAAAAGGACAGAAAATAAATATTAGTTTAGTCCTGTTAAATTAGTCAGCGCCTGACGTAAATTGACGTATTTTTAGTAGCTAATTTTTCTATCACGTACAAACTTGTCTAATTCTTATCTTAATTTGGCAGGACTAAACTGATATTTATCTTCTGTCCTTTTCTTAATGAAATAGAAAGAAAAAGATGCACTGAACATAAACTTAGTTTAGTTTGTGAACAAGGGAATCGATGCCATTGTGGGTTAGTGACGTGTGTTTAATATATTAGTGGTGTTGTAGTTCATTTTAAAATGCAAGCTTTAAATATTGAGATGAGAGCAGATATTATCGCGCTACGTAAAAGTGGACTATGTAGCTGTATTTTAGGTGCTACACTCGCAATGAACGACCTTTTCCAAAAAGAATGCCAACCAGGCTCTAACTGAGGAATGCTGCTCGTTGATGCAAATAATACTTTCAATTCTATGAACAGACAGCTAGCTCTCTGGCAAGCAAGAATATATTGGCCACATTGCGCTCGATTTATGAAACAAACAATGGTCACGCAAAACTTGTAATACGTGATTCTGGTATGAGATTACAAAGAAGAAGGAAAGAAGGAGTCACCCAAGGTGATCCACTTGCCATGCCATTGTATGCTCTTGCAACACTATTCATAAAGTAGTACCACTGGATTCGGCTGGACACATCTGCCGATCAGTCAAACGATCAGTGGGCCAAACTGACAACCCAGTGAGTCCCGCTTAATGGCAAACGACATCGTGACAGGTCCAGACAGAGATGGCGGTATGAGATGGACTCCTTTGACGTTGACTATGTGGGTCATTGTTTCCGTTTTAATCATGGTCTGTCAGTTTGAGTGGTTTATGCGGTCTACACAAATGTCCTGTCCTTGGTATTGCTCGTCGAATCCTTGAGCTCCTTAAGTTCTGAGTCGAGCTGCAAGGTTACGGACGAATGCGTGCACTGACTGCACAGGTCCACTCAATCTGTGTGGTTCTTTCCTCAAAAGACCATTTCAGACACCAGTCTACATGGTCTTCACATGATCTGACCAAGATTATGTCTGGACTTTAAAAGAGACTGTGACCTCTGAGTTTGTTTCGGCCTTTCTTCTCAGAGTAGTCAGATAGGAAATGCCGACCTCATCTAGTTTAAAAAAATATGATTGACATGTAAAAGTGTTTGTACAAACCTACTTACAGAAAATAAATCATTTATCATTTGATAAAGATTGGTCCTTGGCAGCTCGGGACAGAGAGAGGTGGAAAGAGAGTAGGGAGTCCTTTTCCCAGCAGTGGGAAAAAATAACGGCTAAAAAAATATTTTCTATCTGCTGATTATTACTATTTAGATAATTTCAAAAGTATTATTATTAATTCCTTTATAAAAGTAACGTAAATTCATCACCTGCTGGTCTAGTGGTCAGTGGCCCTGACTGCTATACGCAAGGTCGTGGGTTCGATTCCCACCCAGCACAAATGTGTGTGTGATGAACACGATCATTTGTTCTTTGTCTGGTTGTAATTTGTCTATAATATTTATGTATTTAGAAATATACAACGTGTAACGTTAAATGCGCAAAACCTGAAAATAGTTTGATCAGAATAACGAGCAGAATTCATTGAAACACTTTTTAATATAGGTCACATTTTTCAAAAAATCTTCATTAAAGACGTTGCCGTGTCTATTTATTAAGAAATCAAGCAACCCAATGTCATCGCGCCGCAGCGGCCCGGTGACGACTCCTCCCTCGATAAAGCGTCGTCGCAGACGCAGGAAACGATCAGAATGGCCAGTAAAACTAAAACAGCACATAAAACCTTTACAAGTTTTTTTAATGACTTATTTTCTCTCTGAAATATGTCAATTGAATTAAAAATCAGTTGGGGTGTCTGAGGTTTTGCGCATTTAACGTTACATGTTGTATATGTATGTGTATCAGTTGTCTAATACTCATAGCACAAGCTCTACTTAGTTTGGGACTAGATGGCGTTGTGTCAAAGTTGTGGAATATTACTCGTATTATATTATTATTTATTTATCAGCCCTGGAAGTTTTTCTTTTAATCAAAAGCATACTTTACTAAACTCAAGGAATTGATAGTGTTTTACAGAAATGTTTTGAGAAAGAATTAATGGACAATAATAATAAATCAATTTTCTGTTTTTTTTTTTTTCTTTTTCTGTTAATATTTAATAGATGTTATATTGAAGTTCTACCCTTTCTTCATAAAATATTCAATGTTTCAGCCTTGTCACAATTATATTACGTCCAAGTAAATAATTGCCTCTTGAGACTTCAATGTTTTGTAGATAAATGTTTCTATTGATATTCTGTACCCTTCTAGGTTTATTTGCGTTGGATTTAGGTAATATTAATTGCCCTAATAATAACAATTAACTTTGCTAAGTGTATAAACAGTAATATATTTATTTATTAAAGAGGATACAAATAATATACACACTAACCAACTATTAACATATTGAACGCCGTGGTGGTCACCGGTGACCACATTATACTTTCCATCTGAGCTGACGCCGATTCGCGATTTCGACAAATTTTACACATTATACTTCACTGGCTCATATGGTTCAAAATAGTCTAAATAATTATTTATTATTACTATCCCAACAATTAACAAAATTATTGCTGTTACTCACTGGTGACTACCGCGGCGTTCAATGTGTTAAAATAAAAATGAAATTATTTTGTAAAAGTGTTTAGAATAAGTTAGATTATAAGATACGTTCTCCACATATCTTTCTTTTGCTGTGCCCGACAGGGTCCATGATTCTTTCTTTTGGCAAATATTTACCACCTAAGCCTACATTGTGGAATACAATAAAGAATTGACTATTGAATATTGAGTAACCTAACTAAAACTATTAAAAAACTAAAATAAGGCGTCGATAAATTCCTCCGCATCGCTGTCGACTGGTAATGTACCCAAAAGACTGGCAGTGCCACGTTGTATGGCAATGCCTCTGTCCAACTGGTCTTGCTAACCTAGGTAAAAGTCAACCCTTGGGTCACGCGAAGTGTCAACCAGCCGTTTCGAGCTAGTTTTGTTATAGTTACTTTAGTTTAACTAGCGACCCGCCCCTGTTTTGTATGGTTTTTAAGACACGGAGAGAAAAATCTTAGAAAAATTACTGTGCTGTCTCATAATCTGAATGCATTTGAGTGGTAATGGAAAAACTACCATGCTAGCATAGTAAAAATTCTTATGCTGTACAGTAAAATTTATTGGACAAATAGTGAATTTTTCCAAATCTCACTCAGAAAATTTTCTGTAGATGTCACTTGCACTCACTTTACAGTGACGAGCACAGTAATTTTTCTAAGAATTTTCTGTCCGTGTAGATAAACCATTTATTTAGTGCACACAAACGAAATAACAAAAAACACCACACCAAGTAAAAAGGAAGTTTGATTATAGCAGAAATATAAAATTAGCTACGTAAAGTCTGCCTAGTACTTTGATAGCAAACATAGGTTTCAAAGCAGATGCACTCCGCTTTTTCCACTCTAACATCGCAAAGGGAATTTCAGAGAGCTTCAGTAGCAACTGAAAGTTTGAATTCACTAAAAGAGTAATTGGATTAAATTCAAATACAAGAGTGCAAAGAGACTGGGCGCGTATATTTGGGGAACACATCAAATATGTATGTTTGTACGCGACGATAGCTCGTGAATGGGTGAAATAGAAAGATAGCGGACTGTATAACAAGAAGTAAGTATAATAAAGAAGGAAAGTAAAGAAATTACAACGGTCGGTTGAAGAAATGACAATGTATGTGTATGAGATGTAAGACGCGCAAGCGCAGCCGTGCATTAAGGCGAGCAACAGCTGACTGTCGTGGCGGTGTGGCGCGGGGGCCCGCGCTCGGCCGTCGGCCGGCTGACTCCCCGCTGTCCCCGCACCCCTCGTTCACTGCCGCTAGCGCGCGGCGATGTTGAGTGGAGCGGTCTCAACAATGTTTGTGTGTGTATTCCTCTATTTATGTGCAACGAAAAGATATACAGGGTCAAATTAAATTAGCTAGCGAAACTTCGCAGACCTGATGGGTCGATATCAGCACACGAAAAAAGTGTTTTTTTAGTGGTATTGTTCCTTGAAGAAAATCGTAAAAAGAAAATCTTTGTTTAGATATCGATACTGATATGTAATTTGACCCTGTATAAGGGGTGTGTAACGGTTGATATAATAACAAAAAATCTAACGTTCACTTGACCTAATTTCAGTTAATATACTTTTGTTTAATATAACGATCAGTTGAGATAATGAATTGTTGATATAATTTAATTTTATCTAATTTCTTATGATATAATAAACATTTCCTATAATGCACATATGACATAATATTCATGTAGTATATTATTCATTTACTATAGTTGTCAAAAAATAAGAGGCCCGTTTTGACATTTGTCATCGCGACGTAACTAGTGAAGTAACCATACGACTCGGTACTCGATACTCACGATAAATCGATTCAAGTTTGTATGAGTATTTGATCGATTTGATTAGGTATGTATTGTATTTTCTAATCAGAAGTTTAATCCAATGCACTTTGCATTGGATTAAACTTCTGATTAGAAAATTTAACTTAAACTTTAATATTGTAGGTATTTTGAAATGATACAATGGTACGAAAGGTCAATTTGTCTTTAATTTAATATTTTTAGTTACAATAACGTTCACTCAATCACAAAAAATCAAGAAAAAGCGAAAGTGATTGAATTTTCATTTAATCATTTTCTTTGCATGATGATCCAAAATCGTCAGTTGAGCTATCGTCACCTGTAAATATAATTATTTCATTTTCAATTATATTATCAATATTCACGTCTCTGTCAAAATCTTCCTTTATTATTTTTCGAGTTTTTTCTACCACTTTTGCCCAGTCTTCTTTAGTAATTTTGGCACAAGCTTCTTTCAGCAATGTCAACATTTTCTTAGTGGAGAATGGCGACTTTGTATTGTGGCGAGCTGCGTATCCTTTGACTTGGGCCCATATCAACTCAATAGCATTGTACTGACAATGGTACGGCGGCGTTCTTATCACTTTGTGTCCATGCTGAAGTGCCAATTCATCAATTTTATATTTTAGTTTCGCTGATTTATTTTCTTTTACCAGTTCCAGCAATTCAACTTTCAACAATTTCATGTCAGCTTCAACGCCTTGTCTTTGTAGCCATGCCACTAAATCAGCCTTTTTGTTTGCTTGAGTAGGTGCTTTGTCTATTTGAACTGAATGGTAAGATGCATTGTCCATAATGATTATGCACTGTTCGGGGAGATTTGTTAACAATTTAGTAAACCACTCTGTGAATGTATTTGCGTCCATTTCTTCGTGATATTCTTTTGTACTTTTAGACTCGAATGCGAGTAAGGCATCATTCACAAAACCTCCCCCGGCTGATCCAGCGTGGCAGATTATTAGGCGTCCACCTTTTCCCATTGGCACTTTTGAGCAAGATGCCTTGGTATCGTCCGTCCACGACTGCGGCACGGTATGATTTGAGTTCAGCCAAGTCTCATCGATAAATATGACATTGTCCCAATTTGTGATTTTGTTCATCGCCCTCAAAAATGATACTCTGTGCAAAATTAAATCATATCGTTCCATCATAATTTTCCTCTTGTCGGTTTTCTTGTACTTGAATCCAATTTGCTTCATAATTGTTATTAAAGACGTGGAACTGCCACTAAACAGGCCACACTCTCGTAGTGATATCAACAATTTACTCACAGTTGGGTATTCATTTCTTGTGTAATAAGCATACACGTGGTTTCGAATAGCGTCTACGTCAAATGTGTCAATACCTGTTATAGGCTTGCTTTTCTTCCTCTTTTTAGGCGTACGTAATACATTTTCTTCAGTACCGGAAGGCCCATACTTTTCCTTCAAGATGGTTCGAATAGTTTTTTTGCCGATTCCAAGTGCTTCTGCGACGCGATCTTGCACTTGTGTTACGGACAATAAAGGTCCACCATTAACTGATTCGCGTTCGAAGTATTCGGTTAACTTCACAACCAATTCGCGTGACTGGCTGTTGATTGTACGTCCTCTTTTCGACATGTTGAAACAGTTCGTACGATATAACAATAAACACCAAAATGGAGTCCAAACCACTATCTTTAAATCAATGTCCAAAATAGAAGAGCCAAGGTCAACCTGATAGTAAACAGTAATAGTCCAAAAGCAAAGCCGAGTCGAGAAAAAAATATCAAACATAAACAAGCGCGCAGTCAACTTCACAAGATGGCGAACGAAAGACTGCGCAGTGCGCGCGTGGACGCTAAGTCACGTACCGCTTGGTCAGAGACAAGCCATTCTATAGAAACCAGTGTCGCCAATTCATTTAATTACTATTAAAATCGAATGAAGCTGGTGAAATTCAGTAATTAATTGGTTACAACACTAGTATTTAAAAAAAAAAGACTGAGAACGTAACTGTTTTTGAGATGTTTCGTATTAATTAGAAATTGCATGCTACTATAAAGTAAGCGCAAAAAGAATACTCGTAATATATTCCATTGTATTATTTAACGCGCCAAAAAATGTATGTATTTTTTTAAAACACTTTATGTAATGAATTATTATTTTATTGTTTCTTTCAGTTTCATTCCAAGTTACATTCTAGGGTCTTTCCCAAATGTCAAAACGGGCCTCTTATTTTTTGACAACTATATAATATTCATAATCTCTAATAACTTGTAATATAATTTAGATGCAATCTGGACTTTAGGGCACCCCGACTCGGACAGGTTAGGTTAGAAGGGGATGGCGGGGTCGTGTGAGCGAGCGAAGCGAGCGAATAGACCCCGCCATCCCCTTCGTGGTTATTTTTTTATAAACCATCCAGAAGTAGGAGCCCCGCGAAGCGGGGCTCCGTCGACCAAACCCACCCTCGACCATGCATTGAATATTTTAAGATTTGGTTAGGTGCCATTTGAGTTAGGTTAGAACTGTGACCATTAAACATGAAAATTAGGTCAAAAGAACATTAGGTCAAATGAATGTTATATAAAAAGAATATTATACATATTGAAAATTATATAAAATGAACGTTATACTAAATGTTTTATATTAAATGAAAATTATATCATATGAAACATTAGGTCATATGAAATTAGGTTATATGATTTTATAGCATATGAAAATTATATTATATGAACGTTATTTCAAGTGAAATTAGAGCATTTGTTATTATATCATGTTATATCATGTATTATATCATGTTATTGTATTATATGTATTATATCATGTTATTATATCAACTATAGTTATTAGAAGTGAAGAACAGGTACACAAGCTTTTGCTAGAAAAATGACTATTTTCCTGTAATACTGTAATTTACTTTCTTTTTACTGTTAAATCATTAGTATTATTGCTTATTCTAGATATACCTGCTAACCTACTTTTGAAGGTGATTTGCCAAATTTCCTACAATGTTTTGCCTGGTCCTTTAAGATTTTTTGTTAATGTCATTAATACACACATTCATTCAGTACATAACCTAATCATATCCATATATATAAACACACAAACACACATCAAACATTTACAATGTATACTCGTACACCCATTAATTTACTCGAACGCCAGAACTTACACAACGAAACCATATTCCTCACATAAATCTAATATTACAATCATTATTGAAATAAACACTTCCTTGAAAAATACATTCATCCTGGATTCACTCTGTTTTAATGGATAATACTTTACAAACTGTATCTGAGCTAGACAGCATTGAAATTGCCCGTTCTATCGCTTGCGATTACTCAGAACTCCACGAACACGTTTTACTAAACAAAAATGACCTTACTATCATATCTCAAAACATAAGAAGTATATATCGGAACTTTGACGATTTTATTATCCATCTGTCTACACTTCAACTCGAACTAGATATCATTATCCTGACGGAATGCAGATTAAGTTCTAATAAGCCTATTCCGCAAATAAACAATTACCACTCTTATAGTACAACTCGACAGCTTAATCAGAACGATGGGGTGGTAGTATATGTCAAAGGTTCCATAAAGCACAAAGTCGAGGAAATACAACTCGACCAAGCGTCCTGTCTACGGCTGGATGTTCTGGGCAGTGATGTGTACTGTATATACCGCTCGCCGTCAAATTCTAATATTGATAGATTCATTGACTCTCTTAGCACACAACTTAACACGAGATCGTCACAGAAAAACACCATTATAGCTGGAGATATAAACATCAACATCAAGGCTAGAGAGACTGAATCGTCCCAAGATCACAAGAATAGAGTTAGTTACCTAAACATGCTATCTCTTTTCGGGATACTGCCTGGACATACCCTTGCCACCAGGGAACAAAACTGCCTCGACCACTTCATGTTAAATATAAACAAAAAGAAGTTCTCTGCCTTTATTGCTATCTTACACTCTACTGTCACTGACCATTACACCACATTCCTATCTCTAACAAAATTAAAAAACACTTATACTGCACCCAAAACTACGACTACACTAAATTACGAGCAAGCTCTAAAAGACTTGCAGGAGAAGAAATTATCTGATCTATTATTTTGTGATGATCCAGACTTATTAATTACTAGCTTTATAAATACCTTAACTACTATTATCAATGACAATACGATTACGAAAATAATTCCGAATAGTAAACGGATCATCAAGCCATGGATCACTACGGGTATACTGCGCTGTATTAAAAACCGAAACAACCTACAAAAACAGAGCCGCAATGACCCCTACAATGAAATTCTAAAAATAACTTATACTAGATACAGGAACTACTGCAATAATCTAATTAAAAAATTAAAAAGGAAATATGAACGAGACTTACTCGCAAAATCTGTAACTAATAATAAAATACTATGGAAAAACATCAAAAATGTAACATACTCTAATAAAATAAAAAGTCAAAACTTAGAATTGTTAAATATAAAACCTACCTATCATGACTCGATAAATTATATTAATGATTACTTTGCTAACATCGGAAAACATCTAGCCTGTCAAATTCACCCAAGCTTAAAACCAGTCCGTAGCCATGTTCACCCAAATACATCTCCGCTAAACACTTTCGTACTATTGGACACTGACGTAACTGAAGTGAACGGTATATTGACAAGTTTAAAATCAGATAGTGCCCCGGGTTGGGACAAAATTTCAACAAAACTCCTAAAGTTTGTAAGAAAGGAAGTCGTTCCTGTGATTACCCACCTTGCAAATCTCTGTCTCCAGCAAGGCGTCTTCCCAGCTCCCCTAAAGCAGTCTATTATAATACCAGTACACAAGGGGGGGGACAGAGACGATGTCAATAATTATAGACCTATCTCGATCTTACCAGCCATTTCAAAAATTCTCGAAAAGATAATAAATTCTAGACTTACTCAATTCCTTAAGAAATTCAGCTTACTATCTCCTTCTCAATTCGGCTTCAGACAGGCAGTAAGTACCGAAGATGCTGTAACTGCGTTAACTTCTCAGATAATCGAGCGACTTGATAAGGGAAGCAAATGCTTGTCCATTTTCTTAGACCTCAAAAAAGCATTTGACACCGTCTCTGTCCCTACCCTTGTGGACAAATTACAAAAACTCGGAATAAGAGGTACTGCCCTCAGTTTACTGAAAGATTACCTCTCTAACAGAATGCAAAAAGTAAAAATAGGACAATACACTAGCAACGAAGCAGAGGTAACATACGGCGTACCACAGGGCAGTGTTTTGGGTCCTACCCTCTTTCTAATATATATCAATGATCTGTGCAATATTAAATTACCAAATGCCAGGATATTTGCATACGCCGATGATACTGCTGTTGTATTTGCTGGTACTTCTTGGAATGATGTTAAGCTTAACGCAGAGCTAGGGATTGCTCATATAGCTGAATGGCTGCAAAACAACTTACTAACACTGAACACCACCAAGACCAACTTCATATGTTTTAGTGTTAGTAACCGGACACAGCCCAATGAAGACCTGCAACTGAAAGTACACACATGTGGAGATATAAATAGCATATACTGTAACTGTCCGTGCCTACACAGAGTCTCTAAGACGAAATACTTAGGCGTGATGGTTGACCAGAATTTATCCTGGTACCCTCACCTTGAGCAGGTGATTGGCAGGGTTAGAAAGCTTACTTGGATTTTCAAATCACTGAGACACGTTGCCCCAACTAAAATGTTGAGGAGTGGTAGGCGACCTAGAAACCTCCTTAACGAAATTTATATTGCTCTAGCACAGTCCGTCCTTCTGTATTGTATACCCATTTGGGGTGGCGCAGCTAAGACTAGATTTATGAACGTGGAACGTGCACAACGAGCACTTCTTAAAGTTATGTATTTCAAAAGCAAAAGATACTCTACTGAAAACCTATACGAAATTAGTAATTTGCTATCGGTCAGAAAACTGTACATAACCCAAACGGTTCTAAAAAAACATAAAACCCTTCCATATCAATTGGATAGAATACATAAAAGGAGAAAGGATTTAATTACAGAAGTTCCCCAATGTAAAACGAAATTCGCAAGCAAACAATTTCCCTATCTCTCAGCTCAATTATACAATAGGATTAATAAAAAAATATATGTACACAATAGGAACTATTACGACTGTAAAAAAATGTTAACAAACTGGATTAGGTCTCTTATTTATGAGGAAACGGAAGCTCTTCTGGTATATCACGAGTAATATAATCACACACTATAGCCATACACACCTCACTATACTCCACTCTCTACACTACTGTACATCACAACTCACTACACCACCCCACACCACGCTACACCACACCACACCATACACTGCACCACATCACATCATATCACATCAAACCACACTGTATGTTATACACACCACACCAAACTAATAGCACACCACGCTTCTTACTACATGATGCATACTCAAGATGTTAGAATACTGATGACAAGACTAGCAAGATAGATATTTAACTGTAACACTACATCTAAGATATGGAAGAGCGGAGTCTCCTAACACAGGCATTGTTTGCCTAAAAGGAGGCTCCAAACACAAATCATTGTACATGAAGCTTTTTCTGATAATAAAATATATTTCTATTTCTATTTCTATCATACATTACACACCCCTGTATAAGGGCCTCCCGAACGATTTTGGTCACGGTGGCAAATCTCAACGGATATTAGCCAGGTACGCAGGAAAAGCAAGTAAAGAAGAAGTATTGCATAAACACAGGTGCACTATCTGTTCCTTTACTCTCATAGTCCGATGGGACGGCAATCCGACACGACCGGGGAGAGATCAGGCGTAGCGTAGGACTTGTTGGTCCTACGTGATCTCCTGGCACGTAAAGACGTTGCTTTACGTGCTTTCCGGTATTAACCCGCCAACTTCCAGACTCCGGGCTGTTACTAAATAAATCCTAAAGGGGCTCCCTCACCAGGAGCATTCGCCTGTAATGTAACATTTCAAATTCGATATTGAGCATTACATTACAATACTACCTCCCTGACTGACGAGCATTCGCGTGTAATGTAACATTACAGATTGCGGCGCGAGGAGCGCTCTGTGGCCCAACGGACACATTTAATTACAAGTGGAGCGCATCGATGTTACAAGTTATATCAAGGTATTACACATTGTATCATTACAAGGTGCGCATTGTAATGCTCGAATCTGAAACGTTATATTACACGCGAATGCTCCTGATGAGCGAGCGCCTTAATGGAAAACCCAATAACATTTTGTTTGACCTGGGAATCAAACCCACGACCCCACGCAACCATGCAACCATGCAACCATGTGACTAACGGACCCTGTATAATTATAATAGTGTGTAGCCTCAGTTGGAAATCCAATAAATAAATAAATATTTTGTGTGTATCTATTGTGATCCATCAAACCCATCGATCAAATTTCTGCTAATAACATTTTTGTTGAGGACTCGAGCCATTTCATTTTTTTGGGAAATACATTGTTATATTCCCAAGTTACAAAATGAAAAAAAAAGACGAATCGTTTTGCTGACCAATAGCAATGATAGCATTTTTATTGCCAAACTGGGCATATTCATAGATTCCTTAACTATAATTTTAACTGTGGTACCTACTTCCATATTCCCAAGGGTCTAAAATTCAAGGCTACGGGGTCTTTGCTTCATTATTGGTAAAGGTACTTGGTGGATATTAATGTTATCCAATAACGTTTCGTAATTTGTAGAAATCGGCCATAAATTCGGCATTTTCCCAATGTTGGGGCCAGCTACCAGTCTTACCGAATGGAGCAGAATATCAGTATTTTACATGCAGCGACTGCTTATTTGACCTCCAAAATCCAATTGGCTGCAGGAACATCGACGCACAACCTGGTATGAACCATAGATTCAGTACATGATTCTAAAACCCCTGCGTTGAAATTTTTCGCTGGTTGTCAAAAAAAAAAAAACATGTAGGTTCGTAGAAACCCGGGCAGAAACGAAGTTCAAAACGAAAATCTAAGATAGCGGCTGCGAAAATTTTAAAATGACGACTTTGAAAATTTACGCAGCCGCCATCTTGGTTTTTCATTTTATTTTAAACAAGGCTTACAGACTAACATGCTAATGACATAAATTATGTAATATTAACAAAATAGCTAATAACAAGCCTCCATATATAGTTAAGGAAAAGTCTATAAAAAAGAGTACATACAAGTTAATATAATCAGTTAAGAGAGTAAGTTAACTATCCTTGAAAAACGCAGAACAAATCGACATTAAGTTCCCTATGAAGCCTATTGAAACTAAGTGCACTTCTTATTGAGAAAACATTCCGCCCATAATTAGTCATTGCGAAAGGTAGATTTAATATTGGCCGATGGCGTAATCCCATCAGATTCGTGCGTAATGACAGATTAGCAACAAGTTCAGGACAGTCACACACATTTTGACCTCACTATTGGCTTTAGCACCATCGATAACCATGAAAACTATACCTCTCTCCCTCTCTGTATCTTTCTATTGAATAATAATATAATAAAAAGTCGCATTGAGGGGGCATAAAGCTTTTTCGTTACGTAACGATTTCTACCAGTTTACTCCTACCGTAAGCCGCGTTTAAGAACTTCGTTCCAAAAAATCTGCAGTGTTAAAGAAAGGTGCAATGTCTCATAATCAGCCTATACTGTTCCCACTGTCGGGACACATGCATTACCTAGGTGAGAGGGAGCAGGCTGTAGTCCACCACGCGGGCCGAGTGCGGTTAGGTGGGTGTCACATGTCTTCAAAATTCGTGACTTAACTGATTTAGAGACAGCCCGTTTAGTTTACTTTAGTTATTTTCACGGTGTGATGTCATACGGTATTCTGTTGTGGGGAAATGCCGCCGATATTCAGACAATTTTTATTTTACAAAAAAGGGCAATTCGTTCCATTTATAAATTAAGTCCCAGACACTCCCTCAGAGACAAGTTTAAAGATATATAATGACTGTGCCTTCTCAGTACATTTATGATAATCTTTTGTATGCACATAAAAATATTAATCTGTTTAAAAAATACAGTGATATCCATAATATAAATACTAGGAACAAACACAAATATTATGTTGTTCCTACAACAAGGCTCAAAAAAATAGGTGGCTCGTTTAGATGCCAATGTATACGTTTTTATAATAAACTTCCTAGCCACATTCAAGAACTAAGCATTAATATATTCAAATCTTTTATAAAGCTAAAACTATGCCAGAAAGCCTATTATACTGTAAAAGACTATATTGAGGACAAAAAAGCTTGGGATTGAGCTGCTCCAATAGGTCTAGACAGTGAATGTTGTTTATTTTTTTTTATTTTGCTGATTTATACTTTTGTTTTTTTTTCTTTCTAAATATCTATTTATATACAGAATGACATGAACATTTACTGTTTAAAGTCTTATATTATTTTAATTATTGTGAATGTGAGGACTATGTGGGTCATTGTTTCCGTTTTAATCATGGTCTGTCAGTTTGAGTGGTGTATGCGGTCTACACAAATGTCCTGTCCTTGGTATTGCTCGTCGAATCGTTGAGCTCCTTAAGTTCTGAGTTGAGCTGCACGGTTACTGACGAATGCGTGCACTGACTGCACAGGTCCACTCAGCGTGGTTCTTTCCTCAAAAGACCACTTCAGACACCAATCTACATGGTCCTCAAAGATCAAAGATTATATCCGGATTTTTATATACACATTGACATTGATGAATTTTATATAAACAATGACATGGATATTTACTTTGTAAAGTATCTTATTTTTTATTATTATTACTGTGAGTGTGAAGACTATGTGGGTCATTTCTTTTTTCGGTTTTCCTTCTTAGTTAGTTTTAATCATGATCTGGCAGTTTGAGTCATTTATGCGGCCTACCCAAATGTCCTTTCATTGGTATTGTTCGTCGAATCGTAAGGCTCCTCAAGTTCTGAGTTGAGCTGCACGATTTTTGACAAATGCGTGCACTGACTGGACAGGTCCGCTCAATCTGTGTGGTTCTTTACTCAAAAGACCATTTCAGACACCTATCTACATGGTCTTCACATTATCTGACCAAGATTATGTCTGGACTTTAAAAGAGACTGTGACCTCTGAGATTGTTTCGGCCTTTCTTCTCAGAGTAGTCAGATAGGAAACGCCGACCTCATCTAGTTTAAAAAAATATTATTGACATGTAAAAGTGTTTGTACAAACCTACTTACAGAAAATAAATCATTTATCATTTATCTTCAAATTTTTGGTTCTAGGACATGCCAGTTTCCTCACGATGTTTCCTTTCACCGTTTTGAGAGCAGTAGTGATGAAATAATTTACACAAATTGAAGCGCTTGTCTGGGTATGAACCTACGACCACGGCTGTTACCACTGGGCTAGCACTGCTCACATATTTATGTATCTCACGCAAGATATACGCAGTCAAAATGTACTGGATATGTCATATGACTACCTTCTTCCAACGATTCATCCGTTTCGAGGAATACACATCTATAGATTAAAAATAACATGAAATATAATATTCCCTCTGTGACATTACCCACTGTATATTTGATTCCCATTCACAGAATAATATTTACCTAACGTAGTTATACGCACGTTTGCCACCATTTAACAGTTCGCTGCTTTCCGAATAGTCAAACAAGGAATAATTTGATAAATATCAGATTCCGGGTAATACGGATCTTTTTGTGTTACAATAATTATCTGTAATTGCTGTGGTTGATTGTAAAACCGAGACAATATGCTTATGGTATGAGAAATAAGATACATATATTTTCGAATTAAAATAAAAGATATGTGTCTAACATATCTAGAAAAAAGAAAATATGCGCACGCACTGCTCTCTCTTGCTTATATCCTCCACTCAAGTCCCGTTCACATCGCCCGATCACACTTTTCGTAACGCTTTTGTCACGCGTTCGCCAGCTTACTCCCCAAGTCAAGCGTGCGTAGAGAAGTTTTACTTCAAAAACATTTTTACGTTCTCATCATTAGAAAAACTATTTGTACCAGCGGGGTTATTGCGTAACACACTAACATTTGCAATGCCTTTCATTTTTTACTTATCAACAATATTCATTGCGTTATTTACGTTGTCGAGCAGATGAATTTTTCAGACATATGACATTATGTACCGTATTACCCAGTAACTGGGTTGTGGAGGTCAGACAGGCAGTCGCTCCATGTAAAATACTGACATTGTGCTGCAGCCAGTTAGACTGGAAGCCGATCTCAACATAGCTGGGAAAAGGCTCGGCAGATGATGATGAAACAATGGATTAGGAATTTCTTACAAAATCCCTCGGATTGTGAAAGAAAATGTGTTACGCAATTAGGGTGCTGGTTACATTGGAAGCCGACCCCAACATCGTTGGGTAGACAGATGCTGTCTCTATGGATCAGGCTAACCTGGGTAACAATCCGTTCACCGCCCCACCCATGTAAGACTTCATTAGAAACATAAAGGTGGTAATGTTTTTACGACAAAGTAATGACTGCCGTAAACTCGCGCTTCTTTGTTTGTACCTTCAAGATAACATGATATTGTAAGGAGTGTTGAATAGAAAATGTAGAAACAGGAACAGGGAACAACGAGGGGAGGAAACAGGGATTTATTCAGAGCCTTGGATAAATCGAAGAATATGTTTAACTCTAAAAATGATGTATTGGAAGTTAGCGTGCAAAGATTATTGGGGTAAACTGTACACGTAAAGTTAAATGGTAACAGCCGTTCGGGTCGATCGAAGGGTAAGCTACGCTTGCCGAGATCAGTTTGTGGATGGGTGACCACCCATTACGTATCGAAACACCTCCGTGCCTCGGAAATAAAGTTAGGCAGTTGGTCCCAAATTTCATTCGTAGATCTTCGACAGTCGTTACGGGTAGTTAGAAGCCCAAAAGTCTGACAACTAGTCTTACCAAGGGGTATCGTGTTACCCTGTAACTGGGTTGTGGAGGTCAAATAGGCAGTCGCCCACCACTGCTCTCTTCTACAAAGCAAATGATAATTCATTGGATTTTAGTTTACTGTAAATAAACCATGGCTTCGAGAGTTTATGGCTATAAGTAATAATAAAACTTTCATCAAAAAAGAACATCGTTCTCGCCCGAGCCGAAATTCACATAACGTCCAGTCTCTCAGACATCCTTTCGAGAACCAATATTTATGGTATAATACATAAAGCTTCCTTCAATAAACTTTATCTTATACATCCCAATGTTATCTGCATCCCGATAAAACGATTTTTTTTTTATAAAACTCCACCATTTACGACTTTCGCAGCGGCTTTTTTTCTAACAATGAAGAATTTCCTTTTATTCTCCCAAGGGTTTTATTTTATTATAATCTGCGGGAATAAAGAGGGAAAGAATAAAAGGGATAATAATGTGAAAATGGCGACCGCGTGTGCGCGAAATGGCGGGAAATAAAAGTGAGGAACGTTTACGCGTTTTGAGGAAGTTTGTCTTAAGAAAATTGTGTCAAGTTAAATAGGAGGTCTGAATGTAAAAAATGCCATAAAATCTGAGCATCAGCTTTATTAAAAGCTTTTAATGCTTTTCGCTTTCAGTACAATAATGCATTCAAGAAACTGTTGCGGCTGTCAGCTTCTGTAGAGCATCAGATATGTTTGCGGACGCGCACACTGACGGCTCCGCAGCGATCAGACACAAGCGTGCAGCATCACAGTTGCACATTGTGCGTGTCAGCTCCACCAATCGCCTGGGTGTCCTTGCTAATAAACTGGACTGTCCTATCTTGCACTGTTTAAGCTAGCTACATGCTCCTGTTAATAAGTGTCTTGTGTTTTGTAATTAATACTGACATAGTTTTTAACATTATTTGCGGAACGAATGCGGCCATGGTGGTCAATCTCAACGGAGACTAGCCTTCGGTACGGGACTGTCGTAGTTCGGTGGGGCGGCTCGCCATCCGACACAATCGGAGGAGATCAGGCGCAGGACTATCCGAGGCACGTGGATATCCCAACGCCAACTTACGAACTCCGGGCGGTTTCTATGATGTTCCTAAAGGAAAATCCGAACCCTGGACCCCACGCTCGGCAGTCACGCTTGCGACCACGAGACCAACGGGGCCAGTCAAGTATCGTATAGCTACCAAACGTGTGCGTGTTATTATATACATCTATCTGAAATCTCATGAGCTGAATTTTTATGGGTTAGATCTCCAGGTTCACGTGCTATAGAGGTTTTCCATTCAAAGATTTTAAAGCAGCCCATGCCTTTTATTTGTACCTAGCTGCGGGATAATTACGTAATCCACTACCAGTAGCAATGGCTTTCATTTTGACAGTTCAACAACCTTCATTGCGTTATTTACACTGCTGAGCAGACGAATTTTTCGAACATATGAAGCAATGGATTAGCAATATCCTTCAAAATGATTCAGTTTAAGATCGATAGTGTGTTACAGAATTGGGTGCTGGATAATAACGATAGGCTCACGGGTTACATAGGACTTCTAAGTTAGGTACCTATCTAGCTGACAAATTCTGGGTGACCTAAATACCTCCGTGTACCAGGAACTCATGAGTGTTGTAGAGCTATGCCGTCCGATGTCTGCCTTCGGGTATATATGTATTTTTTCATATTTTCACCCCAACAGTGCTTTTACGTCATAATTTTTAGGTGACTGACGCTAATACTAATATCAGTTCACGAGACGTAGTAACGCCGACGTAATTATTTTTCAGCTCAGTAATCCGACCGACATATTTTCACGTCAAATTAAATATTTTTGACTAATATGAGAGATAATTTCCTTCGTGTCATGGTAATCTAAGGGATGTTTTGAAGGCGATTGAATAAATTTTACGTAATTTTTATATCAGACTTTTCAGCAGGTATAGGTAGGTTAGTCTGTCTAATATAATCTCATCTGTGTAATAATAATAGTATGTCTAAAATAGTGAGTTTAATTTAATTGTTCCCTGCGAGTTGTAGGTGGTGGGTTTGGACCCAGCCAGGCGCTTTGCTCTATGAAAATAATTTCATCACCACTGCTCTGAAGGAAACATCATGAGAGGCGTGTCCTAGAAGCAAAATTCGAAGACATGTGACAGGTAACAACCCGCACTGGGCCTGCGTGGTAGATTACAGCCTACTTCCTTTTAACCTTCAAGCAGTCGCGCGGCGTCGAATCGACCGCGATTCGATCGATTCCCGATACATTTATGATGCCAAATTGCTTACAAATCCAAAGAAAATTAGAATATTATTTTGATTTTATAATTTTATTTATGTCCTAACATAATGATAATGTGATAAATGCAAAAATTATTAAATAATTAGTGTTTTAAATGCCTGAAATATCCAATAGGTCTTTTAGGTTACGCGCGACCGCTAGGGTTTATTTCTTTATTTATTTGGGACAAACAAACAGTAAGACATTATCTGCGCAAATAATGACCGCGCGACCGCTTGAAGGCTAAAGAGAGGAGGCCTGAGTTCTAGCGGTGGGAACATTGTAGGCTGATGCCTGATGCTATTGTCACTGAACAAGCACAATTCTATACTCCGGGCTGCTAGGTACTGAGATAATGTTAGTCGAAGAATACCTAGTTTTTGATGTGAAACATCTATAGCCGCACGTAAAACAGATTTCTGGTGTGGCGACGCATGCTGTGGCGACGCGACGCTCTATGATAGTATATTACAGTCTATATGCACTAGTGTGTACGGCGTAGCGACGCGTCGCCATGCGCAATCGACTGTGCGATTTTTAACACATAGTATGCATTTTATAAATAAAATAAATAAAAAAATAAAAATCATTTATTTCAGACAAAAAAGTCCATAGGCAAGGTTGTTAGTAACAAGAATTTAGCTTATAACTAATGTTAGTAATTGGATAAAAATAAGAAACTAAACACACTATCTATCTCTGCACAGTACGCTCATCGGTCTCGCAACACATGGAGCTCGGTGAACCTACTGAGCAGAGTAGTATCGGTTCTCTCGCCAAACATCTTCAGGACGCTATTCGGGCTCCCCCGTACTCGTCGCACCACCGACGCAACTTTTTTACGCATAATTGCGTAGAAGTCATCTACGCTGGCGTCAGCAAACATGCCGGATGCACTGCAATATCGAGGGAGCCGAAATAGAGCCCTGAACACATTATTGTACTGGACGCGCAAGGCATTGTAGGCTTTTTGTGTAAAGTTTGTCCACAGGCCGCTCGTGTAGAAAGTCTGGCAGAATGCCTTGAACATTGTTATTTTAACAGGAGCAGTACACCGAGCGAACCTGTGTGCCAACATATTACCGCGCACCGACAATGCCCTGCGCTCCCTCTCAATGTCTAATTCGTCACTCAAATTCTTAGTTACAATGTGTCCCAGATATTTAAACTGTGCAACACGACTTAGAGGTACACCATTAAGTAATATAGGTGGTATAAAGATATTGTTTTTATTTTTACATTTAAATAACATGAACTCACTTTTACTTTCGTTGTACCTCAGGCCATGTCCCACAGCATAAACCTCACACACCTTTAACAGCCGTCTGAGACCACCAATTGAGGGGCTCAGCAGCACCATATCATCGGCATAACTCAAATTATTGACACATATGTCATCAATATGGCATCCAACATGCATGCTGCTGAGCTCCTCAATCAGCTGGTTTACATACATATTAAAGAGCCGTGGCGAAGTCAGCCCGCCCTGCCTGACGCCACACTCTAAAGAATATTCATCTGAATACACATTTCCCCACCTGACTATGTTAAGCTGCTCACTGTACCAGTAGGCGAGGATACTCACAAGATCGGCTGGGACACCTGCACTTCTTAATTTTGTCCAAATCTTATTATATGACACCAGATCAAAAGCTTTGGACAAATCTAAGAAGCATGCATATACTGGAGTTTGCCTTTTTACATAATAATCAACAGTGTGTTTCAGAGACAGTATTGCACTTTCAGTTGACAACCCCTCTCTGAAACCAAACTGTGTATCTTGTAATGTTACAAAACGATCAAGTTTTCTATCCAATAACCCATCAAACACTTTTGCGATAATAGTAGCTAAAGAAATCGGCCTATAGTTGCTTCTGTCAGAGATATCAGCCGTGACATTTTTCACTATTGGCACAACCACTGTTCTCATAAGATTAGATGGTAAATATGAGTGTCTTATACAAAAAGTGTAAAACATGGCCAACACCCTATACAGGTGTACTCCCCCATGCTGCAAGTGCTCGACACTGAGTCCCTCATGACCTGGTGACTTCCCTCTTTTCATATTTTTAATAATGTCAGCCACATCCCTACTTGAAAATCCAATAGGCTTTTCTACTGGGTAACGTTCAGTGTCAGGCACCGACAGCAAGGAAGATTTCACCTGAAAATGATCTTTAAATGAGTTTGCAATCATTTTAGCATCACTTATGCCATCAACGCACACAGGCAGACTAGCCTTACCATTCAAACGCTTAGTGCCCTTCCAGAACTTATTAAATTTCTTAGCAGAATGTTGTGAGACAAGAATATCCATTTTTATCTGATCCTGGTTGTTCTGACAGTACTTTAAGCGTGACTTAAAAACTCGTCGACTTTCACACATTTTGTCATACAAAGAGCCACTAACTGGTTTACCACCTAAGACATATAACTGATAGTCCAGTCTAGCCTGCCTGTGGGCGTCTCTGACATGCTTGTTCCAACCATGGACACACTTAACATTAGTTGGCTTCCTAGATAAGAGACTGCGACTGTTTGCCGAAGCCTGACTTAATATATTAACAATATCATTATATAAGTTGTCAATTACAGATCTGTGTTGTATATTTTGACACATACTATCAGCACATTCATGAAATTCATCAGGAAACATAATTTTTCTGAAGTTGTTATTACAAATATCATGATATTTCTGAATTTCATCTACTTCTCTTACCCCCCATATAATATTATTACGTTGATAATTGTGCACTTCTACTTTAGCCTTAATTACATCCAAATTACAAGTCACCTGTAAAGGGAAATGATCTGACCAATATACGTCATCAAGAACCATAATATTCACCACAGACTGCCACGCTGACTTGGTTACCACGCAGTGGTCTAGCCATCGCTTACACCCATACACTTCACTTTGAAAAGTATAAGTTTCTGAAGACATACCTAATTTGACTAGATCGGCACATATCCAGTCATTTTCCTCACAAAAATCAAGAAGTTCAGTACAAAACGGAGCATTAGGATGTGCATTGAAATCACCTAACATAAATACTACTTCGATATTATTGTCTAGTATAATTGCATTCAACTCACCCAGGCACTGAGTAAATTCCGGCAAATTCACAGTTTGATCAGTCGGCATATACACGCACATAACTAACATTTCACGTCCAGCTCCAGTCATTACTCTAATCGCCACAATACGCTCACTTACGCACTTCACCACCGTAACATTGCGAAAGGCACTTTTCCGCCACAATATCGCAACACCGCCGTGAGGTCTGCCTTTAAGCACTCCAGCAGACAAATCCACCGCTGACTTCCCCGTGTAGCCGAAGTTGTCGTCGATATCACCCAATACTTGTGTATCGTACGGTAGCAGCCAAGTTTCTTGGAGGGCTATGACATCCGCCGTTTTACATAAAGTTCTCACACATTCCATACTTCTTTTAATATTTTTGCAGTTATAACTTATTAACGTACTATCCATTTAATTGTTTGTCATCTTTATCGGAATTCCGTGGTCTAAATTGTATGAATCTCCTAAATGTTATCCCATCAGGCCACAAGTTATCATTCAAAAAGGTATTAATTTTATTCATTGAGACGTATATTTTAAAAGAATTGTACGGCTTTTCTTTCTTCATGATAACTTTCTCAAGAGAGACTTTTTCCTGAGTCTTAGTAAGTATATATTCACATATGTCGGCCTCTAGTGTGTCTTTGTTAACATTGGAAATAAACAAAGGAATTTTTGTTTCCGCCGCCTTGAACTTTGTTTCAACACCAGTTATTGCCTTTCCCATTTTTCCAATAAATCGATTCTTATGTCGTCCACGTTGCACCACAGTCCACTCCTCTGTTGCCTTGTTTTGTTTCCATTCACCTGTCGACTTGACTATTTCCGCCATCGTTGGTTGCGACGTACACGGCGCCGGCGCTTGTTTACATGCAGTAGTGTCTGAGGATGGGGACAAAACTTTTTCGGCGCGCTCAGGTGACGATGACATAATATGTAACGCCGCCGCCACTGCCGGCTGAGCCACAGACGTTCTCGGTGCAAGCGAGATAGTCCCATTTCCACATGCACGATAGTGAGACGACGGCGACGGCTCAAGCGCGTTCCGTCCCGACAATTTTGTCATAGTGTCGGTATTTGATAAGTCATGTGATAGACCTACCGGCCCACTATCCGAAAAATATGCACCTCTTTTTTGCGTATTAATATTTGGGTAATTAACCAAGGAAGTTAGTTTGAGATTGTCTAGGTCTATACGTACTGTTTCTACCATGTCTACGGTTGCATAGTTTTCCTTAATTGTTTGTATCTCACTACGAAGTAGCATAATGTCCTTCAGTAGCTTCGTAACATCAATGTGATCAAACGATATCGGAGGCAATTTTTGTAAGTCCCGTGCGACGAAGGTGGGAATAACATCCGGATCGATTTCCTTAAAGAGACAAATAATGTCCTCTAAGTCTCTTTGCATTTTACCATCTCGCCTTCGTGATTTCTTCCTCTGAGAAGTCGTTACTGATTCAAAAAACAAAGTTTTCGCCTCGTCGATATCTGGCTCAGAGAAGGCCGATAGGCACACACGAACTATAGACTCGTTATCCATCACATCATGTTTATTTTGAATGAATGCTAGTACTTCACTTATAATTATATTGCAATTACAACACTTCAACTTATTAACCGCCATTGTTTACAAAGGACGCGCGCGCACGTCAGCGCTGTGCGAGCGAGACTGTATGTATTTTATAGTACTATCGAAAAAAATAAAAAAAAAATCGTAATATTTTATCATTATGCCATATTTAGTTCCTATCACAATCTGTTCTTTTCTGCATATTACTTTTTTTCGTTTTTTTTTTGTTTTTTCCTTACAACGAAACAGCTACAGTAAATCGTCATATGTCTACCCTTTTCCAACTACGTTAGGGTTGGCTTCTAGTCTAACTTGATTATAAATGGTAAGTGATTTTGTTTCTGTAAGTAGGTTTGTACGAACACTTTTACACGTTAATCATATTTTAAAAACTAGATGAGGTCGGCGTTTCCTATCTGACTACTCTGAGGAGAAATGCCGAAACAAACTCAGCGGTCACAATCTCTTTTAAAGTCCAAAAATAATATTGGTCACTTCATGTGAAGATCATGTATGTTGGTATCTGAAATGTTTTTTTGAGGAAAGAACCACACAGATTGAGTGGACTTGACGACTTACGCATTTGTCAGTAATCTTGCAGCTCAACTCCAGAGCTCAAGGCAGATGATTTTTAATCTCAATATTTTACATGGAGCGACTGGCTATCTGACCTTCACAACCCAGTTACTGGGTCACAGTAAATATCTAATTCTAAATACAGTTCAGTAATGTAATGTCATTTCCCATTTGGGACTTAAGTCTCCAATAAATTAGTACTGTTTCTCCGTAGTTAGAGTTTCATTACATTTTATTATTCTATTAACGTTGCCTAGAAAGTAATTGTATTATTGCTCCCATGTGTTGTAATAAGAGTTTATTGTTTTCTCAAATACGTTTAGTAAGTATAAGTAGCAATATAGCAGGAGAAATGTAAAGTACCAAGGTGTTCAACTTTATAACAATCTACCGGCAGATATCAGGAGCACATCTTCTTTCAATTTATTTAAATCTTAACTCGAACAGTACGTCACAAACAACACAAAACTATTAAATTAACGAATTACCCTAGTCTTTCACACAATAATATGTCGACATCGTACTTACCTACATTAAGTAAACAAAACTTGTAACTACTGGACTATATCTTACCTTAGTTATGCATTTTTTCGCTAAGTAAGCAATGTATGTTCTTTTAGAATAAATAAAGTGTCTTTAAATCCAAGTATTATGATGACTATGTGGCGGCATCTACATCGCCAAATGCGAACTACGCATCACACTGGCGTCGCGCAAAATCCTGCATCGCGAAAGCAGCGTTTATTACGCAACTAGCATATATTATACAAGTTGTAACTTAAATAACGCACAAACTGTTAAGGGGTCATTGTACTCATCATTATGAACAACTTTTAATATGGGACCAAACCTGAAATCGGGAAAAAATCAGCTATTCCCTAGAGATACATTTATGTTCGCAAAACTCGTCAAAATGTAGGGAACAGCTGATTTTTTTCACGATTTCTGTACCTTACCCGGTAAAGTTAGAGCTGGGACCAACCGCTCAAGAGCTGAGTGGGCGAAGCGATCCAAGCAATCCAAGGTGGTCCCGGTTACTTCGTTATTAAGTATTTTTAGGACCCCGAAATTTTAATTATTTGAGGTATGAAATAATTATATGCTTTATTTTTACAGTATCGTTATCATCCTCTTGCCCTCATTCTAACTTTATTTCAACTGGCCGGACGACATGTCTAAACCAAAAATTCTAAGGCATGTATCATCTAGTAACCCGCACTGGGCTCACGTGGTGGATTACGGCCTACTCCCTCTTACAGAAAGGAGGCCTGTGTCCCAGCAGTGGGAATATTATAGGCTGTATATGCTTACGACAACTTACATCAAGCCAGGAGAAAAGAAAAAAGAAAAAAAAAAAAAAAAAAAACAAAAAACAATCCACTTATCTAAATAGCAACAACTAACTACGGTAACGATCGATCGTTAGCATGTCGGGACAGCCACTCCAACTCCCTAATACTTCAGTAATCTAGTTTATTCTAAAACATAAAGCATTTAATAGTTAAAGTGTACAGTTTGCTCGCTATCCACTTATTGGAGTCAGCACTTAGCAACGGTTAAGAGTAAGGCTGAGGCTATATTAGGCCGCGACGCGACCTGCGACACATGAGCGATTAAAACAAATAACTGAATGCTCACGTATATGGCTACACCGTACATCAAATATTACTAGCAATCTGTGGAACAACATTACTGTAATCACGGCATCGGCTACATCAACATATCAGCGACATTGAAGCGAACGTGCGTGCGGGCGTGTTTTTTACCACGGATTCCAAAAACACGCCGAAATGAGGCCGAAATCACACCGAAAATCATTTTTACCCGGGAATTTATTAGAAAATTTCTCACTTGCACGACTAGTTCAATATTGCTACTAAATAGGTATGCGCGTGGCTACATTATGCGTATAGTAAACCGCGATGGATGATTTGATCGCATTCTAAGAAAACGATCGAATCAAATTGAGTATTTGTTATGATAGCGTCTACATTAGACACGGAGTCGCAGCATGAATCCCTCTTGTTAATTTATTGTGTAGCATGTATACTATAGCCACGGTACCCCCGACAGGAACGAAGATCAAAATTAATATCCAAAATGGCGGTTGTGAAAATTTTAAAATATTCGCAGCCATCTTCTTGGATATTTAGGTATTTTGACCTCACTATCGGTATCAGCACCCTCGAAAACCATGAAAACGATAACCATGACGATTTTTTTTTTTAATTTTGGCAGTCGCCATCTTGAATTTTCATTTTGACGTGCACCCTCAAAAACCATAATAAACTAAATCTCTCTCTCTCTCTCTCTCTCTCTCTGACTCTCTCTAATAAATGTTACATAAAGTCGCATGGAGTGGACATAACGCTTTTTCGTTACGTGACAATTTCTCCAAGTTTACTCCTACCACAAGCTCCGTAAAAGAACTTCGTTCCAATAAAATGTAATGAAACTCTAACTACCGAGAAATAGTACTAACTTATTACAGACTTAAGTCCTACATGGGAAATAACATTATATTTACTGAACTGACTTTTAGTAGGTAATGTGATTACCGAAGTATGCTTCGCATACATTCGCTCTTCTCTCTGACTGGACAAATTACACGCTATATTATTTCTTTAATCGCTCCGCTCGTCACTATGTTCTCACCATAGATGTCGAGAGAACACTTAACACATAAACTGTTAACTTAGCGGCTTGTGCGACTCGCTCCACACTCTTTTGTTTTCTTATGGTAGAACCTCTTCTGCAGCTGTGGAGAATAGGAATATTTTTGTAAAAGAACTTTTATACATGCCAGGAAGCTGTAGCTATTCCAAAATGTTTATTCTATAAAAGAACCCCGCACAAAATTTAAGAAAAAAGCTGTTCTGTGAATTTGGCTAAAATTTTGTTACAATACGAGTATAGCCTGTAACATGCTGGTTGAAAGTTAATATAGACGCAAAAAAAAAATGGCCCGTTTTAGAAATATAGCCACTTTTATGTTCAAGTCATTGTTTTTGTGTGTCATTTATTTCCGGATCACTCAGTCCCGTCTTGACCAACCGTTTTGCCACATGCACCTAGATAGCGTAAGACACTTTCAATGACAATTCGAAAGATTTGAAAGGAAATTGCTAATCCATTACTATACATACACAACGTTCATTTAGAATATCTATTATTAGAGAAAAATGAAACTTCTCCAAAAAAACACAGTTAGTTCAAAAATCTTATCATAAAAGTAACTGCTTAATTTACGTAATTACGTGTTATGGGAATCAAGTAGCTTTAAACTGATGGTGCGCAGGCGCGTGTCACATTATAAATTAACAAATGTAGCATCAAACAATATAGTTGTCTCTTTCTCTCTTAGCATAGTTTCATTGACCGAATTCAGATAGGTATTTATTTATCTTCACGATTATTGGCCATGTTTTCCGTACTTTTTACCATAGTGCGCCGGTTTCTTTACAAGGAGCGTCAATATTTTGCGCAAAACTCAAATACATGGAAACTAAAGATGTTTGGTTACAAGAATTCGATTTTCCACTAACTGACGAAAAAGTCTCTCAATAGTTTTGGCTCATTTCAAGGACAAAATGTTAATTTATCTAGATTTACAAGAACGTTAATTAATCTAAACCCGAACAACACACTGATTAATGAAAATAAATCACTTTCTGTTCTATACAAAAAGGTTTTTACACCGTCATTCAGTTAATTAACTTAGGCACTATCTAGCTAGACTGAAAACATGTTAAAATATATACTGAATAATTTTTTTTTCAGGCTCCAAATTGTTATAGGCTGTTCTAATCATGAATATGAAAAACTTTCACTATGGGACCGACTCCGAATTCACGAAAACAAAATCAGCTGTTTAATACAAAACTTCAATACCTACTTGACCAAAACGTATGAAATAGCTGATTCTTTTTTCGTGGCCTAAGAGTTGGTTCCATAGTGAAAGTTGTCCATATTCATGGGTAGAGCACCCTGTAAAAATTTGGAGACGTTAAAAGAAATCATGCTGTATAAATCGATCAATCAAAATGTTGGGTAAATGACACGTGTACATAATTTAACCATAACCTTTTAATAATTTGCCATATTAATAGGATATCTGTTGGATCTTCTGGATGTCTGTAGGCAACTTCGTGTATGAGAGAATTTAAATTAGCTGCTTGTCGATTCTGTAAAAATCTCACCGCGAAAGCTTGCGTGGAGTGAGCTGTCAGTGTCACCATAGTGATGACTAGGGATTGACCAAGCATCGTCGAGATTTTAATAATATTTTTTTATGCTAATTCTATTGAGCATTTTATATGATTTCAAAGCTAGTATTTTAGTTGTCAAAACATTACTATTTTGTGGGGTTTTAAAATAAAATAGCAAAACAGAAACTTGTCAATGTTGTTTTTTTATTCTTTTTTTTTCCTAGACAAGTCCTTATACATACATATAAGGAAAAAAAAAAACAACATTCATATTCTGATTGTAAATGTATGCTTAGTCAATCCCTAGTATCAGTTGGGATGACCCTGATAGCTCACTCCACGCCCACTTCACCTTTGTAACATAGGTGAAGTGGGCGTAAAAAAAAGTAAAAAAAAAAAAAAAAAAAAAACAGTTTTCACGGTGAAATGGTTACAGAATCGCACTGCTGCTGGTTTGATGTTTTGGTTACGACAACAATTCGACTTTCAACGTCATGACTGGGGTGATCATTATCCCTTGCCCTGTGCCTGTCATTTAGGTAATGTTGTCAGGTCAAATTAAGTTGACTGGTTAAACTCCACAGACGTACATACATTTGAGTGCTGATACCTTATGATGATAAATCAAAAACTTCATAAAACAAAATCAGTTGTAAATCTTGAAATTATTAATATTAATTGATGAAATCATAATCTGTCTTATTTCACTGCGGGCTTCTTGCCCCGCAAGAACTCATAATGATGAACGGAAAAATAAAATAAAGGATAAATCACACTCTTTTTCAAGTAAAAATACGAGCAAAGTACTAGGCGCACAAAAACTCGAAGCCGTGTGAAAAAACCACTACTACATTCATCCTATATCAATTACAACATTTGAAAAAAATTGCTTGTCGTAAACAGGAGAGCCGTGGAACGGTTACCAGGGAAGCAGTTATGCAGGGGAGTCACGTATGCCTTACTATACGTTCTTACGAAACTCGTGTGCACGTGTGAAGCATCGGTAACTTCGTAGGGATGGAGTGTGGTATAAGTAGGAAGAGGAAAGCGTTGTTGAAACAAAAAAGGCGTTTTTTATGTAATGTTTCAGCTTAGTCGATGAATGCCCAATTCGTAAACTGCCCAACAGCTAGAAAAAGGACTAATTAGTTAAATACCTAGTTCTGAAAATGCCTATTTCTGGAAATGCCTAATTCTTAAAAAGCCCAATTCTCGCAAATACCAATTCTTAAAATGAGCAATTCTTAAAAAGACCAATTCTTCATAGGGCAATTTTTTTGCCAATCAGACTAGAGATAATTCGAAAATGTTTAGTACCATCATAAAAAACAGTGTTAGTCAGGACTAGTCTGAATTTATCTCACAGCTGGACAAAGGCCTATTTAAACAAGGTAGGTGCTGATTCTCTTGTCACAAATGCCTCTAAACTAGACTAAAAATGACCAAAATTTAGTTTATTCCTGTCAAACGACGATTTCCTATTCTGAAATTGACCAAACTGACATAACTTAACTATATTTTAGTTTGACAGCACTAAGATGGCACTGAGTTATTAATCTATTGAAAATGGCAATTTTGCTACTATGAGTTTGATGTTTTTCACCTAAAATTTTGATTGTTTAACTAAATCTGACTATTTTTAATCGCGATTAAAAATGTGTGGAATAAAATTAATTGTCATGAACTAAAATTCACACCAACACCTCGATACCAGATGTCAAAACAGTACTGTGTCTTTTTTATTTATTTTTTTTGCTAACAACTCGAAAACGATGTGTCCTATCGCAAAAATAATGAACATTTCGATCCCCTTATTACGCCCATAAACCCCTAAAGCTCAACATGTAGGTTAAATAATATTTCATATTTTCCATACAAAAAGTGAAAATTTTCAAATAAAACACGTCGAGGCTTCCCCCCTGCGCGCCTCCGGCTCTAAAAATGATTCGCGGCGTAGGGCAAACAAGTACCTACCACGTGGAGTCACGATTGTCAATTTCGATTTTAGTTGTGTCAAAATTATTATTTAAATTTAGAGATTTTTGTTTGCAGAATAGCTTTAAGCTTACCATAGCCAAAAGTAAGGAATTTTAGAGATAGTTAAATTACTTTAGTTCGGTGTTCAAGAGAATCGGCCCGATTATCTTACTTCTATTGTTACTTTGAGACTATTTTGTCATGGTTTCCTGACGATATTTTCTTTTTAACGCTTTACAGATTTATACTGAAAGTACGTTTATTATTGTAAAGTTAAAGTAGTATAACTTAAGCTATGGTTTCCAAAGAAAGCGGTGACCGGTCACAAAATAACCGATGTCCTAATACAGAGCGTTTTTTGACATCTTAATGTTAAATACTGGTGGAAATGACAGATTTTTATGATGGCCGTTATAATATAGGGCTTAAAGTATAAACTGTTTAGGTTGATACTAAATTTCGTTTTTCTTTGAATGACAATAATAACTGCTCCCCTGCCTGACTGGAATTGACATAGTGTTTAAAAAGCGGGTCATTTCCAAACTGGCGTGGTCACATATTTTCTCTCCAAAACGCTCCTCGTTTATACCTTGAAACTCAGCTACATGCGTGGAAAGAAGTCAGGGGCGGACACTGCTTAGGATGGGCAAAAACGTAATCACATTTCTCCTACCCTTAACTCCACAGGAACGAATTAAAGTAATTGAATTGGGACTCTTGTCCAATCTCAACAGGAAATGTATCTTTGTATGGAAGAAGCTAGAAATAGGTGAAGAATCGACTGCCTTTTATGATGCAATGGATGTTTCAAATTAAGGAATTGGCCAGTAACGAACGTCGTTCTTGTCCACTTTATGTTAAGGGAAGACGCTTATTTCACGTGTTCTTTATAATAGTCAGAACTAAACTAACTCAAAAGGTTTTACCCTTTTTAGTCTTGGCACTAATTCAGTAATGTCAAGGAGCTTTTTTGTGCCAAATCTTCACGCTATCATAGATTAAGTTTCGTGTTTGTTCAGCAGATGAACTCATTGGAATCGTTCACGATAAAAGGCTTGCCTCGACATTCACGCGATGATACTAGTAAAGTCTGTGTTCATTAGCTTCTGCATACTCTTACTTCTTGCCTGACGTAAATTTATGTAATTTTAGTAGCCAAGTTTTTAATCACGTCTAAACTTGTATGGAGTAGTGTTAGGCGCGGATTAATTTGACAGGACTAAACTAAAATTTATCTTCTGCCCTTTTCTTAATGAAATAGAAAAAAAAAGATGCACTGAACTTAAATTTAGTTTATTTTGTGAACATGGTAATCGCCACCAGCTACAGATGTTAGAGGAAAACTGTGAGGTGGTGTGTGAATTGTTCTGAAAGCACTGCGTATAAAGCGTTCTTATTCATGATAATTATATTTGTACACAAGTGTCACAATTATTTACACATAAAAAAAAATAGCAATGCTAAGTAAGATTTAGAAAGCAAAAGGAAAGAAGAAAGACAATATACAACGTGTAACGTTAAATGCGCAAAACCTGAAAATAGTTTGATCAGAATAACGAGCAGAATTAATTGAACCACTTTTTAATAAAGGTCACATTTAAAAAAAATCTTCATTAAAAATGTTGCCGTGTCTATTTATTAATAAGTCAAGCAAGCCAATGTCAGCGCAGCGCAGCGGCCCGGTGACGACTCCTCCCTCCGTAAAGCGTCGTGGCAGACGCAAGAAACGATCAGAATGGCCAGTAAAACTAAAACAGCACATAAAACCTTTAAATTTTTTTTAATGACTTATTTTCTCTCTGAAATAGGTCAATTGCATTAAAAATCAGTTGGGGTGTCTGAGGTTTTGCGCATTTAACGTTACACGTTGTATTTATTTACCACAGACTAAAGGACACAATACACCAGATACATACATCAGATAAAAACAAATAAAAAGAGTAAACTCCTATGTAAGAAACTTGCAGGAAAGTATGCCTCACGGTTGCGCCAAACGGGACCAGTTCAGCAAAAATGCCAGACAACTGGTGCCTGACGCTGGTTTTCAACTGGACCAGCGTGTCGATTCTGTAAAAACTTGCGTGGAGTGAGCTGTCAGTGTCATCCCACTGATGCTAGGGATTGACTAAGCAAACATTTACAATCATAATCGAGATTTAAAAAATATTTTTATGGTAATTCTATTGTTCATTTTATTTAATTTCAAAACTAGTATTTTAGTTGTCAAAACATTACTATTTTGTGGGGTTTTAGAATAAAATAGCAAAACAGAAACGTAGTCAGAATATCAATATAGTTGTTTTTTTTTTCCTAGATTAAAACCCCACAAAATGGTAATTTCTAGATAATTAAAATACTAGCTTTGAAATTATATAAAATGATCAACAGAATTAGCATAAGTCATATTTTTTAAATCTCGATAATGATTGTAAATGTTTGCTTAGTCAATCCCTAGCATCAGTGGGCTGACCGTGACACTGGCAGCTCACTCCACTCCACGCTCACTTCACTTAAGTTTTCACGGTGAGATGGTTACAGAATCGCTCTCGCACTGCTGAATAACATTTTAACAATTTTAATTATAATAAGAAAGAAAAATAAGTTTTAGGATAAGTACTGCTGTATTCATCTTAACTGCCGAATAATAAAACTGTGAAAGTTTGCATGTTTGGATGTGTGTTACTCAATCACGCAAAACCGGCTGAACGGATTTGGATGAAATTTGGCACATAGACCATGCATGGCCGGTATAAAGACATAGGTTACTTTACATAGTAATATTATCAATTAGAGTCGCTTTTCATGTCTGTCTGTGCTACCGCGTTATTCTTCTAAACTGCGCAACAGATTTTCATACGGTTTTCACAATCATTTAGAGTTTTTTTTCTGGAAGGTTTATGAGTATAATACATTGATATTAAACTTACATTGAATAAAGAAATCTCGATGTTTTGTCAAGTCGTCAAAATCGCGAGAAGCAGTTTAGTAAAGAATAAGAAAAGTGCGAAAATAAAGACGCCTAGTCCGCCTGTTAGCCTAGTAAAAGCCAAACAGATTTTGATGAAAAAAAATCATAATAATTTTTTTCTCTCTAACTGTATCATCGTTTATTTCACTTAAAGATCGACAGCAGAACGCTTATTTTTTTTCCTAAATGTTTTCATACAAAACCGTTATTCATAATACCGTCTAGGTTTCTTTGCAGGAAATAATGAGTTTAATTTCATTACAACATTAAATTATAATGAGCTCCACTACAAAAGGGAAAATTTCAATCTTTTTCCTTGTGGAGTCTTTTGAAGTTATTTTCTAAGCGCTTTGAGGATTATTAATACTTAGAATGTTCAATTATTAAATGTTTGAGTTTTATTTTGTTACTAGCTGCGGCCTGCGAATTCATTCCGATGCCAAGTTTTACAACAATGGCTTGTGGCTAAGTAATAACAGCCGCATGGGTCGATCGGTCAGGCTAAGCTACGGTTGGTACTTGCCGAAGTTAGTCCGTGGATGGGTGACCATCTTCACATACCAAGACCCCTCCGTGCCTCGGAAAGCACGTTAAGCCGTTGGTCCCGGCTGTCATTCGTAGATCTTTGACAGTCGTTACGGGTAGTCAGGAGCCCGAAAGTCTGACAACCAGTCTTACCAAGGGGTATCGTATTACCCAGTAACTGGGTTGTGGAGGTCAGATAGGCAGTTCCTCCATGTAAAATACTGGTATTCAGCTGCATTCGGTTAAACTGGAAGCCGACCCCAACATAGTTGGGAAAGTCTAGGTGTTTTTAATTAGGTATGAAAGGGAAACCTACTAATTATTCTCCCACACGCAAGAACCTAACTCCACATTTATATGGCTCTCATAAAACGACTGTCATAAACATCACCTTCTCGACACTAACATTTTTACGATGAACCCTAGTTACCCTAGGTTTTATGTGCTGTGCCAACTTTAATCTCTTTGTTTTTATTTCGCAAACTTAAACCATAAACCCGAAATAGGACCGAAATTATAAAAGTTTCAGAAGAACAAGTGCTGTTAGGGCTGTTTGACATCGTCCGGAATACGGATTTCACTAAAAGAAAAAACAAAAAGTTAAGAATTGTTATCATAAAATTGGGAAATAAAACCATAATTCTTGGCAACCTGCCAGTGATGAAAAGGTTACTGTTAGGCTCTAGACAGACGGACCGCATTTCAAATGCAATCCAACCGCAAATTGCAGTTCGGATGCAGTTTGAATGCAGTTGACACGACTGCAATAGAACTGCAAACCAACCGTGCAGTTCGTCACGTTTGGTTTGCAGTAAATGATAAATGATTTATTTTCTGTAATTAGGTTTGTACAAACACTTTTACATGTCAATCATATTTTTTTAAACTAGATGAGGTCGGCGTTTCCTATCTGACTACTCTGAGAAGAAAGGCCGAAACAAACTCAGAGGTCACAGTCTCTTTTAAAGACCAGACATAATCTTGGTCAGATAATGTGAAGACCATTTAGATTGGTGTCTGAAATGGTCTTTTGAGTAAAGAACCATACAGATTGAGCGGACCTGTCCAGTCAGTGCACGCATTTGTCAAAAATCGTGCAGCTCAACTCAGAACTTGAGGAGCCTTGCGATTCGACGAACAATACCAATGAAAGGACATTTGGGTACAGTTCTATTGCAGTCGTGTCAACTGCATCCAAATTGCACTTGAACTGCAATTTGCGGTTGGATTGCAGTTGAAATGCGGTCCGTTTGTCTAGAGCCTTAGACCCACACATAGCATAACTGTAGCAAAATCTGCCTATAATATTCCCACTGCTGGGACAGAAGCCTCCTCTCTCTGAGAGGGTGCCCTATAGAATAGAATAGAAGACTTTATTTCGGACACACAAGTATCCGGGTAATTCTCACGAAATTCCGAAATTCTTGTCCTTGGAGTTTATATAAAGATCCAACAAAAAAATGGATGTTACTAATATTTCTATACAATCCACATAACTTTACCTAAAAGTTTCACATAAGATTTTAGAGCCGTATAAATAAATAAATAAAAATGTATAACCATAATGTTCCTAAAATCAGTCCCTCACTATGTCCCAAGTACCAATTTTATTTATTTTTACCAGAAATGCACAAAAATCATTCGAATCATATTCAAGTAGGTTGGATTGTTTAAAAATATTATAAATTTATGAGAAAACCCGAAATTAGCGTTATAAAGTAAAAAACGCCTTAAAAATTTGAATATTTTATAGTGTTAGTAACATACAAAAAATAACTTACTGCCTATTGTTAGTACAAATCAACCTCCGCACAAACTGCTGTACAATTGGAGAGCCGAGGCTCCCAGCTACAGTTTTCAGGATGCTGTTTCAACTGCCCCTCACTCTGCTCAGTAGCGACGCCGTTTTTTTGCGTATAATTGCATAGAAGCCGTCGGTGCGGGCTTGCGCAAACATTTCCGATGCGCTACAGTAACGAGGTAGTCTCAACAACATCCTGAAAGCATTGTTATATTGGACGCGCAGGACATCCAGCGATCTCTTAGCATAATTGACCCATAGACTGCCCGTGTACAAACTGGCAATAATCCTTGAAAAGTGTAACTTTTACTTGGTCTGTACACCGCGCAAATCTACGGGCCAACATGTACCTGGAGGCTTTTATTTAGATAGTAAGTTTTTGTTTACATTTTTAATTTTGATTTTTTTTTATTATTTTGCTTGAGTACGTATAGTTTTTATTATGTTTGTTGGTATATTGGCGTGGCTAGCTGACAAATAGCAAATAATTTAATTTAGTGTCCTGCGTCTTGTAATGTTAATTACTTTGCATACCTTGCATTGTATTCATTCAAGTATTTTCTAACTGAACAGACAGCTGTGCTGCTGGGGAGTTTGTTGCGCCACTTCTTCTCCTCAGCGAAAGCACTAGGAAGCGGTGAAGGGCGGGCGTTTTGGGGGAATGTCTTTTGTAATTTTGACTTTCGAAAAGTGCTGATTCTCAGCCTAGTTTGAATATAAACTACTTCCATGGAAAAAGCTACATATCACATTTTCTCAGTAAGTAATCCATAAAAATTGGTTCGCGACAAATAAGCCGCTTCTCGCCAAAATGAAATATTTATATTACCGATCCATAGACATTCCTTCAAAAAGTAAATAGCCACGCAACTAGCCGAATATTTGGTATTCGGCCTGAAGCCAAATATACTATTCGTTGCAACACTAGTAAAAACCAATGAAATATGGTGACTTATGGTGGCTTTGATTGAAAACATTCAATCTACTCGAACTGTTTTATGTTTTACAATTCTGTTATATTGTAATAACATTCGATGCTTGTATGAGAAATGACAATTTGAACACAGGATTTCAAAAAAAAGGAATAAGTTTTACCCGTAAATTATTCAGTAACCTAAAATCCCATCGCCCATGAACTTACAATCTCCTGGTAGCTTCCACCAACATTCGCAAAAACAACTACTTCCATGGAAAAGGCTTACTTAACACATTTTCCCAGTAAATAATCCATACAAATTGGTTCGCGAAAAATAAGCCGTTTATCGCCAAAATATGTATTTATATTACCGAGACATAAACATTCCTTGAAAAAAGTAATATGTACAGACGCCAGCACATCAAGCCCGTAACTCTCAAATTTTCCCAATCAACTTTGAACCTTATGCTTTAGCGATAAAGTTGAAAACCTATCAATGAAATTTGACAGATTTTAGTAGCTTGATGTGCTGGCGTCTGTACATAAATGTGAGTAGGCTCATGTATATACATAATTACATTAGGTATGTAAATATAATTACCTACACCGGTTTGTAGACAGCTAATATTTCTCCTTAGAGAGGAATGCCAAGCGATGCGATGGGGTGGGGAACAAGAAATTTGTTGCGATCAAAATCACGGGCAGAAGTTAGTAAAGAATAATAAAGTATAGTCGGTATAAACAGAATGTTTCTAAGAATATTCTGGTATCAATTCTTAATCATTAAGATGGTTGAATAAACAATTCGTCGCAAATAAACCGTTTCTTAAACTCGAGATCCTTTTGAACTGTGGCAACACTATCTGTTACATATATACATACATTTATATTTTAATTTCAAATAAACAAAATCGAAGTGTCTGTTGGAAATGTCAAAATAACAGTTTTTTTATGTAGTGCTTGTGAAAATGTATACTTATAACAAAAAAAAAACATTCTTTGTCATTTGTGTCTATATTCTGTCTGTTTATTACGGCTAATCTCCGACAGGGTTGAACTGATTTAGACGGGTCTTTCACTGGCGGATGGCTGATGTTATTTTGGAAAAAGGCTACTTTTATTTTGGAAAAAGGGTTCCGCGCAAAAAAATGAAATCCAATAAATATACCTTATCACGCCAAAACCACTGAACAGATTTCGATAAAATCAAAGAGGTATCCTGGGGAAGGACATAGGCTACTTTTTTTTACAGTAGCACGTTCCCGGAGGATACTTTCCAACATCCACGTGAATGAAAACGAAGGTAGAAGCTAGTTTCCAATAAAATACCGGACACGAGCAAATAATAAAATACCGGACACGAGCAAATGATAAAATACCGGACATGAGCAAATAATAAAATACCGGACACGAGCAAATAATAAAATACCGGACACGAGCATATAATAAAATACCGAACACGAGCATATAATAAAATACCGGACACGAGCAAATGATAAAATACCGGACATGAGCAAATAATAAAATACCGGACACGAGCAAATAATAAAATACCGGACACGAGCAAATAATAAAATACCGGACACGAGCAAATAATAAAATACCGGACACGAGCAAATGATAAAATACCGGACACGAGCAAATGATAAAATACCGGACATGAGCAAATAATAAAATACCGGACATGAGCAAATAATAAAATACCGGACACGAGCAAATAATAAAATACCTGACACGAGCAAATAGTAAAATACGGGACACGAGCAAATATTGGCGCGAAATAAGTTCTAAAGAAATGGAATTCGATTTTTTCGACACAAAAATGTTTGCCGAACTATACAGAGAACGTTTCCTTTTGAGGGAGGTGGAGTCTCTTTTACAGCGGATATTTAAAAGGGGATTCTACATTAATACTTGGCACAATATAGTAATAAACCTATTGAGGTATGAGGAACAGGGTTTAAACTTCACTCAACCTCCATAGAAGAGAATCCTCCGACCAGACCGTTGTTTTGTGTCCGGTGGGTAACCGTCCGATAATTCATCTCGGGCTGTCGTATACAACGTGTAACGTTAAATGCGCACAACCTGAAAATAGTTTGATCAGAATAACGAGCAGAATTAATTGAACCACTTTTTAATATAGGTCACATTTTTCAAAAAATCTTCATTAAAAACTTTGCCGTGTCTATTTATTAATAGGTCAAGCAAGCCAATGTCAGCGCGGCGCAGCGGCCCGGTAACGACTCCTCCCTCGGTAAAGCGTCGTCGCAGAGGCAAGAAACGATCAAAATGGCCAGTAAAACTACAACTGCACATAAAACCTTTACAATTTTTTTAATGACCTATTTTCTCTCTGAAATAGGTCAATTGAATTAAAAATCAGTTGGGGTGTCTGAGGTTTTGCGCATTTAACGTTACACGTTGTATATGCTAGTCGCCTGGGAAACTCTGCTTGTGAAATGCGGGATTTTGCGTGACATCGTTATGTCAATGCCGCTACAAACCATTCCAATAAATAAATTCTAATACTAGCTTTTAGAGGTCGGAAATTATCTCACAGAAACGTATTACCGGGACAAATATTGTAACCTTTGTTCTAACCCAGGTCGTAGCCTATTCTTTAAATTCGTTGAGCCGTTTAGGTGTGAAAAGGTAACAGACAGATTGGGTTGCTTTTGCATTTATAATATTATATATTAATATGTAATGAATGTACGAGTATACAATGTATGTAATGTACAGTCGCCAGCACATTAAGCTACTACAATCTGTCAAATTTCTTTAATAAATTTTCAACTTAATCGCTAAAGTAATAAGGCTCAAAGTTGATTGGGAAACTTGACAGTTTCGTTATCTTGCTGTGCTGATGGCGTCTGAACATTAATATTGAGCTTACATAAATTATACGAGAAATCTCGATGTTTAGTCAAGTCGTGAAAACCGTGTGAAGCAGGGGCGGGTCATAATCAGTCTATAATGTTCCCACTGCAGGGACACAGGCCTCCTCTCTGTGAGAGGGAGTGGGCCGTAATTGACCACTTGGGCCCAGTGCAGGTTGGTAGATGTCACATGTCTTCGAATCTCTGGTTCTAGAACATGCCGGTTTCCTCACAATGTTTTCCTTCACCGTTTTGAGAGCAGTGATGATGAAATAATTTTCACAAAGTAAAGCGCCTGTCTGGGTTCGAACCTACGACCTACAACCCGGTAGGCTCGGTAAGTCGTGGTCATTACCACTTGGCCACTGGTATCAAAAGGGCGGGTCGCTAGAACATAACAAACGTGTTGTCGCCATCACTAGCACACCTCACTCTAACACCCTCGGGCTTCCGATATTAGAATACGCTTCACAAAGAATATTCGGGCAATACAGAGAAAGTCTGTTACACATACAATACAAGCGTTCATTTCAGTCTTTATTGTGCCTACGAAGTATATTTAATTCTCTCTTTTGTAATGTTCTTACGTTAAAAAAGTTGAAGCGTTGTTGCGTTGAAGCTGGGTAAGGTAACGGAGCGTATTTCGTGAGTAAATGAGGGAAAATTTACTCATAATTTTATATTACGAACTCGAAATGTTAGAGAAAATCAACTGCCTATCATTAATACTGTTTATTTAATACTTTTAGCACACAAACGTAGAGGCGGACTTAATGGCATTTACTACCAGTCAACTGTTGGGTGATGCAGAGACAAACAGAGGTGCGATCATGAAAATTGAGGAGTAAATATTTTTTTTAATATAAAGATACGCATAAAACTATTAAACAGCATTATTTATAGCTTCTTTCTTGGTGAATTTTAGTAGACTATTATTTTTTCTTGGTGTCCAGCTTGTAACCAAACATTTAACGCCATCTTCCTTTGTTAATCGTCAGATAACTTTGTCTGAGGTCCTATTGCCAGGCCTGTTGGTCCTATTGTCTTTTGACAGGCCTGTTGGTCTAGTGGTCAGTGGCCCTGACTGCTATGCCCAAGGTCGTGGGTTCGATTCCCACCTAGGACAAATGTTTGTGTGATGAGCACGATCATTTGTTCTTTGTCTGGGTGTAATTTATCTATAATATGTATGTATTTAGAAATATATATGTATGTTTATCAGTTGTCTAGTACATAGTCATAGCACAAGCTCTGCTTAGTTTGGGACTAGATGGGGTTGTGTGAAAGTTGTGGAATATTATTATTATTATTATATTTCAAAAATATCAACTGTTGAGAAAACGTGTTTAAAGATTCAGGGAATTCGATGTTTTTACTTAATGTATCATATTACTGTTATTCATAACATCACAATTGAAAGTGCTACAGCTCTGAAAATTGTACGTAGTTTTGTAGAATATTATCGAAAACAATTAACTTGAAAAAGGAAAAGTATAGAGTTTTGTAAAGTGTCTCATTACTTTTGTGCCAACCCAATACGTAAAAGTAATGTAAAATACGAATAAAATAAAAATAAAAACAAAATTCATCAAAAATTTCTAAAATTAAAACTTACGAAACGGCACGTAGGTACTCCTAATTAATTAATCAGGAAGTTTTTAAAATTTGAATAAACTTCAAATAAGCTAATTTTTTTTAAACGTACCTATCATTACAAACTTCAAAATAAATCCTTTATTATTTGTTAAGGCCCACCCCCCGCAGGGTGCGGGGGGCCGGGCCGGTGTCCCTACTCCACGGCGCTGAGGATATAAAAAGGCGCGCGCGCCTCGCGACGAGCGTCGGACCTTAGAAACCCTGTAATAATTGTAATTAAATACATATGTATAAATAGCAAAAATAACCCTATTGTAAAAGGAATATTAAATATATAGTCGTCCAGTTTGAGTTTATATTTCAGCTCCGCACACTTACCCGACACCACACAATCAAGGCCATAAGCCTAAACATTTTGGTGCCGTGACCAGGAGTTTCGAAGGAAAGTACTCAATAAATTGGAAGGACAAGGAAATTATGTACTTATAAGGACATTGAAGGACACAGTAAAGAGAGAGTATAAAGCGCTGAAGAATTGGTGAGCCCGTTCCTTTTTTTTCCTAACCTACCCACATGTTACTTCCAATGCTAACTGTTTGGATTATTAGTCAATTTCTTCGAATTTCAGTTGTAAATTAACGAACCTGGGTGTTTACTTATTTCTAATTATCACAACGTTAAATTTGTCGTATTATAACAATGTCTCAGACCACTAGGAAAGTTACTGACCCAATAAAAAAGAGGAGTTATATTAAGGGTAGATTAACAATTTTTAAAAGTTATTTAGAAGAGATCAAATCTGTAGAAAGGTTAACTGATCAGCAAGTTTCTGAGTTAAGGTTAAGGTTAACCAAACTAGAAGCATGTTTTTCCACTTTCGATGACTTACAATCCGAAATTGAAATTGAATCGGAAAACCCGGACGAACAAATGATGGTACGTTCTGAGGTCGAAGGTCAATTTTATTCCTTAATCTCTCAAGGTCAATGTATTTTAGATAAAATAGAAGAAATAAATGTTCGAAAGAAAAGTATAGCAAACCAAACTTTGAGGCATTCCGATAGTTTCGAAGGTGGAAACATATTCAAAAATTCAATAAAATTACCCACAATAAAATTACCTACTTTCGATGGGAATTATAGTCAGTGGTTAGAGTATAGGGATACATATGAAGCATTAATACATAATAATGATTCGATAGACACAATAAATAAATTCCACTACTTGCGATCGTCATTAGAGGGTAGCTCTGCATTAGTTATTAAATCTGTATCATTTTGTTCCGATAGCTATCACCTGGCGTGGGATTTGTTATGTCAGAGGTATAATAATAAACGTCTTTTAATAAGTAATCATATGAAATCATTATTTAGTATGGAAAGTATAACTAAGGAGTCCGACCAAGCTTTGCGTTTTATGATTGACAGTATAAAGAAGAATTTGAGAGGTTTAGAAACGTTAAAACAGCCTGTAGAACATTGGGATACTATGATAATACATTTAGCAGTAACAAAACTCGATAATGTAACGAGTAGAAGGTGGGAGGAACATAAAAGTATATTAGGAGAAGTTCCTACCCTCGAAGAGTTTTTTAAGTTTTTACGCGATCGAGCGGATGTATTAGAAACAGCTAAGCATAGTAAATCAAGTGTAGTCTGTAGAAGTGAGAAAGCAGCTAGTTTTGTTGCGTCCGCTCAGGCGAGTAATAACCACAGATTTAATTGTATAGTTTGTAAACAAGATCACCGTCTGTTTGAATGTACGAGATTCATTTCTATGAGTTTAGAAGAAAGAAACGAAGTCGTTTCTAAGAATAAATTATGCATTAACTGTCTAAAACCAGGTCATCGTGCATACAATTGCAAATCATTTGGCTGTAAAATTTGTAAATATAAACATAACGGGTTGCTTCATAGAAATAGACCTCCATGTATGGATAATAGTGTAAGTTCGCGCAGTGAAGACTCGGCTGGTACGTCACACCAGACTTCGGACGGAGTTGTGCGTCAAGGCGGGTTCAAACCTGCAGCTTCGCATCACGCGACCGCCGCGAGCGCCGCTGTACATGCGCGCTCTGCGCCCGCGTCGGAACCGGTTTCCTTATCTACGATCGCCACTCAATACGTACTTTTGTCAACCGCGCTCATTAACGTAGTTAGCGAAACAAATAATGAACATTATGTAGCACGCGCATTATTAGATTCTGGTAGTCAGATGTCAATAGTAACGGAAAGCTTTTGTAATAAATTAGGATTGTCCTGCAAACGTGCTAAGGACAACCTTAATGTATATGGTATAGGAAATACTAAGTTACAATTCGTAGAAAGTTGTAGTTTTGTAATCAAATCATCTCGTAATGATTTTTCTGTAGAAATCAACTGTATAGTCTTACCAAAAATCACGAATATGTTGCCAAATGTAAAGATTAATGTAAATGAATTAAAGATTCCCGGTGACGTATTTGTTGATTTAGCAGATAGTAGATTTTACGAGCCCGCTAACGTAGACATATTAATTGGAGCGGACTTGTTTTGGGAACTGGTAACAGGTCAACAGATAAGACTAGGTAAAGGTCTTCCCACATTGCAGAGTAGTAAATTAGGTTGGCTTGTTACGGGCCCCGTAAATATTTGTAAATCAAATCATGAAATAACGTGTAACTTAACTAGAAGTATTAGTGAACAATTAGAGAAATTTTGGAAGGTTGAGGAGATATTAAGTATAGAAAATCTACCGTATAGCAATGAAGAGGAATTTTGTGAAAAACACTTTGTAAAAAATACGTATAGAACTGAAAATGGTAGATTTTGTGTTAAGATGCCTTTTCACACTTCACCTTCTGTACTTGGAGATTCCTTTGTTAAGGCAAAGTCGCGTTTGATGAATTTAGAAAAAAGATTGAAAAGGCAACGTAAAGTGAAGGAATCCTATGTTGAATTTATAAATGAATATGAGCACTTGAATCATTTGTCAGAAACGTGTAAGCCTGAGTTTGGATATTATTTACCTCATCACCCAGTTATTCGAGACAAGAGTGAGACTACAAAACTTCGGGTTGTGTTTAACGCTTCGGAAAAAACCGACAGTGGTTACTCATTAAATGATATCCAAATGGTTGGACCAGTGATTCAGGACGATATATTTAGTATTTTGCTTCGATTTAGGCAACATAATTATGTTATGACCTCAGATATCGAAAAAATGTATAGACAAATATTAATATCTGAGAGTCAAAGACATTTGCAAATGATAGTGTGGAGGGACAATGAGGATGAACCCTTAAGGTATTTAAAATTGAACACGGTGACCTACGGAACCGCTTCCGCGCCGTATTTAAGTACTCGTTGTCTTCTTCAATTGGCAAATGAATGTAATGATCCGGAAGTCCGCGAGATAATGAAACATGATTTTTTCATGGATGATTTGATAACGGGTCATCAGACTGAGGAAGGGTTAAATCGTATTTGTAGATTAATTACTCGGATTTTAGATTCGGGTTGTTTTAAGTTACGAAAATTCAGATCTAATGCGAATCAGTTATTGGTTGAAAATAAATTACATGAAGTACAGTCAATTACAGAATTTAAAACAACCACGAGCACTTTAGGGTTAACATGGTCACCTCAGTCTGATAAGTTTAAATTCTCCTTCCATGTAGACAAAACCGAAAGGATCACTAAGCGAAGTATATTGTCTTCTATTGCTAAGATTTTCGATCCTTTGGGACTTTTAAGTATATTTGTTGTTAAGGCTAAGTTAATCTTGCAGAAACTATGGATAAGTAAATTAGAATGGGACGATCCAGTAATCGATGAGGTACAGACTATGTGGTTAAATTTTATAAAAAACATGAATTCTCTAACTTGTGTAGAAGTTCCAAGGCATGTCATGTGTAAAAATGCATTACATATTGAAATTCATATATTTTCAGATGCGTCTGTGTATGCTTATGGGACATGTGGGTTTGTTCGTTCAATAGATCCTATTGGAGAAATTAATGTACAGTTACTCTGTGCTAAATCTAGGGTCGCCCCATTAAAAGGTTTAACCATACCGAAACTCGAGCTATGCGGAGCACTGTTGTCCGCTGAGTTGGGGGAAAAGGTGACTCACTCTCTGCGATGTACTGTGGCTCGGTGTGTATACTGGACAGACTCGATGGTTGTGCTCGGTTGGTTACGTGCCACCGCCGCTCCAAAACAGTTAAAGGTATTTGTTTCAAATCGAGTAAATAAAATTAATAAATTAACAAAGGATAGTGAGTGGAGGTACGTACCAACAGACCAAAATCCAGCAGATCTCGTTTCCAGAGGAGTAGATCGTATGAATGAAAGGGTCCACAGATTGTGGTGGAGTGGGCCTCCCTTTTTGTACCTAAGCGAGTCCCAATGGCCTAAGTTAGATAGTAATAAGTTAAATAGTGTATACTTACCTGAAGTTAAGACAATAGGTACATTTGTAACAAGTATAAGTAATCAAAAATTTATTGAATTTGAACGTTATTCTAGTTTAAATAAGTTACAACGTGCAATGGCCTATGTTCTTAGATTTGTTAAAAATTGTACAATAAAAAATAAAGAAGCTAGACTTACCAGTACTTATTTAAGTGTCGATGAGTTAAACGATAGTATGATGTATTTAGTAAAATTCTCTCAGCATGAGTCATTTAGCGATGAATATAGTAGTTTATTAAATAATAAGGCACTAAGCAGTAAATGTAAGATTTTATCTCTTAGCCCCTTTCTAGACAGTCAATCTAAAGTTATACGAGTGGGAGGTCGTATTCAAAATTCAACTTTTTTGTATAATAAAAAGCATCCTTTACTTTTAGACTCTAAACACCGATTATCAAGGCTTATTTTTGAGAGTGAACATAACCGGTTACTGCATGCTGGGCCTCAGCTGTTGTTATCGGCTATTAGAGAAAATTATTGGATTATTAATGGTAGAAAGGTGGCTAGGAGCGTGTCAAATAATTGTATAGTGTGTAAGCGATTTAGATTTAAGCCTATAGCCCCTCTTATGGGTAACCTACCTAAACAGCGTTTAAGTCCAGGAACGCCTTTTGAAACGTCTGGGGTTGACCTGGCTGGTCCCTTTTTAATCACTGATAGGAAAGGCCGCGGTTGCAAAATAAGTAAGTGTTACATGTGTTTATTTGTATGTTTTGCAACCAAGGCTATTCATTTAGAAGTCGTAAGTGACTTAAGTACAGACGCATTTCTATTGTCATTAAGGAGGTTTATTGCTCGACGTTCTAAACCCAGTTTATTATATTGTGATAATGCGACAAATTTTTAGGGGCTAGTAATGAACTTAATAAATATTTGATAGTAAACAAAGATAAAATAAATAAATTCTGTTCTGATGAAGGAATGAAGTTTGCCTTCATACCCCCGTACGCCCCAAACTTTGGGGGCTTATGGGAGGCAGGGGTGAAATCTGCCAAATATCATGTAAAAAGAATATTAGGAGACAGGCACTTGACATATGAGGAACTTTCAACTTTATTTGTCCAAGTAGAAGCTATATTGAATTCCCGGCCTTTGTTTCCCATGTCATCCGATCCCAACGATCTCCATCCCCTGACTCCCGGGCATTTTCTCGTCGGAAAGCCGCTGATAGCTCTTCCCTCTCCAGTCCTGACAAATATTAACTGTAATCGACTTCACAGATATGAGCAATTGGAACAAATGAGACAGCATTTCTGGTTGAGATGGCAACGTGAGTACATAACGGAACTTCAACATCGTACTAAATGGCGCAAACCTGCGATGGAGCTTCGCATTGGAGATATGGTCATTATAAAGGAAAATAATTTGCCTCCATTGAAATGGAGGATCGGCCGCATAGAAGCCCTACAAAAGGGAAACGACGATGTATCAAGAGTCGCAGATGTGAGGACTGCCAGCGGCACTATCCGTCGAGCTGTAAATCGCTTGTGTCCTCTGTTCGAGCCTGAAGCAGAAGAGTTGAAGGATTTCCCTTCAACGGGGGGAGTATGTTAAGGCCCACCCCCCGCAGGGTGCGGGGGGCCGGGCCGGTGTCCCTACTCCACGGCGCTGAGGATATAAAAAGGCGCGCGCGCCTCGCGACGAGCGTCGGACCTTAGAAACCCTGTAATAATTGTAATTAAATACATACGTATAAATAGCAAAAATAACCCTATTGTAAAAGGAATATTAAATATATAGTCGTCCAGTTTGAGTTTATATTTCAGCTCCGCACACTTACCCGACACCACACAATCAAGGCCATAAGCCTAAACATTATTAATTTGATCAAAAAACTTTTCTTTGCAAACTTCTTAGAACGAAACCTTTTTTAATTCTTTAACAACAAAACTTTTAAGTTATGAGTAGAGAATAGAATAGAATACTCTTTATTATGCATACACCATATAAATTACAGACATAAATACAGAAATTTTACAAAGGGTGACACAATGGGCGGTCTTATCGCTAAGAGCGATCTTACCAGAGTATCAGTGCCTTTAGTAAAATTAACGGCTTTTCAGTCTTTTCTTCACTTCAGTCATATCTAATATAATAATAATCAACCTTTGGTTTTATAACCAAAGGCTAGGCAGATGATGATTATGTTATCATAATCATCATCTGCCTAGCCTTTTCCCAACTAAGTTGGGGTCGGCTTCTAGTCTAACCAGATGCAGCTGAATACCATTATTTTACATGGAGCGACTGCCTATATTATTATGATCTCCACAACCCAGTCACTGGGTAATACGATACTCTTTGGTAAGTGGTTGTCAAACTTTCGGGCTTCTGACTACCCGTAACGACTGTTAAAAATCCACGAATGACAGCCGGGACCAACGGCTTAACGCTTAATACGGAGGGGTCTCAGTATGTAAAGATGGAGATCCACAGACCAACTGCGGCAAGCTTAGCTTTAAGCTTAACCTGATCGGTCGACCTGTGCAACTTATTATTATTTACTTTGGTTATAACATAAAATAGACGGTAATTTGATGCTATTGTTATTTAAACAAATCAGAGCAGGAACTACTTGTTGTTGAACGTTTTGATGGTGTTGCGATAAAACCATTACAACACAGAAATTACTGAAAATATTCAACTATCATAAATCATAATATCAGACTTAATTTCGTTACCTGTGTAATGTTCACTTATCTAGGGAATTGTGTTGGCAATATTCTGTTTTCAGAATTCAGTTTCAGTATTATTCTGACATAAAAATTAAACGATTACGCGCTACACTTAGTAAGTACCTAGTAAGGTGAGGCGTTTGTGTTGCGCATACCAACTTGCCACCCGCATCAGGTGATGGACGAGAGCTTTTGGCCACAGGATGTGGTATTCCGCCGCTTTAGCGGACAAGTGCCACCGGAGCGCACAAACACTTAGTGCAACTAAGTGATACTAACATAGTTTTTAAGTTTTACTTACAACACAATTGTTATTTATTTATGGGTGTTTGTTACCTGAAAATAAGTGGTTTTATTTATTTTATTTGCTCCTTAGGCAATTCGCCTGGCTGTTTATCTGGTGATACTGGGCGATTGAGTAGGTTCCAAATTTTTTGCGTCCGCGACGTCATGCTTCTGTAAATAAAAATAATAATAGTAGGTACCTATTTTGTTTAATTATGTACTTGAACCTACTGAATACTTAATACCTACCTACCCTACCAATAGAGCACTTACTTATTTTATGTATTAACTGACTATACTTGAGACTATTGATGCGACTCATAATTTGATTAAATATTTGACATCATGTAAATAGCCAACCTTAAATGCAAACGCAGTGCGTACATACAGTTTTGTGGAACAATGAATTATTTCAAGATAAATATCGAAAAAGATAAATACTTTTGTAAAATAAGGAACTAATTTGATTTAAGATGACATATTTTAATACATTTTGGTGATAAAAGGGCCTAACTCTTGGTCAACCTTTTTAGTACTAAAAACTATTCAATTCAATTCAATAAAATGTTTATTCAGTAAAAATTCACATTACGTTCGAATATAATACAGCATGAAATATTATATATTATACAATACACTAAAATACACAGATATATCCTAGGTATGAACATTTTGTACCAGAACTAAGTTATAAATAGGATATCCATTAAATCGCCATTCTTAAAACGTAGATTTGCGTTGCGTATTGCGTTTGACAATTCGCATGAATTGGTGACACGGACTGTGTACGTTTGCTTCAATTTCAAACTAAATGCAACCCAAGCTAGATTTTGAATTTCGTTTTGCCTGATATTTAAAACATTATACCTATACAGCGAAATGAACTTCGCTTCGACCGGGTGTCCCACGACACCAATCGGCTTATTTTTTCGGAGATCCCTGTACATAATCAGCGTATAATGTTCCCACCGCTGGGACACAGGCCTCCTCTCTCCGAGAGGGGGTGTGGGTTCGTAGATGTCACATGTCTTCAAGTTTCTGGTTCTAGGACAGGCCGGTTTCCTCACGATTGCTTCCTTCACCGTTTTGAGAGCAGGGGTGATTAAATTTACACAAAGTAATGCGTCTGTCTGGGTTCAAACCTACGATCTACAAGTCAGGACCATTACAACTGAGCCACTCAACAACACCCTGACAGATCCCTTTGCTTACTGCGAAAGAATAAGAGAGGTTTATGTCCAGCAGTAAACTTACAGCACGCCGACACGTTTAAATTGATACATGCTTAGCACAGTTTCTATTTCCATCAAATAATGGTGCTCTGTATCTATGGTACGATTCAAATTCGATCAAGGCATAGTTGGTTTAACCCGCTACGGCTACGGCTGAATGTCAACGGCAGACAGCAGCTGAGAGTTTAATATAATTGTTGTTGATATTTTAGAGGATTTCAATAACATAATAATAATTATAATTTATTTTAATCGGAACAACATAGGCACCATTTTTTGTTAGTAAACACCTTAGATACTACAACTTATACATTAATAAGTCATGTATTTACGTGGCATTTCATGCGGACAATGATTCCGCATGTGATGCCTCAGCACAGGTGCTCTCGGGTCCTCAGCCACGGCTTTCAGGATGCTATTGCGACTCCTTCGAATCCTCCTCACAAGCGATGCCACCTTTTAACATAGCACATCATCTGCCTAGCCTTTTCCCAACTATGTTGGGGTCAGCTTCCAGTCTAACCGGATGCAGCTGAATACCAGTATTTTACATGGAGCGGCTGCCTATCTGACCTCCACAACCCAGTTACTGGGTAATACGATACTCCTTGGTAAGACTGGTTGTCAGACTTTCGGGCTTCTGACTACCCGTAACGACTGTCAAAGATCCACGAATGACAGCCGGGACCAACGGCTTATCGTGCTTTCCGAGGCATGGAGGGGTCTCGGTATGTGAAGATGGTCACCCATCCACAGACCAACCGCGGCAAGCGTAGCTTAACCTGTTTGATCGACCCGTGCCGCTGTTATTATTTAGCCACGGGCCCCTCACCTTTCAACATAGCACAAAGGTAGAATTTTAGGGAATGTTAAAATCTTTTCATAGTAAAAAGCCATTAATTAATTAATTAATACCTATTTACGTCCGTGCCTCGGAAATTACGTGAAGCCGTTGATCCCGGCTGTCATTCGACGATCTTTGACTGTCGTTACGGGTAGTCAGAAGCTCGAAAATCTTACAACCAGTCTTACCAACGGGTATCGTCTTACCCAATAAGTAGATCGTGGAAGTCAGATGGGCACTCGTTCTATGTGATATAGTGCCGTGCGATTCTGTAACCATCTCACCGTGAATATCGTACTTGGGTGAAGTGAGCGTGGAGTGATTCGTCAATAATGTCAATCCCTAGCATCAGCATGACTCACAGCTCACTCTAAGCTCACTTCACCTTAGTTATCCCGGTGAGGTTTTTCTAGAATCGACCGGCTGGTATTCAGTTACATACTGTTAGACTGGAGGCTGACCCCAACATAGTTGGGAAAAGGCTAGGCAGATTGTTTTTTTATTATTTTTAATCATATTAATTAATGCCTACGACCATGGGAGTGTGCAGAAACGAACTCTACATAGTCCTTTTCCTTTGATCAAGTTTATACAACATGTAACGTTAAATGCGCAAAACCTCAGACACCCCAACTTATTTTTATTTCAATTGACCTATTTCAGAGAGAAAATAAGTCATTTAAAAAATTGTAAAGGTATTATGTGCTGTTTTAGTTTTACTGGCTATTCTGAGGGTTTCTTGCGTCTGCGACGACGCTTTATCGAGCGAGGAGTCGTCACCGGGCCGCTGCGCCGCACTGACATTGGATTGCTTGACCTATTAATAAATAGACACGGCAACGTTTTTAATGAAATTTTTTTTGTAAAATGTGACCTATGTGAAAAAGTGTATCAATGAATTCTGCTCGTTATTCTGATCCAACTATTTTCAGGTTTTGCGTATTTAACGTTACACGTTGTATAAAGCAGTTTAGTCCTTCAACTTATACAAAGCACTGTACCTAAGTCCCCTCCTCAAATAATCTCAGATAAACCTGCTTATTTACTCGTATTAATACAAGCAACAATACAAAACCCAAGTCCCGTACCCGTTTAACATTTTCACTCGCACTGTCACTGCAGCAGTGCTATTCTGTAAAAATCTCACCGTGAGAACTTAGGTGATGTGAACGGGAAGTGAACTGTCATTAGGGATTAACACTATTGACACTGCTCACTTCAAGCTCACTTCACTTATGATTTCACGGTGAGATTTTTACAGAATCGACCGGCAGGACTACAAGATCTTTCATCTTTTTGAGGCATGGACTTAGTATGTACTGTACAATATTTCAGCTCCTTGCTTTGAAGTTAGAAACTTTACTCAAGCTTCGTTTGAACGCGATGGTATTTCGTAAAATATTGTTTTAAAAGGATCAGGAGATGTGACGTAGAGTGTGGTTGCTGGCCATGGAATAAGCGGATTATTTCTACATTATTTAATAGAGCAGCATTCAGGTTTTTCCCGATTGATGACAACAATGTCGTCTGCCCATCTCACCGCCGGACGACCGAAATCTCGTCTTCCAGTCCTTGGACGCTACTCTGTCACAGCCTTACTAAACCTGCCATCGCTGCGCCTTGACAGGTGTCGTACAAGTTATACTACATACAAGCGATTTGAATATTATCTCTTCTTTGTTCCTGAAAGCTTGATCAAGTCTACAATTAAAATGCATACAAGCTCCTCAGGTGACCTACTTAATAAACCAATGCTAACAATTGAATTTAATTCACGTGAAAAACAAAAATGATTTTTAGAAACACGCGGATTAAAGATACCTAGTTAAAGAGTGCTTGTTTTGTTTAAACTGAGTTAAGTCTTGAATTCACTACCCCTTTTGTAATATTTTGCCATAGCAAGGAGTGTCTACAAAGAAGTTGATTGCTTCAAGTATAAAACGTATTACCTACAACTACACAGCAGCTATTCCTACATAAAATAGTCACATTAGGCCCCAAAAATACAAAACATACTTTTAGTCGGATTGGAACTTTACTGGTTCAACTCAGAGATCATTTTTGCGTCACGCTAGAGGACTATGCCTTAGATTGTGAGCTCATACGCTACAAAAATCAATGAGTTATTTTGAATAGATGCATTTACCCCAACATGGGGCTAGTGAAACTTTTTCTGCCCGCATGGGTTAGTTATTAAGATTTTAAGCAAATCTTACAGCTTTTTGTTATTATTTTAGGTCGAAACTAATCCCCGATATTTTTAAGTATTTAATATATTATCAATAAAGCGACGTGGAAATTTATGGCAACGGTTCAAAGATTTAACTTTTTCTTTTAGTTGCAATTGCCCTCATTAACCTTATTTTGTTTCTTTTGTACAAGAATAGATTGGAAGGTGACTCCCAAACTCGGCATTTACCTACCTTTATCTTGAGGGTCAGAACCTAGTGTAAATAGTGTAGTTAGCTGTGATAGACATTGTTTTTTATAGATAAAATACGAGTATCTCCGCTATCTTCCATTTCTGAACTCTCATGGCCTTAAGCTTTTGAACTTCATTAAAGTGTTTTGTATTCGCAAAACGCAGAGCATTTTATTATGGAAACTGTACGAATAGCTAATGCTGATGCCAGACCAACTTGTTTTCACGGTTTTAATGCAAAAGTTTTGTACAAGACAGTTTGGCAAAATGTTCTACGCAAATGGACTGAACTAGTACAAAATTTGAAAATACTAGGCTACCAGGAAGATTCAAGAGTGTTTACTTGGGTTAGACAAAAGGTTCTCAGAGTCTGGATTCGTGCCCTATTTATTTATTTATTTATTTATAAAAACTTTATGCACAAGTAAAAAAAGTACTGTACAAAGGCGGACTTAATGCCTGAGGCATTTTCTACGAGTCAACCTTAGGGTGATGCAGAGACAAAATATGGTAGGTGCAACATACGGGATAGATAGCTAAGAAATGACTATACAATACAAGAATTAATAACAATACATAGATAGATACATACATATATACATACATATAAACAAAATGAACTGTCTGGAGAAAAATTATCGGTAGAGGGGAAAACGAATCCAGCATATCAGCGTTGGGATGTTACGGCCAACTTCTGACGGATATGTTCACGTGCCTTCACTTTAAAAGATTTATGGCTCGCCCCTATAATTATTATGTGACTGGATATAAATACACGTGCATGAAAATAGGTACATGCACGTGTATTTATGTCTGCCTGACCCCTTTGGGGAAATTTGCGTGAAATTATGTAATGTAAACCAAGGGTCCAAGGATAAAGAAAAACTGAAGTGGTGAAGTACTAGGCTACCAGAATTGTCTAAGAAGTTTTATTTTATATCTTACAAAGCCTATCTCGCAAAGTTTTGAGGATGAATTAAATAAGAGAGTGGGTTTTTCCTTAGATACAAAATTTTACTTACGTGAATATTTCAAGCAAAAAGGTTTATATTTTTCGCAAAAATAATGACGAAGTGATTAGGGAGGTTTCAGGTTGAGCGGGGTTTTGTTTTGTTTTGTTTGAAACCATTCAGGCAGAAATCTGCCGCGTGCGCAAGCTGTCACGCGGCAGATTAAGTTTTTAAATTTTCTGACTCCAAAGTCAACAATAATTTTAAGTGATTCATACAATTTGAAAAGCCGAAAGTCTTCTTTAAATACATTATTTTGCAACTTTACAATTTGACTTTCTTTAAAAAATGAAGTACCTGATAGACGCCAAGCACATCAAGCTACTACAGTCGGTCTTTCTTTAATAGATTTTCAACTTTATCGCTAAAGCATTAAGTTCAATGTTAATTGCGAAAATTTTACAGTTTCGAGTAGCTTGATGTGCTGGCATCTGTACAATTAAGTACTTTACACATAAAAGTATTTTTTTTTTTCAAACTATTTATTTCAACATGCATACATCAAAATTTATTATTACATGAGGATAACGCTCAATCTCTTTGAGAAGATTATGTGCGCTATCGGATTTAGGTGTTACTCGCTCACAGTTATTTGTTCGTTCGTAGACCCACACGTAGGCCCTTCCCCCATTCCAAACTTTTCAGTAGCATATGTATTTCGTTTATATCGGTACGTAGTTCAAGTTTTAACACGAAGTTATCTGTTTCTCTTTCCAAAACTGAATTGTCCAGGTTTTACGGTTTGCAATGAGAACAAAATGTCGTTGAGTTCAATTAGTACCTCGTTTTTTCTTCCTAATTTTCTTTATGAATAAAAAAAACTGAGGAGTCAAGTTTTAATCCGTAACTATTAGCTTAGGTAATATAAAGTCAGATCTTTAGCTATTCCCTGACAAAGTTAAACTATCTAACAACAAAACACCAAGCACTAACCGTACCTAAGAGGGTTGCCAACACAATACAGCTGGCACAACAGGCTTTGAACTAATTTTGTATATCAGATCTGTTCACCTCTCGAGTGAGGACTTGTGAGTATTGTGCTGCTCTAAGGACAAGGAACACTAACCGCTCGTGATACAGTTTCTACTAGTACGAGGGGTTAGGGCGAATTAGTCTAATGACAGCCGAGATCTTCAATCCATCTTAGAACATGTTGACTTTGTCATAAAGTATATATTTTTTTTAAATTGTACACCCTAAATATAATTTTCGTATGGTTGTCAATTTGTTGATGCAATAAAGATTATTATTATTATTATTATTATTATTATTATTATAATAATTATTCAAAGTATAACCCGTACAGAAGTGCTCAAAGAAAATTAAATCAAGTTCGTCCGAAACCATCAACCCAATTTAAGCTCTATACTACGATTTAAATCAGACAAACCGCATATTTAATACACGCCCGGACGGCTGTCCGGTCGACCGTCCGGCCGGATGCTGCAAATAGCGCTGTCCGGTATCCGGACAAGTAATTAATTTAACACAGACTAGAGAATGTAAGCGTCTGTCGGGCACGGTGGTGTTAATTATTTTTGCAATTGGATTGGATCGGTCGTTATTTCGATAGATCTATTTATTGACTTTGAATTTAGGGATGACGTGATTTGTAGATTCAGATTTCTGGTTTTTCTTTGTTATTATTTGTGAGTTTATACAAGGTGTAACTTAAATAACGCACAACCTCTTAAGGGGTCATTGTACTCATCATTATGAACAACTTTTACTATGAGACCAAACCGGAAATCGCGAAAAAAAAATCAGCTGTTCCCTACATTTTGACGAGTTATGCGAACATAAATGTAGGGAACAGCTGATTTTGTTTTCGCGATTTCAGGTTTGGTCCCATAGTAAAAGTTGTTCATAATGATGAGTACAATGACCCCTTAAGAGGTTGTGCGTTATTTAAGTTACACCTTGTATAGGGTGGCAAGGACATCGAAGGGCATCCTGTTACAATTTGATTCAGTACATGATTCCAAACCCTGCGTTGAAATCTTTCGACGGTGTTTTTTTTTTATTGCTTTTCCATACATTTTGATCACGTAGGTATTGCACTTTTCATATGAGAGCTGTTTTACGAAAAAGAATTTCATTCAAGTGTTGGAAATTTTATACCCAAAAATGAAAGTGAAGTGAGTGCCAGAAAAAAAAAAGAACTATTTTCTTATGGGAAATAATATCTTTAGCATTTTTAAACGGTGTTACTTACTATTATATCTGTGCACTTTCTTCTTTATGTACTTGACCTGCGGAAGTAAACCTACCCGTAGGCTCTAGCAACATCATCTGCCTTTTTTTTTCTTTTTGTTTATGGGGGAAACCTTCAAAAGGCACCCGACCTCTGGGGAGGGAGGTCGGGAAGTGTGGCATTTTTACCTCACTAAAACCACCCCGGTGATCACCATCAGCACATAGGGATGGCCCCGGTTCCTCTTAAAAGACCAATTCTGGAACCCCCCGTGCAACGCCTGTAAGGCACATGAGCAATAATCTTTAGCTTATAATATATTGGATGATATTATTAAATGCGCAAATCCTGAAAATAGTTTGATCAGAATAACGAGCAGAATTAATTGAACCACTTTTTAATATAGGTCACATTTTTCAAAAAATCTTCATTAAAAACGTTGCCGTGTCTATTTATTAATAAGTCAAGCAAGCCAATGTCAGCGCGGCGTAGCGGCCCGGTGACGACTCCTCCCTCGATAAAGCGTCGTCGCAGACGCAAGAAACGATCAGAATGGCCAGTAAAACTAAAACAGCACATAAAACCTTTACAATTTTTTAAAGACTTATTTTCTCTGTGAAATAGGTCAATTGAATTAAAAATCAGTTGGGGTGTCTGAGGTTTTGCGCATTTAACGTTACACGTTGTATATGTAAATTGTGTGATGTATATTGTACAATAGAGGTATGAGATCAGCGTTGTAACGTTACATTTAGCTGAAGGCTAATTGAAACTTACATTTAAAACATTAGAGAGGTATAAAACACATTATTAAAAGTTCTTGACTTAGGGTCAGCTTCGAAACGGGACTCGCTGGAGCGGCAAGTAGTGGTAGAATAGGTTGGCGCCGGATGAGCGTCACGCGCAAGCGGTCGCGCGCCGACAACTGACGCCTGACGGCGCTTGTATACGGTAAAAAAAATTACCGTGTCTGCGGCAGACAAGACAAATTCTTCGTGTACACGACAAGAATTTTGTCTGTTCTACACACGAAACAATGTTCTCCGCAACAACGTTCGCCGCGTCGTGTCTTGCGCAGACAAGATTTTTTTCGTGCATCGCTGCGAGCAGTGTACACAGTTATTTTCTAGTTACGACACGAATTCTTGCGTAGGCCCGGCGTATTTTCTTGTCGTGTACAAGTGCCCTGACGCCTGGACCTGACGAAAATTTACGTAATTTTAGTACCTAGGCAAGTTTTTAATAACGTCTAAGCTTGTATGGAGTAGTGTCAGACATTAATTAATATAACAGGACTAAACAAAAATTTATCTTCTGTCCTTTTCTTAATTAAATAGAAAGAAAAAGACGCACTGAACTTATTTTTTTTTTAGTTTGTGAACAAGGGACTCGGCACTCATAGCGAATTGTCAGAGACTAAACAAACTTTACTGTATTTACTATCTTTTTCGGATGAACCTTTGACATTCGGCGATAGCATAATAGATTACATACAGCATGTTTGGTTTTTGATTGAGAGTGTCCTTAATGCGTTCTGGGGTTCAAATACAAATAATATATTTAATACTACTTAGGCCCCGCAGTTTTACACGCAATAGTCCCGATTCCGTGAGAATGTCGAAATAAAACGTATCCTGTGTTCTCATGCAAGCCATGATCTACCCCTATGTGCTAAATATCATCCAAATCTGTTTGGCAGTTTTAGCGTGAAAGCGTAACAAATAAACATGAAAAATCAAATCTTTTCTCTTTATAATATTATTTTCCCACTGCTGGGACACAAGCCTCCTCTCTGTGAGAGACAGTGGGCCGCAAATGGCCGTAATCCACCACGCGGGCCCAGTGCGGGTTGGTGGCGGTAGCATATCTTCCAATTTTTGGTTCTAGGACATGGCGGTTTTCTCACGAGGTTTTCCTTCACGGTTTTTGAGAGCAGCGGTGATGTAATAAAATTTACACAAAGTAAAATGCCTGATTGGGTTCGAACCCACGACCTATTAGCTCGTAAGTCGTGGCGCTGATCACTGATCACTGGCTGACTGACTTATCACTGATCTCCAGCCGAACGTGATTTTATAAACAGCTACATAGCCTAGGCGTTTCTGAGTCCGTGTTAGATATATTGTCAATTTTATTGGCAGGCCTGTTGGTCTAGTGGTCAGTGGCCCTGACTGCTATACGCAAGGTCGTGGGTTCGATTCCCACCCAGGACAAATATTTGTGTGATGAGCATGATCATTTTTTTTTTGTCTGGGTGTAATTTATATATAATATGTATTTAGAAATATATATGTATGTTTATCAGTTGTCTAGTACTCATAGCACAAGCTCTGCTTAGTTTGGGACTAGACGGCGCTGTGTGAAAGTTGTGGAATATTATTATTATTATTATTGTTTGATGAATTTGTCTTTCAGGGAAAATTATTCTGTTTTCTCACTCGCTATTATTTTATCGCAGTCAGTGTTTTTTATATTAGGTAATTGCCTCATAGTTTACTTTTTAAATATTTTAGAGGAATAATGCCATATTACATATTGTGATCAACCTGTATAGTAAAAGTGTCTATGTATGCTCTATGCCAGGTTCTTCAACCTTTAACAAGAAATATTGTTCACCTAGTAAGGTATAAATTTACTGTTTGCTGGTAAAGCAAGTTTACAACAGTGTGACATCTAACGCAAAGATGAAGTGCCTTATTTTCACTGCCTTTCTATTGTGTGAGTACTGTTTTTTTTTTTCAAATAATTGTTAACTTTTTAAGTTTAACTTGGACGTCATTGACATCAGTGGAGTCGGTAAAAGTATTTATCATTAAGGCGCGGTGAGAAGCACATTTTTAGGTAATTGACAATAGCGCATCGCGGTGACAAAGAAAGGCTCAAAACAGCGATGCTTTTGACGTTAATTGAATCGAATGACCACCAAAATAAATGTAATTTTTCAGTTTTAATTAAATTAAAAAATAAATGCATTGCTCAGTGGAATATTTTATATGTATTTTTTTAGTTGATTGAATTGCCTTTATTATCATTACTTACATAAAATATGATAGTTACCGTATAAAAATTTTGCGACGAAATTTATATTTTTTGAGCTCTGTTTTACGATTGTTTTATCATGATATATCTTTATTTTTATGAAATATTTTTGAATACTTATTTCCCTTTAACATTTGACAATACAATATTTTTTCTGGCTTGTAATATGTACCAATACACCTAACTGTGCGAAAAACGGCGTGTTATGGTGTCCTACGTTTGGTGCAGCGCCTTAAAACTGAAATCGCCAATCCAATGGTGATCAATGCCTTCTCTGTATGATAATAGACCTTTGCCCTTCAGTGAGACATTACACTAGTATTATTTTAACTAAAAAAGCTCTAGTTTCTATGTAAACCGTTGTTAGAAATAACCTATTTTTATGATTTACGAAATACGGATGATTAACAATACTGCTGTCATACGGTGAATAGCTGTAATCACTTCAAAGTGTATTTTGTGTAAATTATGGTTTTACCTAGAGTGTGGTTTGAAACACTGTTGATGGACTTCACTTGATTGAACTCTTAATAATTCGTTAAACAATATAGGTACAACGTGTAACGTTAGATAAATGCGCAAAACCTGAAAATAGTTTGATCAGAATAACGAGCAGAATTAATTGAACCACTTTTTAATATAAGTCACATTTTTCAAAAAATCTTCATTAAAAACCTTGCCGTGTCTATTTATTAATAGGTCAAGCAAGCGAATGTCAGCGCGGCGCAGCGGCCCGGTGACGACTCCTCCCTCGATAAAGCGTCGTCGCAGACGCAAGAAACGATCAGAATGGCCAGTAAAACTAAAACAGCACATAAAACCTTTACAATTTTGTTAATGAGTTATTTTCTCTCTGAAATAGATCAATTGAATTAAAAATCAGTTGGGGTGTCTGAGGTTTTGCGCATTTAACGTTACATGTTGTATAGTTTCTTCTAAATATACCAAGTTTTATTTATTTATTAAATCGATGTTTTTAACTTGATTTTCCCTTTCACAATATTAAAAAAAATTATGATACTATGCAATCCCGAATCCCTCAGTAGAAAAGCCTTAAGTTCGTAGTTAGGGCTTTTCTGTTTACAATTTGTAAATTACGCCTTTTCATGTTAGCATAGAAGCTTTTATTTAATTATTATTTTAAATAGTAACGTCTTAATTTAAATTTTACGCCTTTTGATGATAGGAAACACGCGCTGTTACTGTTGTTACGGCTTTTCATCTTTGTATTAAGTAATTTCAGGGTAATGACATACAAAGGTTGTAGGATATCGAAATCACGATCGATAAACATGATAATATGAAAGGCCTAAAACTAAAGTTACGGCTTTTCATGTATGCAAACTGGCTTTACTAACAAGAAAGGGTTCAATGTGGAAATTATGGCTTTTCATTTTTGAGAGCAATGTTTTCGGGGCTAAGTTATGCACTAATAAATACTTATAACTGGCTAAAATGCATTACAGCTTTATCACTTAGATAGAAAGGTAGACAATTTCTTGGCAAGTCCGAAACTATGTTTACGTCATTTTTGATAAAAGAAATGTTACTTTACGGCTTTGCACCGTATGACGACAGAGTAGATGTATAGCATGATTCGTTTAATTTTACCTGTTTGACCATACTTTGTAAATATCCTTTCGTTCCCTTTAATTAATCATTTTTATGTCTTTAGCACCATCGCTTTATTTAAGTTCGTCGATATTCAACGCAATTTTATCTCCGCAGGTATATTTCTGCCTTCAACATACTCTCGACATGTTCAGTTCTATAGAAAAGACTATACATATATTGAGGAGTTCGACGCCTTTTATAAAGTTCACTGGGACCTGAGTGGATCAGCTTGGAGCACCGCATTTTTATCTTGTGATGATGAAGGAGCTATTTTGTTCTACCCAGAAGCCCACAGAGAGTGGACTTTAGTGAAGAATTTGACAGATCAAATGACAGGAGTTCCTAATGTGACAGACATATTTGTGGGATTGCACGACGAATTTAAAATAGGAGAGTTTATTACTGTTGACGGTAAGTATTCAGAATTGGACAATGTAATTTGTCATCTCACATTTTATTGAATTTTTTGTGTAATACAACTTCCTAAGTCACCTTATGGGAAGTGGTTAGCGCAACCAAGAAACCTGCAAGCCAAAGGGATTGTCAACTAAAGCTAAGCGCATATTACAGCTGTATCGAGCCGTAGCATAATGCATTTTCATACAAGAAAATGCTGTGCAGCCTGCCTGCAGTGTTCGATGGTTCATAGATATTGTATGCGAACGCGATACAAGAGGATTTTTGCAGCGCGGAACGGCCCAAAGGGAAACGCCCATTCTTGGCCATGTTTTGCCCATCGATGTGATAAATGCAAAAAAAATGCCCATTTAGTAACTAAAATATTGCCATTACTTATTTGTAATGAAAATTCGGGAATTAAAAGCCGATTTAATCAAGAAACTCAATCGTTTATTGCCTTATTTAACACTTCCAGTCGTTGGTCCTGTCAAAGTAGGGATGACAACTTTTACTGAAAAAAATCGATACACTAAAACGGGTTACGTACCAAAAAACGATTATTGGAAAATCAATTTTTATTACGTATTGTTTCGCTTTTGTTATTTTCTTTAGCGGCAAAAAAATGTTTATCCATATTCGGGCTTATAAATAGATACGATCCATTTAACCGATTCCGTGTTTCCGTTTTTTTTTAATATAGATTTATCGTTAAATCGATCTTATAACGTCATCCCTACGTCAATAATATTCGTAATTGACAACAGATTGACATTGACATTTCATATTTTGTTTGGCGCTGTTTCCTTGCGACTTGTGATTTTATTTTCTACTAAGTTTTTATATTTGATATTCCGACGACTTTGAATACGATGTGGTTACAACTTGTATAATTGTTAAGAATGACGAAACAGGATTAGAAGCTATACGACAATATTGTTGCATTTGTATATCTGATCGGAGGACAGTATGGTGTTGTTGTGCCCACGTGATGACAATTGTGTGGTTCTTGGGCTGGGCAAGGTTTCAATCAAATATAAATCCCCCAGCCTAATTCCTAGATGACGTGCTTGTCATTTATTTATATGAAAACGAATAAAAAAACAGAAACCTATAAGTATCTATGTATTTTTTTAACCTTGATTTCTTTTATATGATTTATAGAAGTCCAACCGAGTTCTATGTAAAACATAGTGTTTGTTTCTTTATCTATGATGTCAACCCTAATGCCTATAACTTTTTTCTTTCGTGGGCGTCACTTGGCCAAAACATCTTTATCAAATGGGCATTTCCCTTTGCGCCGGCCTTTCATAAATAAAGTAGGAAGTAAAATGCTGTATTTGAACATTACCAGCACTTCAAGCGCCAGCTTTGGACATGATGGTGAACTGCACGTAGATACGTCAGACGAATTGTCTCATACAAACTCTTCTGACTCTCACTTGATCACAGACGTCAGATTTTATTTTCTGAACGCATCTAAAAAAAGGGCTATAATCGCGGCCAACAGTGACATAGTTTAGTTGTACTTAATGTATAAAATAAAATCCCCACTTTTCAGGACACTCCACGCCATATCCATTGCCTGCTGATGGGAGTATAATGCCACGTTCCGACCACTGCATATCTATGAACATCGATACTGGAAAGTTCAAACTGGAAAGATGTTCGGCAGCATCGAACTCGCCGTTACCTTTTGTCTGCAAGAAAGTTGATGATGATGTTTCGTGTCCAACTGTCGACCACGGTAAGTGGTTTTCTTCTTAACTTATCGATGATGATTAAATATTATTATTATTTGGTTAGATACACTAGCAGCTGCTGCGTGTGCATCAAATAGCTTTAAGATATTAAATCTTTCCAGTCAGTTCTTGAAGCAATGGTTAGAAAGTTCAAATATGCTTGGTCCAAAGTGTAACCACGCAAACTCCGCTCACTGACGCAGTCATCAAGTCAAGTTCACAGGTTTAGATTCCTTTTGACATCCCTTTTCTAGAGTACCTATAGCTGTTTAATGATATACACGGTGGAGTACGTCGTGACCGTGACATAAACTTTTACCAGGAATTCAGTAAATCTTTCTAGATTTTCGTGAGTTTAAAATAGGTATTCCACTCAGAGCACTGATTTCAACCGCACTTGCACGAACCGCACCTGAGCACTTCCACTGCAGGTGCGGTTCGTCCAAGTGTGGTTGAAACAAGTGCTCTGAGTGGAATACCTCGTTTAAAAAATATGCAGCATACAAAAGTGCAAAAGCTACACGATGGAAATGAATGTAACACCTGATAAAAAAACCGACGATTTTTTTTATTTATGGGCGTATGCAACCTTTACTTAATCCATACTCTATTGCATCTACCACATTGTATACCCATACAAGGTGATAGATGCAATAGAGTATGGATAAATGTGAATCAAATAATAATTTCAGGATACAAATTCTTAAAGAAATCAAAAAAATGTTACAAAATAAATAAAAAACCACAAAATTGGCAGGAAGCTATGAAAACCTGCTTAATGGAGAGAGGAATATTGGCGGTTATAGAAAACAGTGATCAGGCGCAAGAAATTAAAGACATTTTAAAACAAAGCGAAATATATTTTGTCGGAGTTAAAAAGCTCTTTTCTGGCGCTGATTATTACACAGTAAAAGGTAAGGAATTTTTTTTTAATCATAAAACAGGGCATTAACAGTCATTTTTTGGAAAGCTTCGTCAAGTCTTCTCGTCGCCTATCCCTCAGTGTTTGAAGACTAAGGTCTTCCACCAGTGCGTCCTGCCCGTCATGGCATACGGTGCTGAAGCGTGGACACTGACAGTCGGGCTGGTCCATAAATTCAAGGTCGCTCAGCGCGCTATGGAGCGAGCTATGCTCGGAGTTTCTTTGAAGGGTTAAATCAGGAATGAAATTATTCGGAAAAGAACCGGAGTAACCGACATAGCCTGCAGAGTAAGCAAACTGAAGTGGCAGTGGGCTGGCCATGTCTGTCGAAGGGCCGATGGCCGGTGGAGCAGACGAGTCCTGGAGTGGAGACCGCGTATCGGCAAGCGTAGTGTGGGACGCCCCCCAGCTAGATGGACGGACGACCTAAAGAAGGTGGCTGGGGTAGACTGAATGCGGAAGGCGGAGGACAGGGTGTTGTGGCGCAGTCTGGGAGAGGCCTATGTCCAGCAGTGGACTGCGATAGGCTGAGTTGATTGATTGAACAGTCATTTTATAAGTCCTTAGTAGTTATCTAGAGGGCGTATTCCCGTCATTTTAAGAACATTCGCTCTATTGTGCCCCACTGCTGGGCAAAGAGCTTCTCTTTTTCCTTCCAAACCTCTGTGCGATCTCTGGCATCGTTGGCCCTGCAAACGTTACCAGATCATTACACCATCTTCGTCGTGGTCTACCTCGATGTAGATTTAAACATGTTAAATGTAAAAAAAAACACCAGTGAAGTGCGAGTGTAACTTGCGCACCGAAGGTTCCGTACAAATTTCTAGGTATTTAACTACAAATTTACGGTTCTCGGATTTGCTTCTTGCCAAATTTCATGATTTTAGGTCAACGAGAAGTACCCTCCCTCTAGATTTTGCTTTCCTTGCGGTTGTCAAAATATGCGGCGTAAACGGAACATAAACGCCCGTAACTTTTGATAGCGTGAACTTAGAAGTTTGATTTTTTCACTGCTTCAAGCGATTGCAGTCTTGAGTATTTTGATATTAATTTCAACTTGGTAATTCCACGCGTCCCTTATAAAAAGGGTTTTGACAGACGGACAGACATATGGAGAAAGAAGTGATCTTATAAGGGTTCCGTTTTTCCTTTTGAGATAGGGAACACTAAAAATTAAAACGACGCATTAATTTGTCACAGTTATTATAACATAGAAAAGTAACAGTGGTTATTAAAGTTATAGTAATATATGTATTTGAAATCTTAGCAAACATTTTGACAGTGATTCTCGGTGAGAAGAGATTTTGACTATGTTTTTAACGTTGTTATTTACGGAATTGGTTTATTTAGGTTACAAATATTAAAACCGTAGAGAGAAATCACAGAATATAAAATTATGTTTATTGACTTTTTAATTATTTAGGTATGCTTGAATTTATAATATATTATTAAGTTACTCTATATTATTTACTATCTCTATTGTTAGGTACTCTATTTAGAATTTCATTGTAGGTACTACTAAAAACTTTAGTTCTTTCTGAGATTCTTACTTTACTTATTTTCATATACAGGTCAAAAATTCAGTGACATGTACCAATATCCGTCTATCATCGGCCCATATCCGTACGGTAAGTTCCGAGACCCGTACAACTTCGTCCCACGTGAAGACTGCAATTCCCCAGACAAAAACGGCAATCTTCCGGACGAAAACGGCCAATACCCGGACGGTCGCTACTGCCGCGACAAAGTTCGCCAACTACCAAGTACTGACTGTGGGACTGTTTGTAATCGGAATAATCTCAATCTGTACACTGAAACATGGAACTGTGACGAACGTCTACCTTTCATTTGTGAAATGGAAATCGGTGTATAAAGTGTATACTTAGGGTGGTCCTTATTTTTCGACTCTTAAATTATCCCCGGGGCACTTTCTCATTTGATTATATACTTCTAAATATGAAATAAGTTTTTTTTGTTTTTTTTTTTGTTAAGATTTAGAGGTCGCTACCAGCTGTCAAAATTTTTACAAAAAGCATTGAAAAACATCTTAAAATGATGGTTTCATTAATGTTCCATTTAGGTGTATATCATATTTTCCGTGCAATTAAAACTCGCATAGACAATCGCTTTTTATCCCTTCCTCCTCTCGACCTCTCTTCTGTACCGACGCGTCAAGATTTAGACCGTTCACACAATCAAAAAGATAAGACGTACGCGTGCGCACTAACATCATAATACGTTAAAAATTGGTTTGTGCGCATGCGTAATTGCGTATGTTTCAAATTGTACGTCTTACTTCACTTTTTACTACACTTCAGGTCTAATACGTCATTAACGAGAGCGTACGTGTTTTATTTGTAAAAATCATACTAACGTGTTTCAACTTGCAATGGCGTCTACAAGTAGCGGACTCAGTAAAGCTACTAGAAATCAAAGTAAAGTTTGGCTTATTGGACAATTATTATCCGAATTAAACCAATCAACGTTGCCATTCATCGGTGAAGTTTTGCGTTTTTTTTTTTCTTACAAAAATGAAGAACAGAAAAGCATACGTGAATCTGCGACTGACGGCTTGCGGAGTTATAAATTTGTGGGAAAAAGCTAGTATACCAATTCATTTAAAAAAACATGTCATCAGTGAAATTGAAAAACTATTCAAAGAATGGCAGAATCTAAAAAAAAAAATAAAGAAACCAATAAAAAAATCGAGTTTTTATTTAAAATTCAAACCTTGGTAGCGACCTCTAAATGTCATTTAAAAAATTCAAAAAGAATACTGAAATACTTTCTTATGGTATATAATCAAAATACGTGGTGCCCCGCGAAATTAAAGAAAACATTTTTTTTTCTTAGGAATAAGGACCACCCTAGTGTATACATATACAGGAGCAAAAATAAGTAAAACATCACACTAATATTATAAAGGCGAAAGTTTGTGAGTGTGTGTGTGTGTGTATGTGTGTTTGTATGCTTGTCACTTCTATTGTTATTTCATAAAATATGTATTTCGCGGGCTACCCGCCATTTGCTACATAATAAGGGCTTGTGGGGGCGGTTATGGTGTACATAATAAAGAATATTCTATTCTATATCTGTACCAACAATTTTTCCCTATAGAAAAATACCCGTGTTTTCATGAGTATATTATTGCAGCCTCTTGGCACTCAAAGAACAGAACTGGGTCAGCTGGCCATTTCAACAGATCTCACTATTGTGCCCTTTGTTAACTGAACATAGTTCAGTCATTGATCAAGTTGGGATGCGGGGGAAGTGTCCAAAGATTTGAGGAGGAAAAATATTGAGGCTAGAGCCAGCTTCAAAAATTTTCAAACCCTTTCAATATTAGCATATTCAAGGGGTTTGAAGCCCAAGGCGTTTGAGGTCAAAATGTTTCCACATTGTTATTTGAAGATATATGGCAGTAAAAAGATTGAGAGAATCTTCGTGAGTTTAAAAGATAAAAGAAAAGAAAAGTGATTCAAAATTTTGTATTGTTGAACAAGTAAGTGGGACACAACTGGCGAAACGTGGATGTCCTATAAGTACGTCTCTGTCTTACCCTTCGGAGATTCGAGGCGTAATGTTGTGTTATGTTGTGCCATGTGTAAGTGAGACTAAGCAACATATTAGTTAGTCTCATGAGTAAATCTAATACGCGTAATAGTAAAGTAAATGTAACATGTCTTTGGACCCATGGGAAGTATTGGAAAAGAAAAATTAGAAAAAGAAAAGGGAGTCCTCTCATATTTATCAAAGCGGATGTAACTGACAAGCCATGGTCACCAACGAGGGTAATCAAAGCAATAAAAGTCTGATAAAAAAATCTCAAGATTTATCGAAAATTCGTTTACAAAAGCTTCAATACAAAAAAAACAACGTTCACGTAAATTCATTTTCGTGATTTTATTTGTACAAAACCTCTTTAGCTCCTCTTGATATACAACATTATTTTTAGTATACTGCAAACCTGAATATAGTTTGTTCAGAATAAGTAACTGAATCGATTCCTATAGTTTTTACACTATGTTATATTTTGTCCCAAAAATATTTAAAAATGGTAACAAGTTGGACACCGAACGACATAGGGCCAGGCCACAACAGTGCGTTGCGGCGTCGCATCGCAAAAACAACATTGCACAGCTATGCGATGCGATGTCGCAACGCAAAAATTTCATCGGATACGACATTTTATGCTAATCGATAGATAGATATTGATATAATTTTTGCGTTGCGACATCGCATCGCATAGCTGTGCAATGTTGTTTTTGCGATGCGACGCCGCAACGCACTGTTGTGGCCTGGCCCGTACTTCCGCAATCATATGCGCACAACACAGGTCACAGCCGGCCGGCCGGTGGCGCGTGTTAAGTGGTAACCAACATTTTGTACGGACAATCAGGTAACATAACAAGCTTATAACTTCGTGTTTTTTCATGATACAGTTTTGAAATTTTGTACATAGATTTTTTACATAAAAATACTAGACACGTGTTTGGGGTTTGCTATATACTAAAAATTATGTTTTATATAACGGTTTTCACACGATGCCTCTCGTCAAGCGCGTCTAGTTCATGCGGTCATGCGGTGCACGCGCATCAGGAATCAGTGGATTACCTACATACAAAAAAATGCAACGTGAGATCAGCTTCACCGTTTACCGCGTCAGCATGCGGCTTCGTGTGAGAATCGCTTTAACTATTTACAGATTAATATCTATGGTTCGCAGCATAGTTTGATTTCGAGCCGGCAGAAGACGCGGCGCCTCCACCATATTTACCCTGAGAAGCTAATCCGTTTGCCTGGAAGAAGAACCAACACATATATACTCGTATATTAATATTTTCATTTCAGCTAAAAGACTGCTGGACATAGGCCTGTCCCAAAAACAGCTTAACATGGGTCTCTTAGCAACAGCTGCAAGTTGAAGATCCCAAAATAAACCTGCCGGTCGATTCTGTAAAAATCTCACCGTGAAATCATAAGTTAAGTGAGCACTTAATAGTGTTAATCCCTAGCGAATGACAGCTCACTCCACGCTCACTTCACCCAAGTTTTCACGGTGAGATGGTTACAGAATCGCACGGATGGAATGTTCCTACAATCACAAAGCTTTGCAGAGACGCTGTCACACTGCTCTAGCTTGCTTTTTATACAGGGTCCAATTAAATTAGCTAGCGAAACTGTAGACGTGATGGATATCGATATATCAACACGATAAAAAATATCGTTGATGGGTTTTTTTCGGGGTCGACGACCACTTTATGTAGATACTTGAAGTAGGTATGAGTTGAAAAATCTTTATTTTTTGTTTCATCATGTTTAGAAATTAAACCGTTACGTCTGCCACACAAACTGGACAGACTGCGGCTTCGGCTGGAATGTAAATGGGCCACATTTATGTTAACATCATACTACTTTGTACTCCTACATTCTGCCAAATAAATTATTATTATTATTATTAATTTGACCGTGTATAAAAAGAAGTCAATTCTTCATCTTCGTCATCTTCAACTGTCGTATGGTGGAAAGCCTCACTTTTTAGCTACCGGTGACAGAAACATCAAATTGTTTGTAATTCTATGCCAACCTTTGAGTACAGTAACGCTGCCGATAAGGCCTAGTATTTCCCTGGATATAAAAACTTAAAAAAAAAAACTGTGGGGTAGTTGCGAAACACATTACACATTATCAGTACGAATGACTTTCATTTTGACAGTTCAACAACATTCATTGCGTTATTTACGTTGTTGAGCAGAAAAAAAAATCGAACATTATGAAGCAATGGATTAGCAATATCCTTCGAAGATTGATAGTGTGTGACGCAATTAGGGTGCTGTACTACTACCGGGATCCGATCATACCCAAGTTTGTAGGGTTCATTTAGACCGTATGAATTTTGTGATACTTAAGGGGTAAAGTATTCAAAACAATACCTTTGTCCTCTTCAATAGTTCAAGCTGTGCAGCCTTGGTGTTAGCATCTTTGCCTGCCCAGGTCTTCCACACTGACGCTTGCAGAGCCCTGCCGTAGCTGAAGGTTAAAGCCCAGGGTTTCTTTAGGGTCACCTGGTTGATAGCATTCAGGTATACTGTGGCTTCTTCTTCAGTCAGACCTCCGGAGAGGAAGGCGATTCCTGAAAGAATTGTAAAAAGTAATCACTTTAACTTATTTTTGAGGTTGAGCGCTGACGGCTGATATAGTGTTCGAACGAACAAACTTTTTTTTTTCTAAATTACTTTTTTACTACTGCAGTGCGATTCTGTAACCATCTCAGTTACAAAGACTTACAACTTTTAAACACATAATACTAATGGGTGACATCAATATCAACATTGCTTCCGGGAAAATGGATATACATGCACATAACTATCTTAATATATGCTCATTCCACGGACTCTTGCCAGCTCATTACTACCCCACGCATCAAAGCGGTTCATGCTTAGATCATTTCATTATAAAAACAAATAACCCAACCAAAACATTTGTTACTAACTCTTCGCTTACTGATCACCAAGCAGTTTTACTAACATTGCAAGTTTCTTTACCCAGAAAAAATTGTTTACGTAGCTATACTAAAATCAACATGACACACCTCGAAAAAGACATACGTAATATTAATTTTGACCCAGTTTATAATTCTACCGATGCAAATATTTCTATTAATTATTTTATAAACTCACTTCAGTCTGCAATAATAAAACATACAGTTGCTAAAATAACGCCAAGGAAGTATAAGTGCATTAAACCTTGGATTTCACCCGGACTTGTTCGATGTATTAGGCATAGAGACAAACTTCACATAAAGTCCAAACTTGAGCCTGAAAATGAAATTCTTTCCATTACGTATAAAAGATATAGAAACTTCTGCAACAACCTTTTGAGAAAAATTAAAAATGAATTTGATAGAAAAGAACTGAAGAAAGCAGGCAAAAATAGTAAACTAATTTGGAACTTTATAAAAACAAATACATTTCGAACAAAACAACCTGAACCTCCACTAGACTTATTGACAATTGAAAACAACCCAATCGAATCAACAAATAAAGTTAATTTCTATTTTTCTAACGTAGGGAAAACTTTAGCAGAAAAGACGATACAATCTAGAAGTTCTTTCCCTCAAAGCGAACCTAAAACTTTCCCCACACTCAAATCATTTGTCTTACTAGATACGGACGTCGATGAAGTACTAACAATTATTTCTGGATTAAAGGACGTTTGCGCGGTTGGGTGGGACGACATATCCAACAACATACTTAAACATTTCAAATACCTACTTGCTCCGCCACTAACTCATATTTTTCAGTTATGCTTAACTAATGGTATATTCCCTAAGTCGCTTAAAAAAGCAGTGGTTACCCCTGTATATAAATCTGGTGACAAAAAATGTGTTAACAACTACAGACGTCCTATTTCAGTTTTAACAGGGCTCTCCAAAATCCTAGAGAAAATCATTAATATTAGATTAATTAAATACCTAGAAGATAATAAATTGCTTTCAGATAGGCAATTTGGCTTTAGGCCCAAAAAATCAACTAATCAGGCAGTACATCAAATGACGGATTACATAACAACTAATTTGGATAAGGGCTTGCACTCCATTGGGATCTTCCTAGACCTCGCCAAGGCCTTTGACACAATTTCCGGTCCTTTATTATTAGACAAGCTTGAAACACTCGGAATAAGAGGAACAACGCTTTCACTACTTTCTGATTATCTTAGTGACCGCGTACAATGTGTCAAAATTGGTCAGTACGTCAGTTCTGAGCTTCCAAATAGTAATTACGGAATACCACAAGGTAGTATTTTGGGCCCTACTTTATTCCTAGTATATATAAATGACCTGTGCAGCTTAACACTCCAAAATGGTGTCATAATGTCTTATGCAGATGACACAGCTCTGTTGTTTTCAGACAAATCTCGAGAAGAGGTGTATAAACAAGCCCAGAACGGTTTTAATATAGTGTCTAATTGGCTATATGAAAATCTCCTAACACTAAATGCAGAGAAAACTAAACACATTTTATTTACTATGAAAAATACTAACCTTCCAACTACTAACATAAACATTTTTGCGCATAAGTGTGGCACGTATGCTGACAATGCATGTAATTGTCCTACTTTAGCAAAAACCGATCATATGAAATATCTAGGTGTAACGATTGACACAAATCTGAATTTCCGTAAACACATTGATTTGTTATGCACTCGAATGCGTAAATTGATATACATTTTTAAGAATTTACGATATATATCGGACTACAAATTAATTAAACAGGTCTATTTAGCTTTGTGTCAATCCATTCTCACTTATTGTATAATTTCATGGGGTGGGGCTGCTAAATCAATCCTTCTGCCATTAGAACGTGCGCAGAGAGCTATCCTTAAGGTAGCCACCTTTCGCCCATATAGATTTCCCACACACGAGCTTTACACGGCATGTAAGGTGTTAACCGTGCGGCAACTATTTATATTGAACATTGTACTGCACCAGCATAGGAAACTTCCTTTTATCCCAATACCTATAGATAAGAGAAGAAAAGACTTAGTTTGCACAAAGCCTCAGACCAGACATGCTTTCATAAATAAATTTTATGTATTTTTAGGTCCCTTCTTATATAATAAAATCAATAAGTCTCTAAGTATATATAGTGTAAATTTTAAAAAGTGTAGTGAAATGTTGAGTGAATACTTAGCGACATTTAATTACTCAGACACTGAAAAATTGCTAGAAGTAATGCAATAATTTTATTAATGTTAAGTCAATTTTTATTTAAAAATGAAATTATTATGTATCATATTATAATGTATGCTAGCTCTATGTTCAGTACACTCCTGAAGCAAAGCCAGGCCGAGATGCAGCAACAGTTGGAGGTGTCCAATAACACCATCAGTGATCTACGAGCAGAAGTAGTGTTATTGCGTACTGCAATTTCTGCAAGTAGGTCACCTACCGGCGCCGCCGCAAACGTGGACACGCGTCGCGGCGCGCAAAACGCCTCCATCTGCAGTTTCGAGTCGGCGAGCTCGGATGCGTCACCAGTTGCCGAGAATGCATGCGTTGCAAAGCGTGCCGTGGCCGTCCCCGCCTCAACACAGGTGGAGACAACGATTTGTGTAGAATCGTCGGCCCCCAAACGAGCCTACGCAGCAATAGCCGCCGCTTATAAGCCTGCTGAGTCGCAATCGCAAGACTCGCAGGTAAAACAAGCGGAAAAACCAAAAGGGGGTAAACGAAGCCGGTCTAAAACCCAGAAGGTTTTGGTAAGGCAGGGTCCAGGGAAGGACACGAGCGACGAGGATGGTTTCATCAAGGTGGAAAAGAAGAAGAAGAAGAAGCCTCCTTGTCGGAACCAGTGCGGCACCGCGCCGGCAGGACCCAACATGCTGCTGCGTCCAGCAATCCCGACGACGCTGCTGTACGTGTCCAGGCTGCACCACTCCACGAAGGTTGAGGAGATTGTGGAGTACCTGCGCGTGAAGACCAACTGGACTTTGAGGGTCGAGAAGTTGGAGCCGCGTCACAACACGAACTTCAAGTCGTTCGTGGTGCGTGTTCCGACACATCATCTCGAGAAGTTCCTCAAAGAAGAGTTCTGGCCGAAGGGTGTTGTGTATCGCCGGTTTCGTGGCCGGTTACATGACACCAGTCAGCGAAACACGACGCCGACACTTCGTGTGCAGTAGTTATTAGTTTGTTATGTAATATGTATTTATAGAATTTTTAAGTTATATTATTATAGAATTGTATTTGTATTTGTGATACTTTTGTATGTATTAGTTTATAAGTATGTTTGTAGTAGTATGTATTGTTATTTCTATGGGCCTTAGTTGCCTGAAATAAAGGAATAAATAAATAAATAAATAAATAATAGTCCACTAAAAGCACTCAGCGTTGTCAAGTGATGGCCTGAAACACAGGTTTTAATAAACCTACATCAGGCAGGTCGCTATTCAATTCAGTAGGCCTTTAACCAATATAATATATAAGTGATAAACTAGATTTATTTTAGGCATAGTTAATATTTTCCTTATATTAATATGTAACTTTGTAATGATGTAACTTCTATCTAATTTATACTTATGTGAACTTATGAATAAATATTATTATTATTATTATTATCTCACGTGAAAACTTAGGTGAAGTGAGCGTGAAGTGAGCTGTCAGTGTCATCTCACCTGATACTAGGGATTGACCAACCATTTACAATCATAATCGAGATTTGAATAACATTTTTTATGCTAATTCTATTGATAATTTTATATAATTTCAAAGCTAGTATTTTAACTGACAAAACAGTATTATTTTGTGGGGTTTTAAAATAAAAATAAAACCCGATAAAATAGTTGTCATTTATTATTTGAAAACGCAAAGAAACGTTTTTATGACTTGGCAGTACGAAGACGAAGTATCCAAGTCGAATGACACATGATGAAAATTAAAAAAAAACTTATAAAAAGTTTCGTAACTTGTAATAATTTTATGCCTATTTAATTTCCCGCAATCGAAGTGAAAAGTAAAGTGTAATAACTCGGGCATAAATAAGCCATTATACCCCTCGACTTAACTACCCACGCTCGCCTGCGGCTCGGGTGGATATAAGGGCCGGGACACATAAACACGATACGACGTCGCGTCGTGCTACGACGTATATGATGGTATGTGATGGACTGGATGGTATATGATTTTACTCCGTGGACGAAACGATGCCGCGTCGTAGCACGACGCGACGTCGTATCGTGTTTATGTGTCCCGGCCCTAAGGGCCCGTCCCCATCGCCACGGCGCGGCGCCGCCACCGTACAACGGCACGGTGCCGCACGTCGCGCGCCGCCGCCGGCGTTGCACGGTGATGGCGCCGTGCCGTGGTACGGCGGCGGCGCCGCGCCGTGGCGATGGGGACGGGCCCTAAGCGTCTCGGGATAAAATGGCTTCTTTTATGCACTAGCTGTACAATCTTCTATTATGCTAATCGTTTGATATTATCATTGGTTAAAAAAGTTACAATGCAAAGACTCTAATACTGAAATGTAACTGAGTTTGACATATTATATTATACCTGGAACAGCAGCTGGCACAGTCCTCCGTAAAGCAGTTACAGTAGCAGCAGCGATCTCCTGCGGAGTGTTCTTCTTTGAACTTCCATGACCTGGTGTCACCTGGAACATAATATGAAACACACTACTTTAATAGGTATTACAGCATCATCTGCCCAGCCTTTTCCCAACTATGTTGGGGTCGGCTTGCAGTCTAACCGGATGCAGCTGAGTACCAGTATTTTACATGGAGCGACTGCCTATCTGACCTCCACAACCCAGTTACTGGATAATACGAAACCCCTTTGGTAAGACTGGTTGTGAGACTTTCGGGCTTCTGGCGACTCGTAAAGACTGTCAAAGATCCACGAATGACAGTCGGGACCCGTAGCTTAACCTGATCGTCCCACCCGTGCGGCTGTTATTACTTAGCCACAAGCACCTTTAATAGGTATTACATACGTAACTGAAAATGATAAGGCCGTTAGCATGACACTGTAATCTCCACGTTTCCTCACTGCATTTTGGCGATATCATATTTTGAGAATAACTTTAAAAAATTAGGAACTCTCAGACAGGCTGTTTCATTATTCAGTGCCACATTGAAATATCTTACTCGCAGTAATTTTTCGGAGTGAGGGGCGCATGGCTCAATAATAACAGCCGCACAGATCGACCGATCAGCTTAAGCTACGCTTGCCGCGGTTGGTCTGTGGATGGGTGACCATCTTTACATACAGAGACCCCCCCGCACCTCGGAAAGCACGTTATTATATTACATTACCTACATTATATTTTTGACATTAATTGTAATGGTGGAATCTCAATTTGTTCTTATATTTTTTATTTTGCTATTTAACATGATAACAGGGGAATAGCAAATGTTTTACTTTTTAATTAATTTATTTGGTTACTGTTATAATAATGATTTCTGTTGTAATTCTTTTAATTTTATAATTTACTGTAAAATTTCGATAATTTATGTAAGAATTGTTACTAATAAATGAAATATTAGAAATAGAACAACTAATATTCATATTAACAGAAATAGTCTCTATACCAAGTTTTTCGTTTTAGAAAAATCCAATAAAAGAATCAAATTAAATTTTTTGGGATCGGAAACACGAATGCGAGATCACGTTCGCTAGGAATAAAGAGATGAGAGCTTTGGTTCAGCTGAAAGGGGTGTAAATAGGAGAAAGGGGGTGTAAATAGGAGAAAGGGGGTGTAAATAGGGCAAAGGGGTGCTAAACCCGTTCGCCTTCAATATGGTATTTAATCCGAACGTTAAGACCGACCTATTTCGCTTTGAGTTCGTGCGCTAAGCCTAGTGTTCCCGCGAACTGGGATCGTGTAATCACGCTAAATTAGGGCAACGCCTAATGCAGAGATATGTACGAAGAATAGTACAAATACATAAATACTTAGACTCACGCCTTCTTGCTATGGGGGTGGGCAGAAACTACAGAACGTTACGATCCTTACATACTTCTTTTTCCTCGTTTACGTTCACACATCTTGAGAACAATTCTCGTGTAATTTTAAGAACGTTCACAGTCTGATATGTCTCAATCTTTAAAAAAATACTTCTAATTTCCCTAAATTATTGACAAGTGTTTGACATTGATTGTCGCTGAGATATTGCGACTACATCACATCATAGTGATATTTATTTTAGAAGTATGTTTGTATGTATGTATGTATGTTTATTTGTATTATGTATGTATGTATATTCTCACAGTATTTGTTTAGTTTTATTATGTGAATAATTAATTACGATTTTATGTTTTTTTTTTTTTGTCTCCTTTACTCTTTCACACGCTGTCTACATCTCTCTATCTAATGTCCTATCGCAGGTATGCTGGAAGAGATTTCTTATGAAATAAGCATCACCTTTGTACCTATTTTTCTGTTCTGTTTTTTTTCTTGTCTGTTTATACAGCGTGTAACGGAAAGGGGGTATCAACCCTGAAGGAGGTGAATGTGCTCATGAAACTCAACAACTTTCCCCAAAGAACATAGGTCGAAATATGAAAAAAAAATTTGGCCCTCCCATAGTAAATCAATCAGCTGGTAGTCAGTTTTGTAAGGGAGGGCCAATTTTTTTTTTCATATTTCGACCTATGTTCTTTGGGGAAAGTTGTTGAGTTTCATGAGCACATTCACCTCCTTCAGGGTTGATACCCCCCTTCCGTTACACGCTGTATATGTGTGTACATAAATGATAAAATAAATAAATAAAATACATTTTGAACATTTATAGTTAGGAGAATCGTCCGTAGCGAGTACTATGCACCTGACTTTTATGAAGAACATATCTCCATATACAGGGTCAATTTAAATTAGTTAGCGAAACTCTGCAGACGTGATGGGCATCGATATCTAAGAATGATAAAACAAAAAACAAAAATTTGACGATAAAAAAATGGGGTCAACGACCTTAACTAGTGTAATTACTTGAAATATCAGTTTTAAAAATATTTTTATTTTATAATTTTTAAAGATGTGATGGATAGATACTTATACACGATAAAACAAAAATAGGTAACTAATTTTCTCAATTCATACTTCGAGTATACACTACCAGCGGTCACTTGGCCCTCAATAAAACAACATCAAATCATTTTATTTTTCGTTTTATAATGTTTGTATAATATGTCGAGGTCGATACCCATGAAGTCTGTCGAATTTCGCTAGCTAGTTTTATTTGACCCTTTAAAAGAAAATGCAGTTTGATCGTGTATGTACCACAAAATACGCGCCCAAGCGGGACGCGTCTTGCGACAGCGACTGCGGAGTAAACAAATGCAAGAAGTTGTTTAGAGCATGCCACGAGTCACCGCGACGCAACTTGCGGAGAGAAGGACGGAATAAGCCGTGCGATTCTGTAACCATCTCACCGTGAAAGCTTGGGTGAAGTGAGCGAGGAGTGAGCTGTTATTCACTAGGGATTACTATTAAGTGCTCACTTCACTTATGATTTCACAGTGAGATTTTTACAGAATCGACCGGCAGAAGACACATGCGCTTGACGCAAGTCACTTCGCTTGAGGGCGTGAACCTGGCTTTATGGTTATGGTGATAGATAATATTATAAGAGAAGCTTGAGGCTAAGCAATAACAGCCACACGGGTCGATCGATCAGGTTAAGCTACGCTTACCGCGGTTGGTCCCTGGATGGGTGACCACTTTCACATACCAAGACCCGTCCGTGCCTCGGAAAGCACGTTAAGCCGTTGGTCCCGGCTGTCATTCGTGGATCTTTGACACTCGTTATGGGTCGTCAGTAGCCCGAAAGTCTGACAACCAGTCTTACCAAGGAGTATTGTATTACCGGGTTGTTGTTATAGGCAGTCGCTCCATGTAAAATACTAGTTTTCAGCTGCATTCGACGGCACGGTTGGCGCAGTGGTTAAGCGATTGACTGCTGCGCTGCGTGTCGCGGGTTCGATTCCCGCACGGAACAAATATTTGTATGACCTACATGTATTTGTTCCGAGTCTGGGTGTTTTTCTATCTATAATATGTATGTATTTACAAAAAAAAAAATTGTATATAAGTAGTTTATCAGCCATCTTGTTACCATAACACAAGCATTAGGTTGCTTAGCTTGGGACAAATGGTGCTGTGTGAAATGTCCAGGGATTTATTCGGTTAGACTGAAAACCGACCCCAACATAATTGAGAAAAAGCTAGGCAGATGATGTAATAGAAAATATTATAAATCTTGTATGAAGCAGTATTCGGAGTTCCTGTGAAATGATTGTGTCCAGTTTCAAGAGCTTTTTTCTAAGCAGCTTGAGAGTGATGGCTTAGTGGTAAGGGCCGTGACTTACGAGCTGTATGTATGAGCTTCGAACCTAGAAAGGTGATTTACTTTGTGTACATTATTTCATCACCACAGCTCTCTAAACGGAGAAAGAAAACATCGTCAGGAAACCCGCCATGTGTTAGAGACAAAAATTCGAAGACATGGTCATATCTATTAGCCTGCACTGGGCCTGCGTTGTGGATTACGGCCCACTCCCTGTAACCGAGAGCACCTATGTAAGAGTTTCTTTGATCAGGGTTAATCTCTAAAATTCGGGAAAGCTACTGCAACATTTTTCTTTTTGTCAAATGGTTTATACACCGACGCCTGCACATCAAGCTACCCGAAACTGTCAAATTTTCGGTGACGTGGACATATCAATATTATACTAACCATGTTAGGTTTCAACAGCGTTCCTTCTAGGAACACGTGATGGTCGTTCAACGCCTTGTACAGCGCAGCGAGTGCAGTCTCTGTAACCTTCTGATTTCTTTCAATGTCATGATCGCCTGTTAACAAGAGATTTTAATTAGTATTGGTTTCTGAGATCTATGAATGTTATGAAGAAGAAAAGGGGACCAAAAGTGCGTTTTTTTTTTAATTTCTAGTGATGATATTTTCGTGGACGTCTAAGTCCTCATTACGGCATCACCATAGCACAGGGAAGAAAATGCATGGAAACAAGATGTTTTTTAAATGTCCTTCCTCGATAACGTCATAACGTGCACGTGTTTCCATAAATTTTATGGGCGATATTATAATAATGTTAGAAATTATTAAAGCACACATTTTCTTCAAAATAAAACTGTATGATTGCTTGCTTATTTGATGTTGTTGTCGAAAACCTACATCTTAGGAAAGTACCAATTTCTGCCAATCCATGTAAAATTAATAATTACACTCGACTCGACATGTTCTCGCAGTCACAGGAAGGAAATCAAACAATGAGTCGCGGGAAACAGGAACCTATTCAATTAATCATAGGTGTACTTACTTAACCAGTCAATAAAAGCAACCCTACACGTCGAAACCAAATACGCTTCGAGGAAGAGGTTTCATTAATTAGAAATACTCTTAAGCCTTAACACGTGTGACACGTTGTTGTTTTAATCAGGATTTCCAAACCCGAGAGCATGCTAAAGGGTGACAACAGACCTATGCGTTTTATACACGTTTTTGAAAACGCGTTCTACATTTGGCGCTTCAAAATAATGCCATATTTAGCGCTTCAAAACCTCGCTACATTTGGCGATTCAAAAGAACGCTGTATTTGTCGCTTCAAAAGCGTGCTACAATTGTCGTTTCAAAAGAGCACTTCAAAAGCGTGCTACAATTGTCATTTCAAAAGAGCACTTCAAAAACGTGCTGCATTTGGCCCTTCAAAATAGAGCTATATTTGGTGCATCAACAGCGCGCTACATTTGGCGACTAAAGCCGCGGCGCTACATTTGTCGTTTCAAAAGAGCGCTTCAAAAGCGCGCTACATTTAGCGTTATAAAGAAGGTTACGTTTAACTCTTCACAGGCGCGCTGCATTTTGCGCTTAAAAGAGGACCATATTATAATTTAGCGCTTCAAAACCGTGTTAGGTTTGATGCTTCCTTTATGCACGTCCTCACGAACCAGTGTGTGTGTCAGGGCAATATAGATTCGATACGAGCTTATAAGGGCCTCCACCATAGTTTACAGTTTACCATAAATATGAAATCCGCGCTAAGGGTTGGTAAGCACTGGTGAAAATGAATATTAGGTTTATTACCTAATATTAATTTAGGTAATAAACATAATACGTCAACAACTATTATAGCATAGAATTAATTAATTAGCATAGAAGTAATTATAATCAACAAAATGGCGTCAATCCGACCCGAAATTAATGATTGTGTTGCATTCAATCAAATAATTACCTTTATTGTTTCATCTGTTGTTTGATGTCATAATTAATAATTTGATTAATTGTTGAGAATATTATAATGGGCCTGTCTAATACTGCTGAACACGTGGTTCCATAATTCGATAAGACCTTGCCAAAATATATGCCATTCACTCCTTCTTTGATCTCCAGGTTGGAACGACCTTTGTGACTTCAAACTCGTCCCAATCTGGAGATCAAAAGATGGATATGCGTGTAGGTACACGCACATCCATTTAGTGAGGCCTGCAAGCGAATCGCTCCCGGCGACAGTTTTCGACGTGACGAATATTTCAGAGGTAATTGCGTAACACATATAAAATTACAACTGATCGCAATTATTTCCATTTGGACAATTCAGCCAGATTAATTGCGTCATTTACGTTGTTGAGCAGACGAATTATTAAACCTTTGAAGCAATGGATTACAAAATTAAATATCCTACAAAACTCTCGAATTGTGATTGAAACTGCTTTATGCAAGGGTGCAGGCAATATGGACGGGTTATACATGAGGGTGTCTAACTAAGTGCTCACGTGATTAAAATATATCTGCTTTGCCAAGATTTGCCAGATGTTTACACAAATATAAGCTTGGCTTTGCCGCAGTCACTCTAACCTAGCTCTGACCTAGATCTGGAGCCAGGATCTCACATTTTTCTGCAACCTGTTTTTATGGCAATAAAGACATTTATTGTTATTCCTAGGCAGGAGATTCTGGAAATAATCAGAAGCTATTCCTAAAAGAAGTATAAAACAGCTTTGACTTCTACTCACCATCCAAAAGCACATCAGGTTCCACAATCGGCACTAAACCCTGGCTCTGGCAGATGGAAGCATACCTCGCGAGGACCTGAGCAGTGTCGTTTAAAGCCTGGACTGATGGAATATTCTCCCCAATCTTGAGAGGACACCGCCATTTTGCGAACTTGCAGCCTTGCTTTTTGTACTCGGCGCAACGGCTTGCTAAGTTGTCCAGTCCTAAAAAAGAAGAAGATTTAGTTAAAAATGGGTTTTGGAATAGTATTTTAAGACTCCTTGCAAATGCCTGATAAAACTATTTTACGTGAAAACCGAGAAAATTGTAAAAAGGTGAGGGAAGCCACCTGCAGTGGGACAACATGGGCTTATAACATTAAAAACCAGCCAAGTGCGTGTCCGACCACGCACAATGAAGGGTTCCGTAGTTGGAATGAATTTATCCCAAGAACAAACTTAACAATGTAGTTGAAAATCATGTTCGACCATACATCGCAACTGCAAATGTAAGATGGTCGGCTATTACTCATAAACTTGTAATAGTTACTAAGCTGTAATAGTTTTCCTTTTATTTTCGTTATATATACTACTACTGTGAATTTTGTCACATATGCAAAAACAACTATTTAGCTGGCGGGGGAGGGGGGGGACGGCCACGACTCCAACAAAAATTAGCACTTTCAAGTCTAATATTTCACAAACGAATCGCGGAATCCGAAAAGTTCTTTTCACAAACACGCAATATTTTTGAAAGACCTATCCAACGATACCCCACACTAGACGTGAAAAAAAAACATTTTTGCCAAGTAGGTTCCGTTAGTTCTGAGGAAAAGAAAATACCTTGAGTAGTGACCTCATCTTGCGACAAGAACAGAGGAACTGTATCCAGGTCCAGCTTGATGCCAGGAATGATGTTCTTCTTCTTCAAAAGCTCTATGAAAGATGTACCATCATCTGTCTTCTGGTAGACCGTCTCGTCAAATAGAATTGTTGCCGATACGTGCTCGGAGAGATTCTGAAATGATGATAGTTTATGTTATAAAGATATGTAGAAAATACTTTTCGTTTACACTTGTCGGAATGACCGATGGCAGAATAGTTGAAAGATTTTTTTTTCTGCTTAGATTATCGTGTCTACTTGTAATATTGTTATAATAAAAATGAAATCAAATATCCGAAAATTTTGCATACCGCAGGGTAAAATGTATCGGGACTATTTGGAAAATCCATCTTCTCTCTACACATGGCAAATCAATGATTTCTATTCTATTCAGCAAGGTTGGTAACAGGGTTTGACTGTCCTAGGATCTCTATTTTTAATGCACATATCCAAAATTATCCTAAATTGGTACAATAAACCTATTCCCTTCCAAATTTAACCCGTCTGCCTTCAAAGCAAGAGTGAACAGGCATCTTTTGGACACGCTCGTTCCATCATAGATCTCATCTATTGCTTTATGGATGGACGACCTAAAGAAGTTGGCTGGGGTAGACTGGATGCGGAAGGCGGAGGACAGGGTGTTGTGGCGCAGTCTGGGAGAGGCCTATGTCCAGCAGTGGACTGCGATAGGCTGACTTGATTGATTGATTGCTTTCCATCAGGCCCGATCAAGATAAAGAGCAGGCCCATTCAGTAACAAAAATAATAATAATTGGTAATATGCTGACCATTAGGACTTTTGAGGTTATCCAGGTGATGGGTAGCTCGCACAGCCAGTAATTTTAGCACGGGCTTTAATACTAACCAGCAGTGCGATTCTGTAACCATCTCACCGTGAAAACTTAGGTGAAGTGAGCGTGGAGTGAGTTATCAGTGTCATCCCACCTGATACTAGGGATTGACCAAGCATACATTTACAATCATAATCGAGATATTAATGATGACTAACCATGTCGATGCGTATTTTCATCAGTCTAGTAGCTGTGAATGTTTTACTTTAATTATTGTTCGCGCTTGACGCGCTCGCACCTCAGTTTATATAAGGACTAGTACGAAAAAAAAAAATTAAAAAACCCACATTGAAATTCTGACTGAGTTTCTCTTTGACTAGTTTATGTTAAAACCCATAAAACCATAACCATTTTAACCCATAAAATAGTGTAGTAATGTTATGACAACTGAAATACTAGCTTTGAAATTATATAAAATGATCAAATGAATTAGCATAAAAAATAGTATTAGAATCTCGATTATGATTGTAAATGTTTGCTTGGTCAATCCCTAGCATCAGTGGGATGACACTGACAGCTCACTCCACGCAAGTTTTCACGGTGAGATTTTTACGGAATCGACCGGCAGATGTATCTGAATAAAAATATCTTACATGGAATGGAAACTAGACAATTTCAAACCAATAAGTTCAGTCCAAAAAATCCTAACACTTGGGAAAAAAACACTGACAATTTCCAAATAGAATTAAAAGTTTCTGAAGCATACAAACGTTTTTTATTCCCACCTGGGGCGTGAAACATTCATCAACAAAAAGTACAGGATTTCCGTGTGAAGCATTTGTACGACCAAACAAAGACTGTTTGTCCCTTAAGGCACGTGAGGAAACTTTTAATAGGAAACCCAAACGATCATTCCATGCTTCGTGACAGTTTTTTTTTTTTTGTATTGTGTTTGGTCGTAGTAGCAGTAGGTAGTATGTATGCACCAGGTGTCAAAGGAGATAAAGGGTTACCACACCATATAACTCCTTTGATCGTACCGGGACTCATTTCTGAGTTTTAACGGCACGCACATTGTACACTTTGTTTTATAATATACAAGGTGTAACTTAAATAACGCACAACCTCTTAAGGGGTCATTGTACTCATCATTATGAACAACTTTTACTATGGGACCAAACCGAAAATCGCGAAAAAAAAAATCAGCTGTTCCCTACATTTTGACGAGTTATATGCGAACATAAATGTAGGGAACAGCTGATTTTTTTTTCGCGATTTCCGGTTTGGTCCCATAGTAAAAGTTGTTCATAATGATGAGTACAATGACCCCTTAAGAGGTTGTGCGTTATTTAAGTTACAACTTGTATATTGATTATCCTCTACTGGGATTTACAGATCCGTCATGTGTCCGTGGCATCACAGCGGGTCCTCTGCGAATATCAGCGCTGTAGTATTTATTTTTTAAGCTGTAAAATATTGCAGCATTATGCTGAGTAGGTAATGCTGTTTTAAATGCTCCTTTTTTAATGTTTGTAGTTCCTGCGAGTGTTTTAAGTAAAATATTTTCTTGCTTTCTTTTATAAATAAAATAATAATAATTTATTTAGTTTACAGACAACAAAACGGTCGACACTGACAAAAACAAAAATACATAAAAGGTGTTAGTAAACAATATATCCTATGGAAAAAAAATGGATGTAATGGATGGATTCAAACTGATTGTCCACTCACCTCTGTGGTAAAAAGCAGCTGGCGGTATCTCCTTCTGTTATTCTCTGTGTTCTGCTGTCCAATAGCTGCCAGGAGTTTGCCGATGCCCTCTGGAAAAACACCGAGATTATCATTACAGTAGGTCATTTATTTTTCTGCTTATTTTAAACAGTCGAAATCACCTGTAAAGTTAATTATCATCGAACGCCATGTTAAAAAAAATATTGATTTAGGATGGCTTCATCAAAAGATATCAGAAGACCTGCGGCCAAGTGCGAGTTGGAGTCGCACACGAAATTAAAAAAAAAATATGTAGTGTTACACGACTTCTATTTTGTTTATTTGTATTTATCCATTAGTGTTCCACTCCTAGGTAAAGGCCTTCCTACCTCTCTAGCCTCTCTATCCACCTCTCTCTGTCCAGAGCTGCCAAGGACCAATCCTTATTAAAAGAGTCCAACTTATCCCGCCATTTCCGTTTGGGCTTGCCGCAATGTCGTTTGTCATTAAGCGGGACCCAGTCGGTCGTAAGTTTGTTTGGTTGGCCCATCGATCGTCTAATATGCGGTAGATGTGTCTAGCCGAATTCTCTCTATATTCTTAGTTCTAGTTTTTTTTTAAAACATTGCTAGAATAATTACTGTTCTAATGTAAGTATCCGTAATAAGTATTAAATGTATTTGCAATTTATTCCGTAAGTTTTGTTATAAGAATGGAACCACTGATCCAATTTTAATGCCATGTTTATTGAAGAGAAGCTTAGAAAACATCAAATGGCTTATTTTGCTGGAAATGCCAAAAGACGTTGTTCTTTCATTTTTCTCGATAAACGGTCTAGCAGGACCGTTTTAAATACTTTGTAAAAGTATGTGGTCGTGCTTTAAGTTCAAATATGGTACCTATTTGAACTCTTAATATGACCACGTACTTATAGGGTCAAATTAAATTAGCTAGCAAAACTCCGGAGACGTGATGGGTATCTATATCTAAACATCATGATCACCTGATTGATCTTGATTTAAAAGGCAATTATTTAACGCGGCGACAAATTAATCTGAATTTGGGGTAGCAAAAATAGTAGGTTGGCAGCTACGGACGGCGGATAAAAAGTAGAAAATGGGCATTCTTAAATTAAACAACGAGGTTGTGTATCAAGTTAACTAATTATCTTTAATAATAATAATTAGAAGTAGTCGACGGAGCCCCGCTTCGCGGGGCCCCTATTTCCGCCTGCAGGGTTTAAAGGAACCTAACAGAACCTAATATTAGTCGCCATGTCATTATTTTTAGTAGCAAATAGTTAGTCGCCCTTTTAAGTTGTTAGTCGCCTGGAAAATAATATTCCGATTTAAAAGAGAGTGTCCTTGGAGTTTCTGGCCCCTTCTTCTCTCTACATTTTGGAACGGGCAACTAACTTCAACTTTCTAACTAACTGCCCGACTCTTTGACAATTCAAAATTGCCTGTAAATGCTTTGAGTTTGAGCATACATACCATTGGTTTCATCAACAGCCAGGATGCCCTTCCCTGGAGCCACTATGGCTTCTGCTGTGCTCCTCAACTCCTTCTGGAGCGCAGGCTCAGGGTATGAGAAGTAGACGGTCATCCTGTGGAAACATAGTGGAATATTGATGATGTAAAACGAAACGAAATATGAAACGCTGGGAGGGGACGCCCTAGAAGCAAAAATAGTGACCTAATCGGTGATGTTCTTCAGAAAGGTCAGATGCGTAGTACTCACAACCCGCGTGCATCTGCGACTAAATGTAGTTATGAACGTAAATGAAGCAAAAGATGTGGAGGACGCAAGGTTCGTAGCATGGTGGCGTTCTGTAGTTTCTTGCTATCCCAATGAGAAGAAGGCGTGAGTTGTATGTAAGAATGTATGTATTGATTATGCAGCTCAAAAGGGGCCTATATGCATAGTCCAGCAACGGCTAGCGTAAGACTGAGCCGATTAATTTGTTCACGTGCTCCCTGCTATGAATATGGCCATCCCTTCTCTACCCACGTGTTTCGTTTAAAGACCTACCGGTCGATTCTGTAAAAATCTCACCGTGAAAACATAATAATGAAGTGAGCACTTAATAGTATCAATCCCTACCATTAGGGAATGACAGAGCTCACTTCCTGCTAACTTCACCTAAGTTCTCACTGTGAGATTTTTACAGAATAGCACTGCTGAAGAGGACAATAGGTCATTTTGTTATTAGCTCCTTGTGAAAGAGTTTCCTCTGGAAATGATTCCCATCATCCTCTTTGGTAAACTTGCTTTACTGTATCGTGAAATTAAAATTAAAGGCTTTTGAGACTTTTTAACTTTGTCTCTATGTATTCATAAATCACTCAAAGCTTGCATTGTCTATACCTTCATCTATTCTTTATACAATTTATATACCCCCGCATCACAAGTACCTACAATGTTCTACAACATTCGAAAACAATTAACTTGAAAAGGGAAATGTATAGAGTTTTGTAGTGTCTCATTACTTTTGTGCCAACCCAATACCTATATTGCGACACAGAGACAAAATATCGAGGAATATTGAATAGTAGAAGCCCGGAGTCTGGATTTGTGCCCGTTTTATGGCCATAGGCTCGCCCCTATTGCATGGGACTTGAATATAACTGACTATAGGTACCCACACGTCTACCTAACCCTTCAGGGAATTCAAGCGTGATGTTATGTTATGTGTTATTGAATAATGAATTCTACAATAATATCTAATGTAGGCAACTACTACCAAAACCCTACTAATATTATACCTAAATGTGAAAGTTTGTGAAGATGTTTGGAAGTTTGTTTCTCAATCACGTGTAAGCCGTTGAACTGATTTGGATGAAAATTGGCACATAGATAGACCATTTCCTGGATTAATACATAAGGTACTTTTTATCCCGGTAATGTGTTCCTTTGGGATAATAGTTGAAAGTTACTTTTACGCGGGCGAAGCCGCGGGCAGAAGCTAGTGAGGTTTAAATTATTCATATGCAAATAGATATTTAGACATGTATTTTGTCTGTGTAATAGATTCGGTATGAATAATTACACTGTTACATGATTTTGGTACCCTCTTAACTGTTAGCTGGAATGAATAAGTAATGACTTCATGAGTCATAGATTAAATGTTCAAAACATATGTGGTATCCATCACGTCTAATTTTCGAGGTACAGACGTCAGCACATCAAGCTACCCGAAACTGTGAAATTTTCCCAATCAACTTTGAACCTTACATTTTAGTGATAAAGTTGAAAATCTATTAAAGATTTTTGACAGATGGTAGTAGCTTGATGTGCTGGCGTCTGTAGATGTCAATTATTATTTCTACTACCCTCACTTTAGGCGTAGAAGAAACAGTTACCGTTTTCGATGTATTGTAGTTTTCATTATTTTGTTTTGTTTAGTAATCGTTTCTATTCGATAACGTCGACATCTCATATTTATTTGAAAATCCAATAGGAATACTGGACTAAGTGGTCGTCACAACTGCTTTAATGCACAAAATAAGTTTTGTTACGTTTGCGGACAATATATTGTGAAATCACAAACAAAAACTGTTTCCGAAAAAGTGAGAAGTGCATATAAATTACTATATTTTGGACGTGTTATTAATCAAGATAAACCATGGATACCATATGTTTTTTTTGTGTTTTGTGCTATGCTACTCTTATATCTTGGTTAAATGGGAACAAGACGTCAATACCATTTGCTGTACCAGTTTTATGACGTGAAAATTTTTGCCAAGGCTATGAATAAAGAGGCAGACGGTTTTTTATGTTTAAAGACAGTATTTCCAAACTCAAAGAAGGGATAATTGTGGGACCACAAATGCGCACATCGATGAAGGGCCCAAATTTTGTCAAAAAGCTTACTAACAAGGAACTTGATGCCTGCCGGTCGATTCTGTAAAAATCTCACCGTGAAATCATAAGTGAAGTGAGCACTTGATAATGTTAATCGCTAGCGAATGACAGCTCACTCCATGCTCACTTCACCCAAGCTTTCACAGAGAGATTGTTACAGAATCGTACGGCTGGTTATCACTGAAAGCAGTTATAAAAGGGTTTTAAGGGAACCACAGAGCCAAAAATGCGGAACAGCTAGTTAACGACATGTTAAAAGCATACGAAAAGTTGGGGGCAGAATGTCATTAAAAATTCACTTTCATCATTCTCATTTTTCTTTCTTTCCGTCTAATCTTGGCGCGGTCAGCGATGAGCAGGGTGAGAGATTCCACCAGGGTTGTAAAGAAGCTTGAAGAACGATTTCAAGGCCGTTGGGACACAACTGTGCTAGGTGATTACTGTTGGCGTTTAAAACGAGAGGATCATTCAGAGCACAAAAGAAAAAGTTAAAGTTTCACGATATTTTGTGTTAAAATTTTATGACTTTTTATGAGTTTTTTTTTTTCACATAAATGATAAAATTAAACTTGATTACTTAATGTAAAAAAATCTGGTTGATTTTATTAGATTTCTTTAAAATATATTTTGGCCTTTTAATTTTTTATATAATTTGGCACATTCTTACGGAAGAAAAATGAGACGTGATGAAAAGAAAATTTGTATGTATGTTTAATAAACGATATGTATAAATAAGAAAACATGACATTTCAAGCGGGTACTCTTTTTTTTTTTTTTTCATTTGTAACGCAGTGTTATTAAAGCTCTATTACTATATACTACATATACTTACATACACTATAATATACTAGATATACCACTATATACTTGTATCTTACTAACAATATAACAAAATCTTAGAAATCAATTTTAACCTACTTCTTTTCTTTATTCTTTTCTTTTTTTTTTATAAAAACGTTGCCCTACACTAGGAATTTCTCCTGTATTATGGGTGCGTTTACAGACATTTAAAGTCACATACACAAGCAGCCAGACCCGGAACAACTACTTGTAGGTCATACCAATATTTGTTCCGTGCGGGATCGAACCCGCGACACGCAGCGCAGCTGTCAATCGCTTAAAACCACTGCGCCAACCGTGCCGTCTTCTACTTCTAATATTCGTATCGAAATGAAAGCTTGTATGTATCTGTAGTTCGGAAAACAAAACTATAGTTTGGTATCTTGGAGCTGACCTGATAATGGAGCTAGGAGGTGGATAGTGGAACTTTGGTTTATTCACAAAAAAAAAAAAAAATACAGAAACACTTTTATAATGAACAGACGCCAGCACATCAAGCTGTCAGATTTCTTTAATAGATTTTCAACTTTATCACTAAAGTATAAGGTTCAAAGTTGATTGGGAAAATCTGACAGTTTCGGGTAGCTTGATGTGCTGGCGTCTGTATATTACAATTCATTACAAGTTGTAATAAGTATTATACAAGATCAACTCGTAAAAACGAACGAAAGAGTTGAAAGAGATAGCGCTATACAGTTCCTATAGCGATGTTTCTTTTCTGTTAAAGTAATCAATAGACATTATTGTTCGTTCTTTCCCAGCACTAAGTAGGCATAAAACAATATTGAACGGTTAGGGTCATGATACGAATATGATCTTTGTGTTTATAAGCATGAAACAAAGCCCCCTTTTTTACTACGGCATGCGGCAGTGCTATTCTGTAAAAATCTCACCGTGATAACTTGGGTGAAGTGAGCTTTAAGTGAGCAGTCAGTGTTAATCCCTACCGTCAGTTGGAATGACAACTCACTTCACTTAAATTCTCACGGTGAGATTTTAACAGAATCGACCGGCAGTATATAAGAAATAATGAAAACTTACCTTGTCTTGTGAGAGCACTTAACTCCGACTGAACATAGAATACTTGTTTGTTTCTGTAATGATTTAGATAAACCGCTGTTATCACATGATACGGGCGGTTGTTTTATTATACATATTAATTTTGAGTGCCTCGTTGCCGTTGGTGCAGTGGTCGCAAGTGCATGAGGTCCTGGGTTCGATTCCCAGGTCGGGCAATGTGTTATTGGGTTTACCCATCAGGAATTTCTAGGTAACATCCTGGAGTCCTGGATTTGTGCTCGGTTCATGGCAAGGCTCGCCCCCTATTACATGGGATTTAAACATAACTGGCTAAATGTGTGTGCACTAAGTATACCTCTGCCGAACCCTTTGGGGGTTACAGACGTGATGTTATTTATATAAGTAGGTAATTTTAGACCATTTTCAGGGGAATATTATATATACTTTCATCCTACCAGTCCTACTAATATTATAAACGCGAAAGTTTCTGAAATGGGTGGATGGAAGTTTGTTACTCTTTTACGCAAAAACTACTGCACGGATTTAGATGAAACTTTGCAGTAATATATCTTATACATCAGAATACCACATAGGATCCTATTTACCCCGATATTCTTACGGGATCGACACTTCCGCGGGGCGCAGCTAGTACCTAATTGTTATAAACGCGAAAGTTTGTGAGGATGGATGTATGGAAGTTTGTTACTCTTTCACGAAAAAACTACTAAGCGGATTTTGATGAATCCTTACATTACTATAGCTTATACATCAGAATACTACATAGAATACTTTTTAGCCCGATATTCCTACTGGATCGACAGTTATGCGGGTGAAATGGTGGGGTACTGCTAGGCCTGCTAGTATAAATACTTATACAAGGTGTAACTTAAATAACGCACAACCTCTTAAGGGGTCATTGTACTCATCATTATGAACAACTTTTACTATGGGACCAAACCGGAAATCGCGAAAAAAAAATCAGCTGTTCCCTACATTTTGACGAGTTATGCGAACATAAATGTAGGGAACAGCTGATTTTTTTTTCGCGATTTCAGGTTCACGTTGTATAAGCACGTAATGGCTTGCTAATATTCTAAGCACTAGGGGCTACTAGAGAAGTAGGAAATGCTAAGGTTCCTTCTTCCCTTCAACAAAAAGATAGACGACGAGCAGGTATTCCTACCTTGCTTCAGTATCGCTCTTCACTAACAATAATGACACAATGCTTGACCACTTAAAAGTATGAACAAGGAAATAAGAACATTGAATCGCATCAGCTGTTTGAGTGCTGTAGATTGTGAGGCTACGACTCAGTTGTAAAGCGGTGACGTATAGCGATCACAACGACCCATAGGCAAAAAATCCATAGGCCAGTAATTATGCTAAATATACCGTAGTACCTTCCATCTTTCGCGAGGCCGCACAGTCATCCTGCCAGTTTTGACGGAACCTAAACAAGGTGTAACTTAAATAACGCACAACCTCTTAAGGGGTCATTGTACTCATCATTATGAACAACTTTTACTATGGGACCAAACTCGAAATCGCGAAAAAAAAACACCTATTCCCTACATTTTGACGAGTTATGCGAACGTAATATAATGCTTTTTCGTGATGTGGTTTTTTTTATTTTTTAGATACATAAAACATTTATTTGGCGCACACAAAAGACAGCACAACACAAAAGTACAATTAGATAAAACACGTTTTTCTAATGAAACTTTAGCGACAAGTGACGAGGAGACTGATAGAAAATGCCTTAGGCATTAAGTCCGCCTCTGTACATTTATGAGCTTGAATTGAAGTATGAAATAAATAAATAAATAACAGTATCATAATACCCATAACATAATTTTTGGACTTACCTAGCTTACGTAAAGTCAAAGTTTTGCAGCCACATAAATCTATTATTTAGTATCATACTGTATATTATCATTTCATACCAACTATATAGAATATACACACTCAAGTTATAAATAGGTAATTAAACCGATAAACTTTTGACCCGCAAGCGAGTAGTTATGTAATTATTATGTTTCCCTAGCTACCTATCTAAAAAAAAACTGCAGGCTAATTGCGTAACACACTATTAGTAGCAATGGGTTTCATTTTGACAGTTCAACAACATTCATTGCGTTATTTACGTTGTTGAGCAGACACGTTTTTCGAAAATATGGAGCAATGGATTAGAAAAATGATTCAAATTGAGAGTAATAGTGTGTTACGCAATTAGGGTGCTGTAGCTACGTCAAATCGTATAGGTATTTTTAACAAGGTAAATTACAGCCCAGCCCACATTTGGGAGGGCCGCGCTGCAGTCCAAAAATTCTCCTTCATCCCTTTCGTAAATTTTGTATGACCCATTGCACACAGCACGCGGGGTGAACCGTGCGTTTTTGCATGTATTTATGTACCTGATGAGCGTCAGGGGTGTACCATACCACCTACAGACGATCGCAGGGAAAAACTCGGTGAAGCTCGTCAAGTACAGACTAGGGAAGCATGGTATAAAAGCTATACTCAGCAGTGGGTTGAATGAATGTGAGCCAGTCTTAACAGTGGAGACCTTCTTTCTTATATCTATGGTGGGAGGCAGTGGCAGTTTGTGGGATAGTAATGTGATAAAATGGTACCGATTGCCTTGTTCACAAACTAAACTAAAAAGTTCAGTGCATCTTTTTCCTTCTATTTCGTTAAGAAAACGACAGAAGGAAAATATTAATTTAGTCCTGTCAAATTAAGAGCGTTACTCCAGAGCGGCGCCCTGAGCGGTGGCGTGAATCCGCGCCGATTATATAGCAATAGTAAATAATTCATAGTAAAATAAACATATAAGTTATTAAAAAAATATTTGAACTATGTTTTAGAACATAAATGTCTTAATTTACTAGGTCTAAAAGAAAATATAAATATTTCAGATTTCATCCTAAACTAACACGTTTAATATCTCGAAAAGTGGCTACAATTGACACTTTTGAATATACTTTTCTTGAATGAAAACTTACAGTAATCGTGTTTTTTTTTCAGCCATGCACTAATAAATATTATTATTTTTTATAAAGTAATGTTGTTATAAGTTTGTCGTATATGGTTTTACTAATATCTCGCATCTGCTTACACCGTCGATCGCTAGTTTAAAAAAGGCTTGCATAAAAACGGTTCTGATGAGAAAACTATACGAAAAATTGAAAATGTTTTTCAGCCATGCACTAGATTATAAAATTCCCAATAATATGACGTCAATATCTCATCTATAAATTAAACACATTATGGTTTTATTGTCCGTCGGAAATCATCAATTTTGAATCTCCAACATGGCTCTAACGGATGAACCCTCTTAATAGCCAATATTTAAATTAATAGCCATTTTTTTAATCACGTCTAAACTTGTCTATGGAGTATGTACCTATCTTAACTTGACAGGACTAAACTAACATTTGTTTTTTATAGGGCTACCATCCATTAGGTACACTGAGGTACCTACACATCGAGACTCCTTCATCCCTCGGAAAGCAAATGCCGTTGGTCCCGGCTGTCATTCGTAGATCTTTGAAAATCGTTACGGATACCTCGGTAGTCAAGCTTGAAAGGTCTTACAGTCTTACGAAGGGGTATCGTGCTACCCAGTACCTAACTGGATTGTGATCAGATAGGCAGTAGCTCCATGGAAAATATTGGTATTCAGCTGCATCCGGTTAGACCGGAAGCCGACCCCAACTTAATTGGAAATAGTCTAGGCAGATTGATAACGACAGTGTGGATGCTATAAATTTCACAAGTCACACTTTCACAGCTCAGCGTTTATAAAATTCTAGGAAAGCCGTTTACGTGAGGATGAGGACACTGTGAATAATGCTTCCTTCCTACATTCCTAATAAAATAAATCACAAAGGTAGGAATTCCTGTAATAAAGAAGGTTGATGTCTATGCATTGACAATCAAAATAACCTTAGGTATGTACGTCCCAGCCCATCAAAAAAAGCCATGACAAATAAAATAGACTAGTGATGTTCCACACTTCATTGGTAATTATCGATGTTTTACATTAAATTGAATAAATTCTCAACTTTTTTTCCGTTGTGCGTATTTTTTCTGTGAAATAATAATTACTCATCTGTAAATAGCGCTATCTAGCGTGGTAATGAGAAACTACGGACCTGCGATCTCAATGACTGTTTCCACGCAGCACAACTAAAATAAGAGACTGGAAGTTCAGATATCTACCGCGAGATAGCGTTGCAATCGGTAGGTAAAACAGTTGTCGCGCATCGCGCTATCACTAGTCCTTCAAATGACCTTTTGTGTGTGTCCTCTCGACGACTTATTATTTGACAGTACTACCAACGTAGCAGTTCGGGAGTGTCTGTGTTTCACCGGATAAAAAATAATAAAATAGTAAGTTTATTAAATTATTCACAAATTATTACATAGACGTGTCATTCCGGCTAAAATGGTCAAGAATGTTTAGAAAATTATGTAATTTCCGGCTTGGTTAGTTTGCTTAAGGTTATAATAAAAAATCTATGGAATTACGTATTACTGAAATTTATATATAATTATGTATTTCATTATCGTGCCATGTTTCCAGGAAACTTAATTACTAAATTTTTATTCATAAAAAAACATTGTTAAATCTTGCCGAAACTATGGCATCATATTTTTATGGTATTGCAAATTTTTCATGTATTTCTATTTAAGAAAATAATTAATCAATACCGCCAATTGATCATGAGTAAACCTGTAACGTGGAGAGCATAACATTTAACCAGCACTAGTCATAAAATAATAATTAATTTAATTTTTTTAAGCAATTGGTATGATTTCAGAAAGTTTATTTGGATTTTTGGGGATCAGTAGGTAGGTGTACCTTCAAATTATTTATTCCCACGGTGTCACTGTATATTTTGCTAGTGAGTAATAATATTATTAAGCTAAGTTGATTAGGGATATTGTTTTCAATGACCTTTCAAGGTCACCTTTGGGGAAGCTAGTATTGTACAAAGTCAAATGAATTGTAGATAAATTAGATAGTTATGTGATGAATAAATCAAGCATTTAATTTCTCTTCTGCTTGATTTGTATTTACGTAATTTATTTTAGTAACTACATCTTTACCAAAAAAATATATCCCACCGATATTTTAATCTGTTATTATTCCAGACATGCTTGATGTCTGGAATAATAACAAATTAAAATGTCAGTATAACAGTAGTATGAAAATGATAAAATCAATATTTAATCAGCGGAGATTATTTTATTTTAACATCACACTTTTTGTTGCGGATAATGATCGATATTCAAAAATATTTTTTATTCAATACACATCACTACCAGATTTGTTTTGATTTTGTCAAAACATGGAAAATGTCAAATTGATTTTGATTGACGTTTGATAGTAAAAAATTAAAAATTAATGTCCTCTAAGACAGCTTCGTAATTTAATTTGAAAACAAATGAATAACGCGGACAGAAATGGTCACTTTTGTCATGGTGAGTTTTTGATAGAACATTATTTTATAATGTCGAGTAAATATTGTTTTTAAGTTTAATTTATTTCTAAGAAAATTTTTATAAGTAATCAAAATTATAAAAATACAACACAATGGGTGCGAAAGGTAATAAAAATAAGGGGAAAAAAAAGGGACCTCCGGAATCAGGATGGTGGCCAGGATTCGGAACGAAGGGTAGGCTACCATTATTCTACTATTCCCTAGCAATCTTAGTGCAGAAGACCAGGAAAACAGAAGTAATAAGAAGCACATTCAAGTTTCCTTTCCTGGCTTGAAAATGATGCTGGGAGTGTGGCTATATTTCTAGGAATCTGCCTCATATCATTATTAAAGGCAATTCCTAGTCACAATCACAATGTAATGACAACTTCCTCACCACTATAATCTTAATGGACCTTGCCTGTTTCATATAAGTAAATTGTGTAACCAGCTTTTGAAATTGATACATTTGGGTCAGAGTAGGTATCTAGAAATAAACTAGACCAAATAATTGTGCAGCCTGCATTAAACATTGTGATTTTATAATATTTCAGTTGCAATTTATAAAGTTTTTTTGAGTTCTGAATAACAAAATAGAAATGCATTCAATTGTATTAATCCCCAATATAGTTGCCAAGTGTGGTGATTATAATGAAAGATAAACAATCTTATTATAGTGTGGTCATCGGAAGGTCAGCCTTCCAACAACCACACTATATGATGCTAAACACGAAGTTCAGCCAAACAGTTTTCAATAAGAACTGATTCTCAAGATTTAAATACCATGTCTTAATTGATGGAAGCTATTAATAATTCATGCAGTAATATTGCCCTCCGTAATCTTAGCTGTAATTTCTAAATGGAAAAACAATAGAATCTACATATCAATATGTATGAACTAAAGAATATAAACATTAATTATAGCTTAAAATCTTCACTTTACTGTTAATGTGTGATGGTTGTTTGCTAGATCCATATTAATCAAGATTTAAAATGTCATCAAACTAATGACTTGTCCATAGATTTTATCAGAGCTGTAAATAGGAACTTCAAAGTTAAATGTAGTTAGTAGTCAAACAAATAAAATTACTTAAGTCAGTATTTGTAATGAAATATCAACACAAGAATCTTAATTTAATTTTTTCTCAACCGTGAGCATGTTTCACTATTGTTCGCATTATCAGACGATGGAAAGAAATAATCAGAACATACATTATTATGTTGGAAGTTTCAATTCCTACATTCAAAACTTCAGATTCTTCTTCTCTGTTTCTCTGGCACAACAGTCATTAAAATTTTGCTGGACCAAAACTTCGCCACGCCACAGCAGTGTTATCGGTGGTCACTTTGGATACATTTTTTGGGACACATGAGGGCAGGATAGGAGGTGGAACATATTTTGTGACTCACCTCCACATCCACACCCTCTTGCCATTCTTACTTAGACAGAAAATAAAGATTGAGGGTTGTTTTGTGGAATATTTCCAATAATAACCAGACTTTGTATGCATGTGACAAGAGACTTGTTGTCAGAAACTTAGTTGAATTATTGTTAATGTTAGATTTGAACATCTGCGATTTCTGTGACACTTCTCATAGCTGTCCATGCTTGCTTGCCGCAGTTGGTAGGAAATAATATTTGATGTTTAATCTTATCATTAGGTTTTAAGCAAATATAATTTATCAATTAGTAGGTAAGACAGAAACTATCAGGTAGTTTTATCAGTTGAGTTTACAATTTTGCTATTAGGGGTCATAAATAAATTATTATTTTAAATTACTTAGTATATTTATAACACATGTTAAACTGTTCAATTTCATTTTAATCAATTTCTTATCTGCCTCACATGAGGATCAAGGATCATTCAGTTATAATGCCCTACCCCATGGTAGAGGATTATAACTCATAAAATGATAAAAAATCGCAGGAAAATCCCAACATTGAAATACTTTTCCTGAATTCGTATTTTTAATGGTATTTTGTCCTAAATGCCTCTTGTTTTATACAATCTGTCCTGTCTAAAGCTGACGTCAAAATGCAGTAGACAGGAAAGAAGCTGTAAAGAGGTGAAGGGGTCTATGAACACCAGTGTATTGTATGATTTCATCAGTAGAAACCAGCGAGCCAAATGCATTGCGTAACACTATCAGTAGCAATGGCTTTCGTTCTGACGGTTCAACAACATTCATTGCGTTATTTAAGTTGTTGACCAGGCAGATTTTTCGAACATATGAAGCAATGGATTGGCAATATCTTTCAAAATGATTCAGATTGTGCCTGAATGTTTGTTACACAATGAAAGGTGCTGGTCCTCACATCACACATAACAGTCGTACTAACGTCATTTTCTTGTTTCAGCCACTATGACTACCTACTTCCAGTACCCCACTCCCGAGTTGCAGGACGAGCTCAGGAAGATCGCCCAAGCGATCGTAGCTCCCGGCAAGGGTATCCTTGCCGCTGATGAGTCCACTGGTAAGTTACTCTTTTGCTTTTACCCAATATGTCATTACAAGGACATAACTTCTGGAGGAAAGTTTTGAGCTTGTGGTTGGGTATAAGAAAGAAGGAGGGGAAGACCAAAGCAGGACACGAAAAAAAAAAAAAAGAGAAAGTTTTGAGCTTGCTTGACACAATGACAGTACTCAGTCGAGTACTCAGTCGAGTACTGTCATGGTGGAAGAAATGTGTGGAAGAGTAGACATGCTGCGCCGACCCGAAATTAAAGGAATGAGATTGTTGATGACTTTATAACAGTGATAGTCTTTTGCCAGATTTTTTTTTGTTTAGTTGATTTTATACATTTTTTCCTCATTTTATATTCAACATTAACATTCGATAACTACGACTATTATCTAATGACAGAATTTGTCTTATTTTAGCGACTTCAAATCACCAGACACTTAATTGTTTTCCCACTTCGAACCTTCCTATGGCCCACTAGTGTGTAACAAATAATATGGTAAATTGTGACTGATGAGGGTGTTTCCCACAGGTACCATGGGCAAGCGTCTCCAGGACATTGGCGTGGAGAACACAGAAGAGAACCGTCGCAAGTACCGCCAGCTGCTGTTCAGCTCTGACGCGGTGAGATAGCAAGTTATTTAAGGTGTTACAGATACCCAATGTCAGGCAGTATGTAGTAGGATATGCTGCCCTGGTACTGTATATCTGCTAATAGGTCAATGTTCCTGCAAGTGACTTCCTAACTTTCTCAACTTTTGTTAAAAAAGATTACCATTTTATTGTTAAAAAAAAAATAATATATAATACGTAGAAAATTATTTCGCACAGTGCCCTCGTCTATGATCAGACAGGCAGTAGGTAAAGGTATATTAAGAGTTTGGTAATTAGCAATTTCTTGAATAGTTTACCTAATTAAGTCTTGCAATTTCCTTTCACTCTTTGCTACAGATGCTATCTGTTTCATCATCTCACAATCCCTACCTAAACCAAATAGTTTTTATTTAATTATCCACCTGACCTTTGACTGGTCCAGATAACGAATGTAAAAATAAAAAAGTAGTTAGTCGTCAAGAAAAATGGAGTCCGTATCAAATGTTAATCAAATTCTGTTACGTAGTTTATTTACGTAAATTTCGAGGCGTGGCAGTCGTGCCCCCAGAATAACCGGTTGCTATTTAGCCGAGTCATTTGAATATTCGCTTTGGTATGAAATTGACTGTGCAGGTACACATCCAGTTATACATTCCCAGTTTTAGCTGAACCTCGCATTGTATAGGTTTTTTGTACAATCAGAAGTCAGCTTATATTATAGTTTGATGTGTAGCCGTGTGTACAGTATGTTATGACGTGTGACTTGCATGGTTAAAGTCACGTTTACAGTTATTGAAATTACAAATAGTTTATTGTGTTATTTTCCCCTTGCAATAGACAATTACTATGTTATCTATGTATATACTTTCATCTCGGTTTGTAGATTGTGCTACCACAATTGTTTGCATAATCAGCCTACAAGGTGTAACTTAAAAAACGCACAACCTCTTTTTTTTCGCGATGTCAGGTTTGGTGCTGTGGGACCAAACCTGAAATCGCGAAATAAAAATCAGCTGTTCCCTACATTTTAACGAGTTATGCGAACATAAATGTAGGGAACAGTTGATTTTTTTTCGCGGTTTTGGTTTGGTCCCATAGTAAAAGTTGTTCATAATGATGAGTACAATGACCCATTAACAGGTTGTGCGTTATTTAAGTTACATCTTGTATTTTGTTCCCACTGCTCGAACACACAGGCCTCCTCTCTACGAGAAGGAGTGGGCTATAATCTACCACGCGGGCCCAGGACGAATTAGTTTGGTACGAGTAGATGTCATATGTCTTCGAATATTTGGTTCTAGGACATGGCCGGTTACCTCATGATGTTTTCCTTCACCGTTTTGAGAGCAGTGACGATGAAATTATTTTACACAAAATAAAGCGCCCTCTGGATTTGATCCCGCGACCTACAGTCTACTGGGCCACCACTGCTCCGTCAAATTCTTTTAAAGAAAAAAAAATACTGATATCACTCCACGTTGGTAATTAGGGTAGAGTAATTAGGTACGCTGTTGTGCTATCTACTAATAATAACAGACACTTTCTATATTTAGGCGTCATTATGACACTCGACGTCTCACAGACGTATTTTGTAAAGTGAAATTCCTGCGTCGCTTGGTCGTCTCCTCGAGTCACGAGATGTTTACTAGCTAAGGAAATAATAACGTGTTGGGAAGTGCAATATGACACACGTAACTGACGCTTTGCAGCGACAAACACACAAATTGCACCATCTCTCATTTCGCGTCTAAATATCCTTCCGTACAAAGTAGTGCTCATAATCTCAGATACATTCCATGTCCACTTAACCAGTTTTCTACTTTAGTTAGATGTATTCTAAGTTGATTTTTGAGTGACCATTTGTATCAAAAAGTTTTTGGTTGCAATGGAATTTCAATGTCAACTGAATGTCATATTTTCAAGTATGACATTCAGTTTGTTTTCCATAACTTGAAAATTATCACAAATTCCTCAAACATATGATAGGTAGGTACACTTCTGTATATTGTTACATACACTGGCGCTCCTGATTTTTTGACGCTATAACAAACTAATTAATGTAATCCTACCTGTTAAATGTCACGTAGACCAGTGTTGGAAAAGGGGAAATGTTGTTATGAAAGTAATCTTAGTTTATTTTGATGATTGACCTTGAAAAAGTATGCACTTAAATATTTTTAATTCAATACAATGGTTTGTCTGGTATTAATCACGTGAAACTGAAAGTAAAAATAAATAAACACGTGAAACTAAAGTGATAAACAAAATGTCTTGCAATTATTCAAGTGACGTGATTCTTCTCTTGTCTTGGCATTCGTTTCTCTCATAAAGATGTTCCTTAGTCCTTTGTAATAAGAACCATTTTGCTTCGAATACTTTCAATTTGCGCCAAAACACTTGAGCATTTTGTCCAAACCGAGCGTCAAAATAGTTTTCTTTGGCAATTTGTCATAGTATGCGTTGTTCATTCAGAAATAATAAAAATAGCACATGCTTTGGACATTGATAGCATAGTATTGTAGCGTTATGGCGCCTCTAAGCGTCATAATTATGACGCTTGATTTATCTGCTTTCATTTAGACTGGTCGCGCCAAATATGGTACGATAGGAGACAAGTAAGTTAGTTTCTATCTTGAATTTCCGGTCAACGTTGAAAGCTGTTCATGTTATACAGGGTGTTTGGCAGAATGTTGAACATATAAAATGGTGGATAGGTGGGGTCATCTGCTACTTACTCAGCCCTAAATTATTTGGCCCTGGACACCTGGATATTAAAAAAAAATTTTTTTTTTGCTTTCTTTTAGTTTCACCACTTTCATCTTGTATTCAACTTTATACCTCTTCCAGGCCCTCTCCGAGAACATTTCCGGCGTGATCTTGTTCCACGAGACTCTGTACCAGAAGGCTGACGATGGCACACCCCTGGTCGGTCTGTTGGAGAAGCGTAGCATCATCCCCGGCATTAAGGTCGACAAAGGTGTTGTGCCCCTGTTCGGATCCGAAGATGAGTGCACCACTCAGGGTGAGTCTTACATGAACTTATTAGTTTTAGGTGTGAGCTTCCTATTTCGTTGGCGTAAACATACAAAGAACGTTCAAACGCTGCATTGAAAGAAAACCCTGCGCGGGACTCATGATACGACTGATGGAAATAAGGATAGAAAGTCTCGTGACTAGATATTCATGCCAGTTTGATCGCCTAGGTACATAGAAGTTAACTCACATAATTGGCGCGAGCCAATTTCGTCGGCCCTCGCGCGGGATCCTCTTCAGTTTGCCTTACATTCCTTTAGCAAGAACCGCGGCATACGTCAAGATATTCAATCTGTATGTGGCAAATGCCGTATATAGGAGTCCTCACTCCTACGGTTACCAGTTTCAGGGTAAAGCGTTTTGACTTAGCGTCCAATGTTTCGCAAATCGTGTCGCCGCTGGTAATATCGACCGATGTTTGTGAACTTTGACCAGTCCTCGATCGATATTGCCATGCATAAATGAATGAGAACCTGATTGTAGATGGAGACTTGACTGTATTCGCGACAATCGTGGGGCATTAGTCGCTTAGTGAAAACGAGGCTTTTAAATTGTGACTGCCTCGTCTGCTACTTTGAATGTCCCCATATGCAAATACCCTGGTGCGTTCAAGAAGGGTTAACAAAATCTTTTTCCGAAAATGTTCATGGACAGCGGGGTAAATGCATAATATACTAACAGTAAGAATGGGTTTCATTTTGACAGTTCAACATCATTGAATACGTTATTTACGTTGTTGAGGAGACAAATTTTTCGAACATAATATAATATAGATAAATGATGAAATAGATCAGCAATATCAAAATTATTCAGATTGTGATTTATAGTTTATAGTGTACTAGCTGCGCCACGCGGTTTCACCCGCATAAGTTTCGATCCTGTGGGAATATCGGGATAAAATGTAGCCTGTGTGTGCTAGTTATAGACTATCTGTGTGCCAAATTTCATACAAATCTGTCTAGCAGTTTTTGCGTGAAAGAGTAACAAACATCCATCCATCCTCACAAACTTTCGCGTTTATAATATTAGTAGGATTACGCGATTAGGGTGCTGGTTTCTTTTAAATTGCACAGCTCAGACAACAGTTGCTCCATTTGTAACCAGAAACTGAACATATCATGAATGTCCAAACCGGTCTTACGTCGTCCACACAATTTAAAGCGCAAGTCTCTTTTAAGCCAATGACCGGTTTCTTCAGTCCTTAAACTTCGACATTTTTTTTTAAATGCACATACTTAATAATTTTGTTAAAATAAATAGTATTGATACAAAGCAAAATGAGTATGTAAAGATTGTACAGACGCCAGCACATCAAGCTACTACAGTCTGTCAGATTTCTTTAACAGATTTTCAACTTTATCGCTACATAAGGTTCAAAGTTGATTGGGAAAATCTGACAGTTTCGGGTAGCTTGATCTGCTGGAGTCTGTACATAGCAGATGGCGTTCTGTAGTTTCTGGCTATTCCCATGGGAAGAAGCGTGAGTTTGTTATGGGTGTTTGCAAGTAGTATTATTTTATTGGTTAGCTCGGACTGTAGGTAAGATAATTATTATCAACGTAAGTACCGGTTGTATGATTGTTATGACATTATTATCTTCAGAATAGGGATTTGAGCGGATGACAGCACTTATAAACACTTTGATGGTTTTCCGTTGTTATCTTTGTAGAATAAATAAATAAAACAGGTAGATTGCAATGTTCAAACAAGCGCTTCAAAAAGCGCTTACCTAATAATATATATCTCATATTTTAGCTAAGTTTGTTCTAATCTCCCAAACGGAAACTAGATTGAACGATAGCCAGAATTCTAGCTTTTTTCGATATAAGTTAATATGCCACAGTTATGTTTCAAGAGTCGCGTTATGCGGGAATGTTCGCATTTCCTGTTGTCCTGTTAGGTTGGAAACGTTTTAGAGCGCCACATACTTCAATATCCTAAAATAAAACTTGAGAAAATAATCAATACAAAGTGACCCCGCCTTACTTTTATCGTAAATAAACGTTTTTATCGACAATGCTGACCTTTTGGACGCTATCTTTAGAGAAAACGAGTCAAACAGCTCCCAGATTGCGTTCACAAACACAGAAAAAAAAATATCAAAACAGTTATCTTATTGTAAGAATAAACATTCATTATGTAGATCCTAATTAGTCTAGAAAATCGAACATACCATTCATTCTGAACGTACCTACACAGTTATTTTTTGACAAAATTATTTTTAAAAGAAGTGGCAGTGCTTATCCAAAAAAATAAAAATTAAAACTAAAAAAAAATAACAATTTTAGTCAGTGGTCTGTGTGTTACTTATTTATAAACTGCCGTATTATTGTTAAATGCTCTAAGATTATTATAGATTAGAGAGAGAATTATTAATAACAAGAACAATTTCTTATATAACTGTATAAAATATAGATGTAAATGCTCTACGCAATGAGTCCGAGGGGGCTCGACTGCTGTTATCTCCTCTTATCTTTTAGGTACTAAAGTTAGTAAGCAACTGATTTCTTAATGAGAGTAGGTATCGTATGTGAATGATATGGAAATAATGACATAGACAAAGGTCGTTATGTCGTCCTGGTATTGACATTCTTATGTATCCATCTGCACGTCATTAGGAAAATGGTTAAATTGTATCAATTAATAATCTTAAAACATTGCATAATTAAAAGCTAAAAGGAAAGAATCATAGAGCACCAAAAAATTCAAAATTTGATTCTAATATCCGAAGATTTTTACAAAATTACTCGATAAAACAGCGATAACCATATTTACTATTCGCTTGGTATTTCGAATGTATATTATTAGTACGTCGTGTTTTAATAAAAACTGATTTCGCTCTCAATTGATATTACTCGCTCTAGTCCCAAGCTTGTTGAGTTTATTACACCCAATCTAAAAGTTATAGTAGGCTACAGTTTGATGGTCGAGAAATAATTAGAGTATGTTTCCTATACAGAAACACTTTATACATATTATAATTGTTATGTTTTCCAAAAGTGGCTTTTGAGATATAACTAACCATAAAAAATGCCATGATAACATATCCTCATAGTAACCATCTTTTTTTTCGCCACGTCACCACCGGTTGTTCATTTTGAATAGTAACGTATTTTCCTACTGATATTAAAATTTTCTTCTACCTACGCTGAGACAGTAGATTTTAAGAAAAACATCTATAATGGAGGTATGACTACGCAATGAATTGCACTTGTTAAATACAGGGCGAAACTTTAAGTTTAGATTTACCTCAACCAAAACTGTTCAATCTAATTCATTTATTGCGCATTCGTTTTTTTATCCATATGGCCAGTTTCTAAGTAATATGCAACTGTTGTCAGAACTCCTAGTTAATAAAAATTATGTCAATGTTAATGGTAGGTATATATTTTTTAACAATTTAATGTCCTTCTCCAGGTCTCGACGACCTTGCCCAGCGTTGCGCCCAGTACAAGAAGGACGGCTGCCACTTCGCCAAGTGGCGTTGCGTGCTCAAGATCGGCCGCAACACTCCTTCCTACCAGGCCATCATGGAGAACGCGAACGTCTTGGCTCGCTATGCCTCCATCTGCCAGAGCCAGCGCATCGTGCCCATTGTTGAGCCTGAGGTTCTGCCTGATGGTGAGTGAACTCTGGTTGATTATGTGGTCCTCTTACCTTATTTGCTTTCTTGGACATAGGTTGTATGTAACATCTAGAAGTCATTTCTTGGCAACTGAGCTCTTACTCAATACTCAATATTTTTATTTGCATTCCACAATGTGAACTTCTATGCTCCAATTTATCTAACACATCAATTTTACAAGTATGAATCTTGTTTTCTAGGTGAACACGACCTTGACCGCGCCCAGAAGGTGACCGAGGTTGTCCTGGCCGCCGTCTACAAGGCGCTCAGTGACCATCACGTCTACCTTGAGGGCACCCTCCTCAAGCCCAACATGGTTAGTACTAGTTTCTAGTGCTTTACGCAAAATACGCGCTTTAACGTGGAGTTGCGGACTAGCCCGTATTACCTTAACTCCTTTGAACTACTGAGCCCTTGGTATTTTAACATGCCCATATTTAAAAAAAATGTTTTTCTAATATATGTTGTCCATTGCTCTTCAGGTGACCGCTGGCCAAAGCTGTAAGAAGACCTACACTCCCATGGACATCGGCCGCGCCACGGTCACCGCTCTGCTCAGAACTGTACCCGCTGCCGTTCCCGGTATGTAACAACTACTGCACCTAAACCTTACCTTTTCTTTCAAGCCATTATATCACATAACAGGGTGTCAAGTTAATTTCCCAGTCTAACATTTCCAAACCACATCTTTCCCAGGCATTACATTCCTGTCTGGTGGCCAGTCCGAAGAAGAGGCTTCAGTGAACCTGAACGCCATCAACACTGTTGACTTGAAGAGGCCGTGGGCCCTTACCTTCAGCTACGGACGCGCTCTCCAGGCCTCCGTGCTCCGCGCGTGGGCCGGCAAGCCTGAGAACGTGCTCGCTGGTCAACAGGAGCTCATCAAGCGTGCTAAGGTGACTTGATTGTACTAGGAGGTTATGAGGTAAAGGGTGATTATGCTTTTCAAAGGAAACAGCGCCTATTGATTTATGTACGTGAAGGATCATCCTTGCTCTTAAACAAGTGGGCTACGCGAGTTGATTGTACTAGGAGGATATGAGGTGAAGAATGTGCAGTTATTCGTGGATAATTAAAAATATCCCGTAGTCTTTACAGCACTGGGATCGAATACATTTTCGATCAAAGGCACAGTTAATTTGTTAAGTTGACTCGATTGTATCAGGAGTGCATTAGATCAAGGATGTGATTTCACGAGGTTTCAATCAAAAGTAGGAGAAGGCAAGTATGCTAAGGTTAGATTTCGTACTAGGAGTGAATGAGATGAAGGATGTTCCTCGGTAGGTCTTTAAATTACCATAGTATTTTCTTACAGTAGGAAGGTAAGTTGATAAATAGACGATAGTTTGCCGGATGGAATTTTTTTTATTAAAATACATAACGTTAAAATGAAGCACGTAACTGTTGCCTGACTAAATAATTATTACCACCTACTCTTTATAGTTCTGCATGTACATTTCTGTTGTCCTGTATCTGTCTTATATGTGACTAATTTGCTTAGAATGTAGTTATTTCATATGCGGCTAGTGTCATAAATATCCGTTTTTTTTTTAAACTGAATTTGTTTGATTGTCATTGATATATTGTTTTACACTAGCTGCATCTGGAAACCATATTAATTAATAGAAGTACTTACTTACCTACTACTTTGTAGTACCTACTACTTTACTAATCAACATTTTTTTTTCTCCAATACTCACAATTCAACTATGCACCAACGACGCTGCACTCCTGCGCATCTTTAACCACCAATCACGTGTCGGCTCGGTGATTCTAAATCGAACTATCTAAATCTGGACGAATGTGTTCTCTTGCCAATTGTGACGTCACAGGCTAACGGTCTGGCTTGCGTTGGCAACTACGAGGCTGGTTCCATCCCATCGTTGGCCGCATCCAAGTCTAACTTCATCAAGTCGCATGCGTATTAGAACAGCTTAAGTAAACCATACACGTCATTTTTATTGTCAATGGGTTTTTCCACCAGGAATTTCTTAGTAGCCCGGAGTCTGTCCCATTACATAGGACTTACACAACTGGCAAAATGTGGGCGTAAATGGGTGTATAAATTCATACAGCATGATTTTTTTTATACAGTCTCCAAATTTTTACAGAGTGTTCTACCCATGACTATGAACAACTTTCACTATGGTACCAACTCTGAGATAGCGAAAAAAAATCAGCTGTTTCATACATTTTGATCAAGTAGGTATTGAACTTTTGTATTAAACAGCTGATTTTCTGATTTCGTGATTACAGAGTTGGTTCCTTAGTAAAAAAATGGAGCCTGTAAAAAAATCATCCAGTATATCTACCTCTGCCTGATCCTTTGCGGATTACAGCCGTGATGTTATCTGTTATGTATCAAAATCGATTGACGATGAAATATGGTGTATGGTAGGCTTTATATCCGGATGGATCTTGAATTTCGCAGATAAAACATTGCTACTTTAAAAAACTTTACAAGTCAGTCATTGCTTTATTATGTGTTTTTTATGCTGTACTGTCTATTCCAAAATCTAAGTCTGAACAACTATTTATACTAAATAAACATTTTAACTAAACATCTACTTTTGCGACAAAATGTCGTTATAATTTTATTAATTATTGTTGTTACTTATATTTTTTAATTTGGACTTTATACATTCCACAAAAGTTTTAATCGAAAGTTTTTTTAATGAGAATTTTAATGAAATCACTCAAGTTTTAATCACAAATCATATCTCGAATTGTGATCCATGAAATGGCATTTATTTTTTTTATTCTATAAGTATTTACAATATTTTTTTAATATATTCGTAAGCTAAGTTGTTTTATCAAGGAAAATATTAATCAAAAAACACTTTTTTACAAAACTTAACAATCTATGGACATATTTCCCAGTTGTATTACTTGTTAAACTATATCATATGAAAATTTTAATCAAGCTGGGATATCGCTGGGATAAGCGTTCGGTAAAAAACAATTATAATATGATAATTCTTAGTCTTACAAATAATACAACTGAGTCTTAACAACTTCCTATACATAAATAGCACGTTTAAAAATGGAGTTAAAAATGGTCGCCTAACTATTCGCCTCTCGCTCTTCCGAATGTGTGCAAGCGAGAGGGAAGAACAATACCAGAGCCGCCATTTGTAATTCTGTATTTATACGTATTGTAGTTTGCATGTAAAAATGTATCTAATTTCTAGAAAGCCTGAATAGTGTGTAGAACCAACACTAATCGCTTTGTGTGCTTGATAATGTTGAAATAAATAATAATATCGTTTGCTTTTGTGTTTATTTCACCTTATAGTTGTAATTGCGTAGTAAATAAATATAATGCTACGTTGTAGGTAGTAATGTACAGGAATACAAAATCTACTCCCAGTTTCTGAATGCTTGGTATCTTAGCTTTGTTGAAAAACTCGACTCCTTCAATGTTGCTTATGCGCCGCATTCTCACGAACACTGGCCAACATCTAAATCTAATGCCTAAATATAATAATATAATAATATTCCACAACTTTCACACAACGCCATCTAGTCCCAAACTAAGCAGAGCTTGTACTATGGGTACTAGACAACTGATAAACATACATATATATTTCTAAATACATACATATTATAGATAAATTACACCCAGACACAGAACAAATGATCGTGCTCATCACACAAACATTTGTCCTGGGTGGGAATCGAACCCACGACCTTGCGCATAGCAGTCAGGGCCACTGACCACTAGACTAACTGGCCTGTCAATAAATAACTTTACACTGTTGGATTTTCAACTCTCGTCTGAGCTGAGCGTTGAAAATCTAACATTGTGTTTTTTTTTTTTATATTATATTGGGGTGTCGCCTAGTGTGAGTTAAAACGGGCTATAGAAGAGTAGCTGATGTCAAAAATCTTCTAAACCTGAGGAGGTTTTTGACTCCACTGTTGACTATGTTAGCATTTGTGATTTATTGACCAATATACCTAAAGACAAGCAATCGAAATAACTTGGAACAACACAACTAATATAATGAACAAGCTTCCATTGCTAACTTCTAGTAAAATATAAGTTAAATCCGCTACGCTGATTAATTCTGAAAATAAAATAGGGCTGTCCCTCAATTTGGGCTGACAGTACCACCTTAGGCCAGGAATTCCCAGCGCTGACAGTGTGCTTCCGAATCAAATACGATCTGGCTGCAGGGGCAATCGGCATTCCATTTTTTTATTTTTTGAGACTTGCCAATTCAATTTGTGTCCAATCCAATTCAATTAGAATCGTATAAAAAAAAAACCGTATTTATCTATTAATTTATAGACAAATCGTTGATAACCTTTAAACGAACAAATCTATCAACAGTACATCACCATGATTCATGAAGATGTTAATTTGTCTTTAATCAACTCGACCTTGACCTTTTTAAAATATGAGACAAATATTAAAAATGGTTATGTTGCCAATTATAAAAATTGGCTACTTTTTAGTCTGACTGCGCTGTGCTGTCCTAATTAAGTCTTACAACTGAATTATACACATTTATTGTATTTCCTACTGTGTGTTTTCTTGAAAGTGTTTTTATTTTACTGGAGGCTCGTTAAGGTGAAATTAAACTTCGCTATAATTACTAAGATAGAAGGCGAATGTGTCAGCTGTTTTATGAGTATAGAAATGTTGCCAGTTTCTGCAACAGTGGCCTTCTTATTTCAGAAATCATTGCACTAATTTCAATGTTGCCATATTTAATAATTCAACATAACTTAAAACATATTTTTCTGTTCTTTCCAGGGTAACGGCCAGGCGTCGCAAGGCAAATACGTGGCGGGATCAGTAACAGGTGTGGGCGCCGAAGCCGGTCTTTTTGTAGCAAACCACGCGTACTAAACGCACAACACAACATTCACTACACTATGTCGCTAGAAACAGTAGTACACTAGTACACATCAATCGTCGCTACGAGAATATCCGCCGAGCGCCACAGTGTAGACAAAATTATAACATGCTCGCATTATTTTGAATCGGTAATCGCGACGACGATAACACGGTTTATTCACGTCTTTTGTTCAACCGAGAATGTCGCCTTTGATTACAATTGCTCGGTCTTCGCGCCGAGAATGAAGTTCCATTTATGAAGTTTAAGAAGTGGCGCGAAAGGTTTTAGAGGTTATAAGCAAAATGTTAGTTTTAAGATACTACACTATATTCTCTAATTGCTTCTTGTATGTCCTGCATACGTATTTGTATTGAAATTAGACCTAGATTTGAAGTTATTTATTGAAAAACATCTAGAAAATTGTATTTAATAGTCGCATTAATTGTAGTGGTTGACAAATAAATGTTGTTATTGTGCTATTATAACAGAAATTATTAGATTTTTGATATTAATTTATTTACTACAAAAAAACATGGTACATAAATGTTATTTCTTAAATCTGACCATCATGTAAGTTAATTTTGTATCTATTGTTTTTTTAAATATCATTTTTAGTTCGTAAACTATTTTGATATTTTGAAGAGTATAAAATTATATTAATCTTTGATCAGGTAGATTTTGTTTTATTTCATTAGATGTAAGTAAAGTAGACTTAGCAAACCCCATAAAGAAAATGACAACAATTATAGATAATGAACATCTGCCGGTCGATTCTGTAAAATCTCACCGTGAAATCACAAGTGAAGTGAGCTCTTTATAGTGTTAATCCCTAGCGAATGACAGCTCACACCTCGCTCACTTCACCCAAGCTTTCACGGAAGCGGTTACAGAATCGCACGACTGATATACGAAATGTTAAATCCTAAATAATGAAACTTTCTGTGTTTTCCGAATATTTCCGATCAGTAACACCTTGTTGTCAACACTTGACAATCGGGGAAAAAAGATTCGTTCGTTCAGTGTGAATGAACTGCCGGTCGATTCTGGGAAAATCTCACCGTGATAACTAAGGTGAAGTGAGCTGTGAGTCATGGTAGGGATTGGCACTATTGACGACTCACTCCACGCTCACTTCACCCAAGTTTTCACGGTGATGTGGTCAAAGTATCGCACGGCTGTAGTAGGTACTCTTACTGTAAATGAGAACCTTGCATCATGCAAGCTGAGGGTTGCATTCGATCACTCAAGCGAATTGAGAATTCGTTTTACAATTGAATTTTTGGCGATTGTTTTCATAAAACAAGTTGAGATAAGCACGAAAAAGTTACCGTGTTCTATTGAAATAAATAATGAAACTTCAGTATTGCTTCTTATTTTCTTATGTGCAGTGCTGGGACACTGGCTTCCTTTCTGTGATAGGGTGTGGACAGTAATCGACCACGCGGGCCCCATGCGGGTTGGTAGATGTCACATGGCTTCCCCTCTGTGACGGTGTGGACCGTAATCGACTACGCGGGCCCCATGCGGGTTGGTAGATGTCACATGGCTTCCCCTCTGTGAGAGGGTGTGGACCGTAATCGACCACGCGGGCCCCATGCGGGTTGGTAGATGTCACATGGCTTCCTCTCTGTGAGAGGGTGTGGACCGTAATCGACCACGCGGGCCCCATGCGGGTTGGTAGATGTCACATGGCTTCCCCTCTGTGACGGTGTGGACCGTAATCGACTACGCGGGCCCCATGCGGGTTGGTAGATGTCACATGGCTTCCCCTCTGTGAGAGGGTGTGGACCGTAATCGACCACGCGGGCCCCATGCGGGTTGGTAGATGTCACATGGCTTCCTCTCTGTGAGAGGGTGTGGACCGTAATCGACCACGCGGGCCCCATGCGGGTTGGTAGATGTCACATGGCTTCCTCTCTGTGAGAGGGTGTGGACCGTAATCGACCACGCGGGCCCCATGCGGGTTGGTAGATGTCACATGGCTTCCTCTCTGTGAGAGGGTGTGGACCGTAATCGACCACGCGGGCCCCATGCGGGTTGGTAGATGTCACATGGCTTCGAATTTCTGGCTCTCACCGTTTTGAGAGTAGTGATGATGAAATAATGTACACAAAGTAAAGCGCCTGTCTGTTTTCGAACCCACGACCTGCAACTCGTAAGTCGGGGCGCCTATCACTGAGCCACTCATTTCTTCCTTCTCATTTTATTTTGATCTAAGTTCTGATCAGCACCCTAATTGCGTAACACACTATCACTCTCAATTTGAATAATTTTGAAGCATATTGCTAATCCATTGCTCCATATGTTCGAAAAATGTGTCTGCTCAACAGCGTAAATAACGCAATGAATGTTGTTCAACTGTCAAAATGAAACCCATTGCTACTGATACTGTGTTACGCAATTACACTGCTGAACTAAGTACATAAAGCGCGCCCAACGCTTACAGTACAGTAACAGTACTTAAATTAAAATTCCAGTCCTATACCACAGTCTCAAATTTGACCAAAAAGTTTATTCAACTCGACACAAATGCCCCTATTAAGAGCACCTGAACCGAATTCTAAAAACCATAGCTCGTGTCTAAGCCGTCTCGACACTATGGTGGAAAGTTTTTCCAACGCTTGAACATAATTAGTATGCAGCAGACGAACTAGGTATATTGCTTGATGAACCGTTTAATTGAACTACGCTCGAGAGTCGAACCAGTCACTAGTGCCTAAGGACGAGGACTCACTGGCGGATAAGCTAGGTGTTTTTACCCGATTTCGGCGAAGTGGTTTATTGGTAACACTTTACCAATAAACCACTTCGTCGAAGGGTTATTTTGACAGGTAGTGTAGTGGAAAAAAAGAAAAGAAACACTTCTTCGCCACAGAAACACGTATCACTTTGATAATAGCATAAGAATTTATTTAAAAAAAAAATAGAAAATACAATACACTTACAAAGAAAACTTGATAAAAAAGTACGACGGGTTATTTTAAATTACAAAAAGACAGAAATAAGTCAGAAATAACTACCTTATATTATTATTTTTAATGTTAGATTTTTTTCGTGCCAAAAACTAAATCCACTTCCTGGCAATATTAAATTTAATATAGAAATTTCTTGTTTCCAGACGGACTTGATTCCAGCATTCATATGCGGTAAAAATGCAGTCCCAAGTTCCAAACTTCATTTTCAATGAGCTATTACGAATACTATTATGGATACGATTACGATACCTGTCACTTTCTAAGGAATAAATGGTTTTATCCCAATTTTTTTCGTCTAATTTGTCTCCGTTAGCGTCCACTAGTTACCTAGCGACTTTTCCAATGTGAACTATTCCTTAGAGTGAGAGCTAGGTGTCTAGATAGCCTTATGTCAGCGCTCCCTTCCCATGTCTTTCACACCTTGTGCAAAAAACCTACGGGTTTTAATAGAATTTTCCACAAAAGAGATAAATATGTTATAGTCTGGCTACTTTCAGAAAAAACTTTACTTTCTAAAATTGTTCAATGATTGATTCGTTCGTGAGAGAATCGCGGATATAGGTAAAAACCTACTTAAATTCCTACATGTGGGTCGTCGGGTTGTTCCATTTATCTAGCCCATAATAAAATCCACCCTAAGGTGGATACGCGGATACGCATGTCCAAGAATCCATCCTAAGCCTATAAATTCCTTTTACCCGACTGGGCCTGGTGGATAATCGGTACAACCGGGGTCAACTACCTTAACTACTAATTTCCTATAATAATAAATTTATAATAAATTTCTTTATTGCCATAAAAACAGGTTACAGAAAAAATTGAGACCCTGGCTCCAGAGCTAGGTTAGAGTACCTGTATTTCAGGAGCCATGGGCAAGTTTTATGCAGCAATAGGTGACAGAATTATATTACTTAAAATTAAGTTTATTATTTAACATTAAAATCCTATAAATAAGTGGCCATCATTATGAATCATGTAAGTACCTACCTACGTGCCATTCAAGGCAATCGGCGCCATTATGGTAGGTTAAAGGTAACGACGTGGCAACGACCCCGACTTACGAGTTGTAGGTCGTGGGTTCGAACCCAGGCAGGCGCTTTATTTTGTGTGAATAATTTCATCACGACTGCTCTCAAAACGGTGAAGGAAAACATCGTGAGGAAACCGGCATGTCCTACCACCAAAAATCGAAGACATGTGTAATCTACCAACCCGTAATGAGCCCACGTGGTAGATTATAACCCCTCTCGAAGAGAGGAGGCCTGTGTGTCGTGTGTCCCAACAGTAGCAACATTATAGCCTGCACCCTAATTGCGTAACACACTATTACTGTCAATTTAAATCATTTTGAAGCATATTGCTAATCCATTGCTCCTTATGTTCGAAAACATTTAAATGTGTCTGCTCAACAATGTAAATAACGCAATGAATGTGTTTGAACTGTCAAAATGAAACCCATTGGTACTGATAGTGTGTTACGCAATTAGCCTGCCGATTATACTAACTCAACCAATTGTTAAAAAATGTTTAAATTTATTTTATTTATTAAGGCATAATAAACAACTACATGTATGGTACAGACGCCAGCACATCAAGCTACTACAATCTGTCAGATTTCTTTAATACATTTTCAACTTTATTGCTAAAGCATAAGGTTCAAAGTTGGTTGGGAAAATCTGACAGTTTCGGGTAGCTTGATGTGCTGGCGTCTGTACATAAGATTAACCAAATTATAGGTAGTAATGTTGCAGTTCCAGTGGACTGTAACATTACTACCAGCAAATTAATGCAGTTATTATCCACAGATAAAACATATTTAGAGAGCAGTGGTTGCCACTAGATGGGCATTACTAAAGAATTAAAGAATAACAAAATTTGGAAATAAATAATTAAATAATAAGGTTACTATAAAGCTAGTTGTAGTTACACAACCAAATCAGCTCAGAAATATTTGTAAATGTGTTTTCATTTTGCCATTTAACCATTAGTTACTATTTTTAGCAATTGAATAGAATAGAATAGAATACTCTTTATTATGTACACCATATAGATTACAGACATAAATATAGAAATTTTACAAAGGGTGACACAATGGGCGGTCTTATCGCTAAGAGCGATCTTTTAAAGACAACCTTTGGATGGATTGAAAAGGGAAGGAGAGACAAATATTGTAGGTAGTCTGTGGTGTACCATTTACACGATAAAATAAATACATACATAAAGTATATTATACCAATCTAAATAAATATATACATATAACAATAGACATGATTCAGGAGTAAAGAAAATATAATGGTGCTGTTTAAGGAGAGAGGAAGTGATTGATTGACTTAACTACGGATCAAAAAATAGGCCCTTAGCGCTCTTAGCGCTCTTACGCACTAGCGGTTAACCGCGGGGGCGGCTAACCGCTAGTGCGTAAGAGCGCTTAGGATAACGTACTCGTAGGTGGTTCGTCTTACTCAGTCTTTCTCTGTAAAACTGAAACGTTTTATTAGAAAAGAGGCGGTTTGCGCTTTTTAATGAACGATAAGAAAGGACAGATAATTAAATTTTTAATGAAAGATAAGAAAGGACAGATAATTAATTTTTTTTTTTCCTGATAACACCCCGCTATAAACCTATTCTCATCCCCTACCAAGTCTTCAATCACGTTTTTGCTCCACCTCTTATCCGTCATGTTGGCTTGGTATGTAGGCGACTGACCGGTTATGACCGCTCCTATCCGGATTTGTCCGTACAATGGGATTAAGCCGGCAGATTTATAGCAGGGTAGATGTACCTGTGCTAGGCTGTGAAAAAGTGATTTATTGTTCAAGTGGACTAGATTTTGAGAAAAATGTAGTCTGTGAGTGAGATGTCTTGGTGAATGGTTTCAATTATGTGGGCATGTTAAGGAACCTGCCTTTTTAACCGACTTCAAAAAAGGAGGTTCTGTATTCCACCCGTGTGTACCTATGTATCTATACAATGTGTAACGTTGAATGCGCAAAACCTCAGACACCCCAACTGATTTTTAATTCAATTGACCTATTTCAGAGAGAAAATAAGTCATTAAAAAATTGTAAAGGTTTTATGTGCTGTTTTAGTTTTACTGGCCATTCTGATCGTTTCTTGCGTCTGCGACGACGCTTTACCGAGGGAGGAGTCGTCACCGGGCCGCTGCACCGCGCTGACATTGGGTTGCTTGACCTATTAATTAATAGACACGGCAACGTTTTTAACGAAGATTTTTGAAAAATGTGACCTATATTAAAAAGTGGTTCAATTAATTCTGCTCGTTATTCTGATCAAACTATTTTCAGGTTTTGCGCATTTAACGTTACACGTTGTATGTATGTCCGCAATTTTCTCAAAAACTAATGAACTAATTTTGATGTTTCTTTCATTATTGATGTACATGCTTTCAGGAAAGCTTTAGTATATAATACATTAGGTAATTATTATTATTATATTATTTATATTCTTATATACGAAGTTATATGCATAAATGTAATGCATCTCCGGCATTTCTATGGGAACTTTGATGATTCTTCTGGTCGGTGTCTTCAATTCTTCAATGCACCTTAGTTTGGCACCGCTTGGTTGCAATTGTATATCTATGTATTGTTTTTAATGGATAAGGTATGCCTCAGGGGTGGTCCCCTGTAAATTTGATTAACATTGCTTGGATAGTTTTTGAGTCGGCTTCAATAATGTGATTTTTTTCAACTTAGTTTATATTGATGATGTTTTAATAACCTCCTGACACTGATATTTACATAGTGTCCATTGAATTTGTTGGGGTAGAACTGCAACTAAAAAGTGAAAATAAAAATGGTACGTTATTTCCCTTAATCAATGGTCATTAATAGGTATTAATAAAGTGTCATGTCAAGAGACAAGGTATTCAGTCCGTGCCTTGTCCGGTGCAACTATTATTTAACTGTCAACTTGACTTGCTCTGCAACTTAACTAATTATGGCGATCTTACTTACTATATATCACACTAATATTGTAATGGCGAAAGTTTGTGTGTGTGTGTGTTTGTATGTTTGTTACTTCTTCACGCTCAAACGGCTGGACCAATTTTGATGTAATTTGGCAGACAGATAGCTTCAACCAATATTAACACATAGAATACCCCTTTTTACCTCGATATTCCTACGGGATCTAGACTTATTCGGGTGAAACCGCGTGGCGCAGCTAGTAATATTATTTATAAATGTGAAAGTTTGTGAAGATGTTTGTTACTCAATCAAGCAAAAACTACTGAACGGATTTGTATAAAATTTGGCACACAGATAGTTTATAACCAGGATTAACACATGTAATACTTTTTAACCCGATATTCCTACAGGATCGAAACTTATGCGGGTGTAACCGCGGGGCGCTGCTAGTTGCTTTATAAACATTGAAGAGTTTACAACGTAGTTTCACACCGCACTTGTAACTTTTCCATCCATCTAGAATATTATGCCACGCAGTTTACTACGCACGTATGTTAAAAACAATATGTACCCGTGCCAGTGGCCTTAATTGCTCCTTCTACCCGTCCTCAATAACAGGGATTTGCTGTACGGCACACGGGCTTATGAAACTGGGTTCTGTTTTCACTTGAAACACGTAACGAAGAGCTTGGCTTAATGCTGTGAATTCCGGGTTTTGTTTACGTTTTGAAGCTTTTGTCATATACGGACCTACGTGTTTTTTGCATTGTGGGCTGTTTTTGTCGTGAAATTGTGACTGTTTTTGCCTGAAAGCGTATTAATTTTTTTGGGACTGTTATGGTCAAGTTAAAAGAATGATTTTAAGCAGTAAACTAGTATTCTTTGTAGTCTAAAAGCTGCTTATCATGTGTTTTCAAATCCCGCTACATACAAAATTTTTCAAACCTAATCCAATCATTCCAGCAGTTGTCTAACGGCCGAATTCGATAACCTATCTGCTATTTTATTTTAAAACCCCAAAAAATAGTAATTTTTTGACAGTTAAAATACAAGCTTTGAAATTATATAAAATGGTCAATGGAATTCCCATAAAAAATATTATAAAAATCTCGATTAAGATTGTAAATGTATGCTTGGTCAATCCCTAGTATCAGGTGGATTGACACTGACAGCTCTCTCCACGCTCACTTCACCTAAGTTTTCACGGTGAGATGATTGCAGAATCGTACTGCAGCAGTGCTATTCTGTAAAAATCTCACCGTGACAACTTAGGTGAAGTGAGCGGGAAGTGAGCTGTCACTCATTCCTAATGGTAGCGATTACCACTATTAAGTGCTCACTTCACTTATGATTTCACGGTGAGATTTTTACAGAATCGACCGGCAGTACTCGGTCTCGCATAGGGTATAGGGTCGCAGCATTGTGCTGAACGAAGGCCGTTTTGCGTGGGTGTGACTTCATATTTTCTCCCAATTTCTTATTTTTTTGTGTTTGTGTTCTGTCGCTGGGTCATGTTTACCGCAAATAAACGTATTTTCTTTCTTTCTTTTCTTTACACCAAATCCAACCAATCTAGCAGTCATCTAAGCTTAGACAGTTAAACAGTTTAGCTGACCGTGGTATAAACTATTCTCGTAGTCTCTCCTCCACAAACTAAAACTAGTGAAGGTGAGAATTACTTATACCTAAATTTTTTTTATCTACTAATTAAAAACAACTTAACAATTAACCTTCTTTCTCATCGCCTAGCCTATCTCCCAACAATTTTTGGGTTAGGCTTCCAGTCTAACCGGATGCAGCTGAATCCCAGTAGGTATTTTACGTGGAGCGACTGAATATCCGACCTCCACAAAACATTTACTTCATAATACGATACCCCTTGGTAAGACTGGTTGTCAGACATTCGGGCTTCTGCCGACCCGTAACGAATATCAGCCGAGACCAACGGCTTAACGTGCTTTCCGAGGCACGGAGTGTCTTGCCTTGGTATGTAAAGATGGCCACCCATCCACGGATCGACCGCGGCAAGCGTAGCTTAACCTGATCGATCGATCCGTGCGTCTGTTATAATATAGTAACAAGCCTCCTTCTAAGTATAAACTGCTTACCCTGTGTTGTCAAATAGTCTTCAAACCAAATCCAATCAATGGAACAGTCATCTCAGTTACTCATAGCTTTGTTAAGGCACCTGTCCCTGTCCACCGACTAATGAAAAGCGAGTAGAGGTAGCTACTAATAACTTGGTGAGCAACAATCAGTGAGTGTGCAATGGCAAACAAGCTATTACTCACTAGTATTAGTTTGCACCAACTACCAAATGCGCTAAACCTCTCGGCGAGTATTCTGCCCGTCAAGAGAGCGAGTATACTCTCTGTGACACTTCTTGTCGCTGCGACAAAATAGTACTCTTGTTCTAAACACATCTACAAACAAAGTTATCACACCAAATCCAACCAATCTGGCATTCATTTGAGCTTAGACAAATAAACAGTTTAGCTGACTGGCCACTCCTCCACATAAGACCCTTTGTTTGTACACGGCACGGTTTCTTTGCTGTACAGCGTATAAACGCGCCCTAGAAAAAATATGTCCGTGTACAGACGCCAGCATATCAAGCTACCCCAAACTGTCAAATTTTCCCAATCTACTTTGAACCTAATACTTTAGCGATAAAGTTGAAAATTGATTAAAGAAATTTGACACACTGTAGTAGTTTGATGTGCTGGCGTCTGTACAAGCTTACATAGTGATCCAACACTGACGACCGTGCCTACACACGGCGAATAAACCGCAGTTTTTTACGGAAAGAAAGCGGGTGTACAAAGGGCCTAAAATTAATGAAGGCGGAATTTAGCAATAACTATAGCCTTTTTTTTACCAAATCAAAAATAATGTAATTAGCCTTTTTTCTCATTGTTGATATAGGTATTGTTTGTAAGCATTTGAAGAACTTTCTCAATACTAAGGGAATTACCACAAAGCGAGTCCAAAGCGAGGTGATTGCGCAGCGAGCTCAAAGACGCCGCGGGCGCTCAACGAGCTCGCCCAGAATAGCGCCGTTAACGCCACAGCATAGTATAAAGAGGGGAAGTAGGCTATCTCCGACCCAATCCGCGATATAATTGCCTACTGTCTCAGGGTTGTCACTTTTAGCAAAATTTTAATTCAGTGCAAACCAATACAGAAATGTAAAACAAATACAGAAATGTATTCAAGATTCAGAGCAGTATTATTTATAAAAAAAAGGGATAAAATAAACCGGCGCGCGGTGGGGCGGTGGGGGCGCGACTGTCCGCGCTTCGTCAGATTCGGTTGTCGCCCAAACCGCTAGCAAATATTTATAGACTAAGAGCTCGTATATCATATATATCATCATAAAAAAAAATACAAAAAACTGACTAGTATAATTATATACTAGTCAGTTTTTTGTATTTTTTTTTTATAGGCACAATGTAGTATTTGTACACATAAAGGACCATATTTATTTTTAATGAATACAAACATGTCTATTGAATCACACATTTATTACAAAATTACAAATTAGGTAGCTACAGAAAAATACTTTCTTCGGTTTCGACTATTACGAAACGCCTTGTTATTAAACTTTAATGTGTAATATATCCGCATCCTTATAAATAACTTTTGAAAATATATTTTCAGAAAGCATGGGCAGGGCGGTGAAAAATGTAAATATTTTATTTGTTCATAAACAGACATACCAATTTTGCAGTTTATGTGATCATTTAACACACAGCAATATGTTTTCCTGCGATTATCACACATTATTTTTTTATTCATTTAGCGGTGCCGAAAAGCCGTGACGCGCGAACCTTGTGCGGTGTTAGCCCCGACTGGCGCTGTGAGAAACGGGTCGAGATTTTGTTTAAGTGTGCGTGCGGCGACGCATAGATACTTTGGCGCACACATATAAGCCGCGCGCGGTGCGTTTGTATGAAGATAACTTACTTCCCTTCTTTATACTATGGCCACAGTGTACGCTCGCAGCGCGCCCGTGGCGTCTTTGAGCTCGATGCGCCATCGCCTCGGTTTGGACTCGCTTGCAAATCGCCAGTGTGATAAGGCCCTTATCTTAGTCCATATAGTGTGGATAGAATATGCGGGGTAGAAACACATAAAATGGCAATCGATCGCAATGCCTTTCGCTGGTGCTCAGTAACAGTAAATAGTATACCTACTTAGGTACTTGAAGTAGGTATGTAAGCAAAGTTATAGTTACATAAGTACAACTTCGTGGAATAAGCAGCTTCGTGGAATAATAATATGGTTTGGTAAAACATTCACAACCTCTCAGGGCTATATTCCTAATACCATAAACAACAACTTTCGTTCCATGACTTTTATTAATTCACTAGATTTTCATACAAAAATAATAATATTTCGATTCAGCGAATTAAAATCATCTTGCATCTTATGTTACACTATCGCAAATACCTACTCAAAAACTCAAATTTTAATTTTTTAAGTCGATTTAGGGCTCCCGCAGATAAGCGCGACTGCGCGACGCGACGGTGCGACACGATTCTGGTAGAACAAATTCCACGAAGTTTTCATAGAAACTGTTCTACTAGTGTCGCGTCGCGCTTGTCTGTGGGAGCCTTTAGACTAAACGAGTGAAGCCAAGCGCACATAACAACCGCAATGGGCCGAGGCGCAACGAATTTTCATACAAAAAAGTACCAGTGGAGCCTGTTAGTGTGCGTTGGTTCATAGAAAATGTACTACTGTACTGTATGTAATGTGTAATACAAAGTGATGAAGGAGATTTGCGTTGCGTTGCGGTCCGCTCTGGTCTGCGTTGGCTTTGTATGCGCATTCTAACCCCACTCTACCAAATAATGCTTATGTAAACATAGCACAGTATAGTAAAGCAGTATTACAACTTCTTTCAAACGGCCAAAACGACGCGTTTCGAAACATCAGATTACTTTAGTACTCAACAGTTGCGAGTACGCCGCAGTTATTATGTACCGAGCGGCCGTAAGTCATTATTTCAAGGACACTGCCGAGACGTAATCCTGCTTACTTTATTATACTGTGGACATAGCATTCTGCCGTTTGTCTATCCATACGAAAATATTAAGAATAACAAGAAAAGAATAGGCATACTCTTGTAACTTTTTCTGGTTCCATGATCGTGTAGTCGAAAACCACCTTTAAAATAAATAAATAGTTCTACTTTCTTACCGATAATTTTTTTGTTTCAGGATGAAATGATTTTTTATATGCAAGATAAGTTTACCGAATTTAATGCTGATATTAATTTCTTAGATTTTAATTATTTTTTTTTATGTTCCCGTTCATTATTATTAGATCATTATGTTTACTTTAAAACGTGTGTAAGAAAAATATATACTCGACATTGTGATTAACTTAGTGTTTTATTTATGTACAGACGCCAGCACATCAAGCTACTACAATCTGTCAGATTTCTTTAATAGATTTTCAACTTTATCGCTAAAGCATAAGGTTCAAAGTTGATTGAGAAAATCTGACAGTTTCGGGTAGCTTGATGTGCTGGCGTCTGTACAATAAGTATCTAGGTACTAAGGCGGCATATTAATATGATATTTGCTTCAGAGAAGAGTAAGAGAACGTTACGTAATATCGGTTTGATAAACCAATAATTGGACTAGGTACTTATTGCTTGGCAGGAAGTACACTTTAGGAAGAAAATGAAAATGTTTATTTTCAGATACAAACAAAGCCCGATTTCTCAGAAAAATATTATATTTTCAATGAACGAAGTATGCAATATGCTATACCTAAGTATATTCATAATATTGTTATTATTGTTCTTCTTTTATTCATTAAGTCCGGCTTTCTACCTTTTGTGCGAAAAGTTTAAATATTAGGTCATCCCACTTCCAGTGTCATATTTTTTATTTCCAATATTTATGTATTGCGCAATGGTATGCAATAGTTAATACATGTGTTGTCTTGTACAATCATGTTAGTTTAATTTGGTGTATTTTATTGTCAAGACGTGCATTGATTTAAAATGGAAGATTTTAAAAAATCTATTAATGTAGTGGAGCAACGTATATTTCTAAAGTTTTGTGCTTTACTCAACTACTCTGGAGGAGTTGCGCACGACTTACTGGTAAAGTGTGTTGGTCGTAACGCCTTAAATAAAAGAACCGTACAGCGATGGCTTGAAATGTACAAACAAGGAAGAACCACAGCTGAAGATGAGCCGCGAGCACCTCGATCATTATCATCGACTAGATTAGAAGCAAGGGACAAAATCAAGGAAGCACTTCGTCAGTCACGTAGGGTCAGTGTCAGTGATCTTTCCACTCAACTTAACATTCCTCATTCCACTATACATAGAATACTCACGGAGGATTTATGTCTGGTCAATAAAAGTGCAGTGTGGGTGCCCCACACTCTGAACACGGATCAGAAGGAGTTTCGTTATGAAACTGCGCGTAGCCATTTATCGTGGTATCGCCGTAAGAAAAATATACTTAATAGATTCATATGCCTTGATGAAACTTGGGTCGAATTTTATACTCCTCGTCAAAGACATCAGTCACGATGTTGGGTGGAACCGGGCACTTCAGCTGAACATTTACCACGTGCTGAGCTACATGAACGAAAAATACTACTAATAGTAGCTATGGATGTCAGAGGAATTGCTTTTGGAGAACTTAATATGATGAAAATACAACTATGACTGGAGAGCGATATAAGTCATTTTTAGAAGAAAATATTCCTATTTGGGCAGACGAACAGCATATAACGAGTCCTATAATTTTACATGATAACGCCAGACCGCACAAATCAAAAATAGTTCAGAATTTAATTGAAGATAAAGGATGGATTGAAATTATTCAGCCGCCATATTCCCCGGATATGAATCCTTGTGATTTCAATTGTTTTGGCCATGTGAAGAGGAAATTGTCGGGTACTCGATACAATAGCAAAAAGGAGTTAGATATTAAACTAAAGAGCATTATTGATGAATTAAATGAAAGTGGTAAGTACTTTAAATGGTGTTCAAGATTTGCCAGCAGTCTGGGAGCGAGTGATTAATAGTGGTGGAGATTATTGATTAGTTTCACAAGGTTATATAGTATAGTAGTCAGTTTTTGTAAAATAATAATAATAAAAAAATATGACACTGGAAGTGGCATGACCTAATAAATAAATAAATAATACGAGTATTATCCTAAAGTATTTTTTTTATCACAACAAGGCATTTACTGCTTATCTAAAATTTGAAGCCCTTGTTAGAAAACAAACTGAACCATATTTATTAGCTCATTTGATCGAAGCACAGACCTGCCGGTCGATTCTGTAAAAATCTCACCGTGAAATCATAAGTGAAGTGAGCACTTAATAGTGTCAATCCCTACCATTACGGAATGAGCACGAAACGAGCTCACTTCCCGCTCACTTCACCTAAGTTCTCACGGTGAGATTTTTACAGAATAGCACTGCAGGAGAGCATAAAACAGGGGGTAATAAACTTGTGAAAAACAAAGAAATTCTTCTTGCAGTGAACCGTGGGTTATTTATTTTATTACTAAGGGTTCCCAGAGTACTCTTTTAAAATAAATTTGACTTAGTAACTTAAAGAATCACGATATTTTTGGATAGGTATTGGATTGTAGATCGCTCGCACATAAAAAATGAGAAATCTAAACTTTTTATGAATTTTAGAGTTGATATAATCGTTAATAACCCTCTATTTTTTTTTTTTGTGAAAAGATCGAATTCTAATAAATAAATATATTAAATTCTAATAATACTGTATACATGCTACGTGGCGAATGTGCTTTAAAGTTCTATTGAAACCCAAATGAACAAGCAGCAAAAATATTTTTTTTTTTAAATATTTTATATACTACCCCCTTCACCGGGGAAATTTGAGTCCGAAGATGTCTATCCAGGACCACCGACTTTTATTATTATTTTCAGGCCTCAGTGGAGTAACATCACATTTAGATATTCGTCTGTGTAAAAACCTAACGGGCTGATTTATCCAACGTCAAATCATTTTATTGGAGGAATAATTTTGAATTTTTGACAGTTCTACCATACAAAAACTCTCAGACGTCAATTTTATTCCACAAAAAAACAAAATAAAATAAAAATTAACTATCTGTCGATTAAAAAATCAACCTTAAGTCTTACAATATCTCTGAAACTTTTAAACGCCTGGAAGTTTTACGATAGCAATTACGCGAACATGCATTAACAGTCAATTAATATTACAGGCGCTCAAATGGTTATTACGTGTGACCTCATAAATGTTTAGGAAGTGTGACATCCATTAACAGTATTTGTATCCATCCCCTTAATTTGCTGTTGCCCCATTACGATGGCCCGAATTAGTGTAATCTGTTTTGTAGCTTGACATTCCGTGATTGCGTAGTTGATACATAATATTTGTTTTATTTACATGACTGTCATGTATACCTAACTATATTATCAGTTACTTGGAACCTTTTTTAAATAGTATTGAGTTCTAAAGGACATAATACTTCATACAAAACAGTTAAGAAACGAAAATAATATTTCATATTTCGTTGCCCTACCATTAAATGAGTGGGTATTAAATGCCATTTAGCGAATTTGTAAAGAAACATGATAGATTGAACACGTTTAGCCCGTCCATCCATCCATCTTTCTGCTCTTATTGCAAATCGTTTGGGGTAGGCACAATTTCTTCCCTACATTATAGTACCCCCGCAAAAATCTCGTTTATTCTATAACTGTTTTTTTTTTCTTTTTTTTTTAGCTTATATTGTGTCTTACTGCTGGGCGAAGGATTCCCCTTTTTCCTTCCAAACCTCCCTGTCTTATGCGATCTCTGGCCATGTTGGCCGTGCGAACGTTATCAGATCGTCACACCACCTTCGCCGAGGTTTGCCTCGACGTCGATGTCCTCTGAAAAATTGCTGATTAAAAACACAAGTTACAGATATTTTTTGTCAAGATAATCGGTTTTAAATCTAATCGTTTACAAAAAGTTGCAAGAGTTTTATACAACGTGTAACGTTAAATGCGCAAAACCTCAGACATCCCAACTGATTTTTAATTCAAAAAACCTATTTCGAAGAGAAAATAAGTCATTAAAAAAATTGTAAAGGTTTTATGTGCTGTTTTAGTTTTACTTTCTATTCTGATAGTTTCTTGCGTCTGCGACGACGCTTTACCGAGGGAGGAGTCGTCACAGCTGCGCCGCGCTGACATTGGGTTGCTTGACCTATTAATAAATAGACACGGCAACGTTTTTAATGAAGATTTTTTTTTAAATGTGACCTATATTAAAAAGTGGTTCAATTAATTCTGCTCGTTATTCTGATCAAACTATTTTCAGGTTTTGCGCATTTAACGTTACACGTTGTATACAAACTTAGTTTGACAATCGCATTATTCTCCGTTCACATAATTTTGCGCCTTCTCTGATAATGTCTCTGATCGATTGCACGGGTTCGCTAACCATCCACACCCTTCTTTGAAAGTAAGTAATAAACTGAGAAAAATGTTTTCGGAATTGTTCGATTTTTCTATGGAAGGTGCAAAAAATAGGAAAATACAAGTTCAACGTCCATCTACAGGTTTATTGAAATACTACTAATGTCCATTTATACAAGGTGTAACTTAAATAACGCACAACCTCTTAATTGGTCATTGTACTCATCATTATGAACAACTTTTACTATGGGACCAAACCGGAAATCGCGAAAAAAAAATCAGCTGTTCTCTACATTTTGACGAGTTATGCGAACATAAATGTAGGGAACAGCTGATTTTTTTTTCGCGATTTCAGGTTTGGTCCCAGAGTAAAAGTTGTTCATAATGATGAGTAAAATGACCCCTTAAGAGGTTGTGCGTTATTTAAGTTACACCTTGTATACATAAATGGACATCTACGGGCATCATGGAATAGATAATACATCTTCTATCTCAAAGAGTACATAAGTAGGTAATAAGCTTCTGCCCGCGATTTCGTTATGTTTGCTCGGATCCTAAGGGTCTTGGCGTAATGTTAAATAGAAATGGGTTATCAAATGCAAAAATATTTTTTCAAATCCGACCGTTATCCAGAGATAAGCGCGTTCAAACAAACAAACTCTTCAGCTTTATTGTTATCTAGTATAGATATATGCGTAAATATTGGTATTCTGTCTGTTCCATAAGGCCTCATTTACGGAGACGCGGGGCGTCTCGCGTCGCGTGTGGCGTGGCGTCTCGCGGCGCGTCGGACGTTTTTTCTGTTTACGCTGGGGCGGCGCGTGAAGCGGCACGCATCATCGCACGCGTAAACACAAACTTATAGCAATATACGACTATGTTCATAGAGAAGCGAGACGGGAGGCGTGGCGGTGCCCGCCGCGGCGCCCGCGGCGAATCCTCTAGCGTGTAGCGAAGCACGCGGCGGGCATCGCGGCGGCGCACGCTCGCCTCGATCAAATCGACTAGTTTTATGTTGGCGAGAGATGGGAGCGCACGTGTCGCAACTTGCAGCATGAATGACGAAAAATCGAGAATTGCCGCTGCGTGCGCCGCCGCGATAAACGCCGCGTGGGACGCGTCGGTGCCATCCGCGGGCTCGGCCGCAAAAAACGCCCTAATTCAAACAAACGCGTCTAAAATCGCTTCTCCGTAAACGCACTCATACAACGCCATATATTTGAATTCAGTGCGGGCCGCGCCGCTCAACGCAACGCGCGACGCCCCGCGTCTCCGTAAATGAGGCCTTATGGGTACCGACTACTCTTCTTCGAAAACTATAAACAAAAAAACAGCCGGCTTCCAAAATAACCACCAAAATAACCGAAGTGAAAAATGATTTTCTTATTTTCCTTTTATGCCACCGACTTCAAAAATAATAATTATTATTAATATATTTAGGAAGTTGTATGACATCATAAACATACATAAACTGGATTTAATACGTATTACTTACTAAATAAGGTAACTCAAAAACTACTGAAGCAAAGCTAATATTTATATGGAGCCACCTCGGAAAAATACTCTCTCGAAGAAAAAAATATTATTAGATTAGAATTATTACTGCCGGTCGATTCTGTAAAAATCTCACCGTGAAATCATAAGTGAAGTGAGCACTTAATAGTGTTAATCCCTAGCGAATGACAGCTCACTCCACGCTCACTTCACCCAAGCTTTCACGGTGAGATGGTTACAGAATCGCACGGCTGTACTTAGAGCCTCCTGTACTACTACTACTCATAACCTCTTTCCTCTTTTTTGAAAACTGTTAAAAATAAGTAGCTGTGCTTACAGATGTATTTTATTTTAAGCAAATTTTTTTGTACTGGTTGTATTTTTTTTTTTTCATTTCACAAACTGTTCCAATACCATGTACGAAGCATACATGAAAGGGGAGGCAGAACCGTTCACACGGTTACACACATCGTCATTGCACCCCATGTGTGCGGGGGCCGTAGATAGATAGCCATACAATATCGGTATATTGATCGGTTCGATACACCTCTGCTCGTTCATGTCGCCCTAGTACATTTCCGAACGGTCCTCCATTATTGGCGATTGGCGATACTTCCGATACAGTTCGATCTCGAACGCGAAGTCCCCGCGTCGTCGACATGTGGATTTTGAAGCATTTGTAAATAAACACAATATTATATGTTTAATTATGTTTGGAGAATACGTTATTTCAAAATCTTAATCATTATATAAAATCTAATTATTTCATGGAGGAACTTCAGAAGATTAGGCAAAAATAGAATTGATCATAATTATAAATTACACATTCTTATAGAATTCAAGTTTTAGATCATTTAAATTGTTTTTCTTTTCAAACACAAATTTTAATATATTTTTTTTTAAAGTTTGTTAATATTTTTTTTAAACTAAACAAAAGCCAACCTGCAAAGTAATGAGCACCTAATCAGCTGAACCGAAGTTCAAAATCGTTCAATGGTTCGCATCGGTTACCAACACATGCATTGTCTTTGTCTACGAACCTATTAACACAAATGAACCGTGAGAACGACCACAGGATCGACGTGGGAAAAACATATCCTTCCACATCATGTTTGCCTAGTAGCTCCGAAGAAGTTTCTTCCCGAATTTCTCACGCTCTATCCCCCATTTTTAACAAAACCAAAATTAGTTAACAGGTACAATGTAAGCCTTGGCCTTTAAAAAATAAGGTTCTAATTGCATCCTATCGTGGGAGACTTCGATCTTTATTGTCCGCAACAGGAAATCATCTGATCTTTTCTTATATTTTACCTGTCTCTTGCAAACCAAACTTTGACCTTTATCGCTGTTAGGATACATCTTAATTTTGAATAACTTTAAAATAACCGAGAGGGAGATAGAAATAGAAGTCCCGTTTCTGTCCCTGTCTGTAAATTGGTTCATTGACCGGGCGGGACTAGCGCATCCGTAGTCGGGAAGGATAGGTCGCGGCAATGGAATGCGGCTACCTGCTTGTTGGGCCTAGTTGCCTGGTACTTTTGGAGGTTTGGAGCTCCGATGTGGAGTTGACCCGACTCCGTTTTGACGACGTATGGAGAGCAAAATGTTGTTCTCTCATTCTCCCCAATTAGGTTTCTTTCATTATTCTATCCTTTTCAGTTTTAATGGTATGTGCTCTCATTATAATTCTGGTCAACATTTATGCAACAGCCAGGAGCTAAAGGGATCTAAAAATGTCTTTTTTTTAGGCTTGTGTTCATACACGGAACTTGTTAATGCTTCAAAAGCACGAACGATCCTTTTATGCAGTGAAGTAAAAACTGGGGTCATTACACCTAACAATCCATTGTTTGCGGTTCATTTTGGCGAATCCTAAATTAAACTGAAAAGGGGAGAACAAAGAACATAATTGAGGCACTTACTTACTAATTAAATCGGAAGCCTCGTTATTGGAGGTGGATAAGCATTCAAATAGTTCGACGACCGCTCTTGGTTAAAAATCAAAAATAAATTAACTGAGGGAAATAGGTTGCAGGAAACGTTGCAGGAAATAAGAAAATCTATCATTGTCAAAGTTGAAGTTATTTAACACTTAACTGCATGCATTCCTAGTTTCAGGTCAATGCCTGAAGGTGATTAGTGATGGATAATCGTTAAACGTAAACAATATTTTTCAGAGGATTGTATAGCATTTTTTGTTTAAATTCGAATGTTATACCCTATTACACGGGGCGACTACTTATTTACACATGGATTAATATTAAAATGGCAGACAAATTGTGGGGTAGTATGTACCCTAAGAAGGTCATTGACCGTATTTACCTGAGGCAAATACGGCGGGGGTAATCATGTCGTAATGAGAACTTTGACACGGAGACGAGACACGTCTAGCTCCTGAAAGTCTATAGATAAAGCATATAATGTTGGTAGGTGTACACAAAATACGTGCATTGACATGGAGATGCGGACACCAGCCCGGATTACCTAATGTTCGCAGGTGGGAATCCTAAAGGGTTCTGTTTTGCAACAGAGTTTGTGATTTTAATTCTGTTATAAATTCTATTTTCACTTCTCATAAAGTTCGTCTTTATGTTCTGCGTAGGGGACATAAAATCAATTTTATGCTAGTGGATGAAGTATTTTTTTTTAAGACTAAGATTATCAGACCCAATAGCCACACGCACAATAAAACGTGGCAGATTAAAGTCGTTATTTTATTTCATTTGCTTTATTTTATATCACTTCAGTGTTTTCTATCGTTAATTTAATAAAACCAGAAAGAAAAAAAATGTTTTTATGACTTGGCAGTATGAAGTAACTGCCCAAGTCGAATGACACATGTTGAAAAAAAAAGTAATAAGTTTCGTAGCTGGAATTACTTAGCTAGGTATTCTCTTCTTCAATTTTGCAACATTTTTGAACGGTGAAAAGTGATGGAATATTCAAGTGACGAAGAAATTACACTCTCGGCTAACACGCTAGTGGAGCAGAATGCGAAAAACGTGATAGAAGAAATATTACCGTCGAAATACAAGCAACTTTATCCCTGTGTACTGTTATATACTTTATGCCTGTTTCATTTTCTCGCAATCGAAGTGAAAAGCAGAGTGTATAACTCGGGCATAAACGAGCCATTTTATTCACTAGTTGTACAATCTACTATTAGGGCACCCCTAAGACGACCCACTGACCAGTATTCCTGAAAATAATATCAAATATGGCGTTTGGATAAACTTTACGTTTAACTACTGTGAAAGAGGTACGTAGCTATGTATGTATCTTTCAGAAGAAAAAACTTTTTGCTGAACTAAACATTATTACCTCCCAAAAGTTTTGCTGTTATTTAAAAGTGTAAGGAAATAGCACGGATTTTGGCCGAACGCCAGGAAATCTCAGGTTAAAAAAGAGCACACACAGGTGGAGAAATCTCAACACACCTGTGGGACATACCAGGCTCACAGACTAAACAAGAGCTACCGTGTGAACTAAAACCGTTTAACCCATTTCGCCGGGCACTCTCATGGGAACTTTGCACCATACCTACTAGACATATGTGCTTATATTCTTAGCTAATGTACATACATTAAACTCGACTCAAGTGGATGAGAATTTAAGTTTATTGAATTTCTGAGATATAATTTTTGAATGTCAATCTTTATCGAGTGCTTACATCTTTCTTCAGTTTCTTCTTTTATTATATTCGTAATCGAGTGTTTATGTTAGCCTAGTTTCGCATTACCTAACGTTGAACGCTTACGTAAATCTTCTAAATAACGAATAAACTTTTCTAGATTATTCTCAATTAGTAAACAAGAATATTGTGGCGACAAATATACGAAGTTAATAGGTTACTCTCAACTAATATGGCTTCCCGTTGGTGATTTGTGAAGCTAGGGTGAGACAGCAAGCGAAAAAATAGTACTAAGACTTAAGAAATAAGCAGTACCTTTGTACTCAAATTATACATAAGTCGTATCTCTGTGTATTTTGCTGTATGTACAAAAATAATAAAATAAGTAAGAAAAGGTTACTATGCACGTAGAAAATGTATCCGGATAGCAGGATGCGACAGTGGTGGCAGACTATGTAAGATTACTCGATGAAACTAGAAATTCATAGCTATTGCATCTAATAAAGGAAATAAACAAGATAATGACTATCCAACTATCCATTAAGTAGCTTCAACTAACTAAAGTATCCGTTGAAGGGTACAGGAACATACGTACTAGGTACCGTTTTAATTGTAAGTAATACAACAGCACAGCAATATAACAGCACACGCAATAATTAACAAATAATTGGTGAACCTTGACAGCTTTAAGTGGGAAGATTGCCGTAAAAAATGCAGGAGAGAGAGAGAAACTAGTATTTTAGTTGTCAAAATATTACTATTTTGTGGAGTTTTAAAATAAAATAGCAAAACAGAAACTTAGTCAGAATATAAACTTTGTTTTTTTTCTTTTTTTTTTTCATAGATTAAAACCCCACAAAATAGTGATGTTTTGACAATTAAAAGACTAGCTTTGAAATTATTTAAAATGATCAACAGAATTACCATAAAAAATATTTTTAAAATCTCGATTATGAGTTTAAATGTATGCTTGGTCAATCCCTAGTATCAGGTGGGATGACACTGACAGCTCACTCCACGCTCACTTCACCTATGTTTTCACAGTGAAATGGTTACAGAATCGCACTGCTGTACTTCTGATTTCATAATTTACGCGTGTTTTTATTTCAGAAAAAGGTTTGACTATCGCTTTCAGCACCACCTCGCCTTACCCAAGTTTGTTGTTGCCACTATAATTTGCGTAATATTGCTTAAATATTAATTGTGGGATACGTAACAAGACGTTATTATTATTAACTCTAGGGTTTTTTAGAGGGCGAACGTTATTAAAATTGCTTTCGTTGAGGGTTTAAGAAAAATCCAATTACTTGGAATATTCGACCTATTTATTTAATAAGTTTCTGAAATTAGAATACCTACCTATTAAAATGATTTATTTTGTAACCTTTTGTTGAAATAATTTTTTTGGCTCATAAAATATGGATTGTACCTATCTTTTTTAGGATAACTAATGATTATGCTCTACATTTTTATACCTATCTTATCTACTGCCCATCTATTCTGTAAACATCACACCGTAAAAACAAAGGTGAAGTGAGCGTGAAGTGAGTCGTCAATAGTGTCAATCCCTAGCATCAGCATGACTCACAGCTCACTCTAAGCTCACTTCACCTTAGTTATCACGGTAAGATTTTCCCAGAATCGACCGACAGACATAAGTATTATTTTCATAATTCATATTTGTCTATTAGTCTATGGGCAGATTTCTCCAACGCCAGATAATTTTTATTCTTGACAATTCTTCCATACAAAACCTGTCACACGTCAATTTTATTTCACGTATATCTTTGAAAAATCAGCCCTCAAACAAATGTAACAGGATAGCATAGCATCGGTCTACCTACTGGTGATTTATAAGCAACATTCTACTTTTCCGCTAAGTTTTCCCCATAATTTAAATTAAATTAAACCACGACTTTGTTACGATTCTCCCGTGTAGCCACTACTGCAACCTCATTACTTATGCTCTAGTACACAAACAACTCATTCACACAGTCGGCATGCGGCGAAATCATCACATGAACAACTGATATTTTATGTTAGCCTAGTACTCTCGTATCAGCGAGGATGAAAGTATTCCCAAATAATGACAGCATAAGCAATTTAGAATTTGCATCACAATCATCTGCAAGACATGAAATAGCTAACAAATTATTTTTAGACTTCTTGCAATTAGGATTGCTATTATTAAGTTACGTGTTACAGGTCATGAAAGAAAACGCTGGGTTAAAATTTCTAAAACACTTTATTTTCGTCAAACTTATGTATTTATCTATCTCGTCTCTCCCTTTCGAGAAACGATGTAGATTCATAATTAAATTGCGCTCCAAACGAAAACATACAGAGGGGTATCAAAACAAAAATACACCATACTTTAGTTCCACCTACAAACGTGTACGAGTAATTCCGAACGCCCCACGTCTTGAGCAAACGTGTAGCTTTGCCATAAGCGGTAATCGATTGCCTTGTTTACATAAAACTGTTTTGCTCAAGTGCACACACCCTGTGTTTTCTTTTTTGTTTGTAAATACGCATGGGACAACCCCTATGAATCACTGTTTTGATGGAATGTAGATTTAAGTATTCCTATCCGAAAGTAGCGTAAACAAACATGGTTAATCGCAAAGTTACATGAAAATCTTCTTCAGAAATAAAACATTCAATAAAAGCTGATCAGTAAATCTGCCGTAAATTCCAAAATAAGCTGTTGTCATGAATTTGGCAACAGATTACATTGTAATAGGCTTTCAGAACCCGGGATTTACCTACATTTATTTTCCTAAGACACTTAAGTCTTTTTTTCTTGACAATTTTCCGGAGAATAAGAGCAATCAGCTGTTATTTATTAGACCCTGGTACTAGAAGTCAATCGACTGAGACGGATTGCTCTGGTGCCAGTGGAAAATTAGTTCATGGTATTTCTACTCCTACTTGATATCTGGCATAATTGTTTATGTATTTGACTGTAATTTTATAATAATTTAACCGCGAATACATGGTTTCTTTCGATTGTATACGGATTACTATTAATTAAGGAAAAGTTACGGGCCACCCAACATTTGATTTACATAAACCGCTAAAGTTTGATCTAAGCAACAAACACAAACTGTAGATTTTGGGAGACACATATAACACTTGTATTAATCACGTTAACCGAATTATTGGATAACGAAGTAACTAAGACATCCGTTCTAAACGTGTTTTCCAATAATAATGTTTTGTTTATTTAGATGTGTAGAACCTGTAACTTTATTAACAAGGATACCTACCTAAGCTTTTAAAATATAATTTTATACATACTGACTTTAATCTTAATTTCCACGGGTTGGTGAGTTGCGAATCGCTGGGTCTTCATGTCATTCTATCGATATTGTATCGCATGAATAAATAAAAATATTCATAATTTTAATGAGTGCTTAACAGAGAAATTAGTGATCCATGTTGTCGTGGACTGTGTTTTGATCGAAGTGACATAGTGATCTAGTGATAGTACAGGCGATCTGCCTAGCGTTTTCCCAACTACATATTGTTATGTTGGGGTCGGCTTCCAGTCTAACCGGATGCAACTGAATACCAGTATTTTACATGGAGCGACTGCCTATCTGACCTCCACAACCCAGTAACTGGGTAATACGATACCCCTTGGTAAGTCTGGTTGTCAGACTTTCGGGTTTCTGACTAACCGTAAGAATGTCAAAGAGCCACAAATGACAGTATTTATAATTATATTATATAGTAATTTTCAAATTTTCCGCGACATACAGGACACCAAACGCAAACGTTTATTGATTCTGTTCATTCGTTCAATGACAATAGATATTTTAGGGTATTTTTTGGCAAAAAAAAAGATTAGGTAATTAAGTAATTATTGACAGCCAATTAATTTTTGTTTAGTACCAATCTATTAAAACTTAATCAGATACCAACAAGCGTAGCGGTCCCATTGATCAACAATCGAATGAAAACGATTCAACCAAATCGTATTGGTAGCGTATCGGCGATTACCGATAATGGACAACTGATCGGAAAGTACTAGGCTTACATGATGTGCGAGGAGCTCTTCCGAATCGATCAATATTACCAATATCCCGTGCTCTCCCCCATCCTGTTCACACATAGAAAATTCGACAGGTGGCCGGGTGCATACCGATACAATTGACTTTGCGTTTGTGTGCTTGCGATCGGGCGGATGGATAGTCAAGTTCGGTTCTGGCTATACCACGGAACGGTAAAACTTTAGTTGCATTGTTTAAAAAAACTTGCTTTTAATGTGACTTAATCTTGTTGACAATACCACTTTTGATTTCAAGTACGAAAGCATCGTTAAAACAAATTTGTCACTTACATAACAAATTCTGTCCTGTCGAAGTCCTGACGAATGAATGACGATAACATATATCGTCATTCATTCGTCAGGACTTCGCAAAACAAACAAAACCTCTCACAAGTCCGCGCCAAACTTTGAAGGTTTCTATCAAGGTTGTACCCTTAGAAATCATGGGGCTTCTATGGCAACGGCCTTGATGGACTCCAAATTCGAGCAGTAACAGTCACAAGGGAATACATAAATCGAAATCGTTGGAATTTTCCGGTATGTTTGTTTATACACATAAAAGCCCATGCTTTCCCCATGGAGGCTTATGGGAAATCATTCTATAATCACCAGGGGAGCAGGCGGATAGGAGATTGCTGTTTAAGCATAACCGGTACCCAGTCACCTGTTATTAACCACCAACACCCATGAGAAAGGGTCCTTAGCCTTTGCATTTCTTGGCCAGAGCTACTACAAGATAATAAAATGTTTTTGTTCACCTCCTTAGGGTACGAGTATACAGTCGTAAAGGTCTTTAAGTGAATTGTTTTATTTCAAAGTTCAACATGACTCTTTAATTAAAAGCATGTTACAGAAATAGGGGTGCTCCAAAAGAATTATAAAATAAGATTTTTTTTCCTCTGAGAATAAAATACGGCAGTGCAATTCTGTAACTATCTCACCGTGAAAACTTAGGTGAAGTGAGCGTGGAGTGAGCTGTCAGTGTCATTCCACCTGATACTAGGGATTTAACAAGAATACATTTACAATCATAATCGAGATTCTAATACCACATATTTTTTATGCTAATTCTATTGATCATTTTGTATAACTTCAAAGCTAGTATTTTAGCTGTTAAAACCTTACTATGTTGTGGGTGCCTGGCTGACGGATCATAGAATTTAATCCGACGTAGTTTGTGTGGCTTTATCACTTATTTATTTATTTAAACTTTTCGCACACAAAAAGGTACAGACGCCAGCACATCAAGCTACCCGACACTGTCAAATGTTCCCAATCAACTTTGAACCTTATGCTTTAGCGATAAAGTTGAAAATCTATTAAAGAAATTTGACAGATTGTATTAGATTGTCTTGATGTGCTGGCGTCTGTACATACAAAGGCGAACTTAATGCTTTAGGCATTCTACCAGTCAACCAAGGGTGGTGAAGAGATTAGAATATGGCAAGGGCTTTAGTTGAGCCGAACAAATATATAAAAAAAAAAAATTAAATATCGTGAATCGGGTCTATAGTCTAGCAAAAAAAAAAAGAAAAAAAAAATCATTGAGATTCTAAGTTTGTGTCTGTTGTTGTTGTTTCTTTTTTTATATTAAAACCCCATAAAATAGTAATATTTTGACAAATAAAATACTAGCTTTGAAATTATATAAAATGATCAGTAGAATTACCATAAAAAATATTATTCAAATCTCGATTATGATTGTAAATGTATGCTTGGTCAATCCCTAGCATCAGTGAGATGACACTCTATAGCTCACTCCACGCAAGTTTTCCCAGTGAGATTTTTACAGAATCGACCCGCAGCCATGCGATTTTGTAACCATTTCACACTGAAAGCTTGGGTGAAGTGAGCGTGGAGTGAGCTGTCATTCGCTAGGGATTAACACTATTAAGTGCTCACTTCACTTATGATTTCACGGTGAGATTTTTACAGAATCGACCGGCTGGTCTTAAAAGCATGTATTTTTAAAATTAAAAAGTATTTCTTTATTTCGAAATTACGTAGTCTACGTTTGCATTTTGTAATATTAAAAAGATTTTCTTTTCTTTCATGGCTGGCTTATTGAAAATGTTCTTCATAAAAAACAATGCCTTCACCAGGTCGTTGACTCGTCTTGCTAAGGCATTCCTGTTTCGTTTGTAGGTATCTAAATAAACATTTGGATATTAATTTTATTTAACTTGGATTGGACTTCTCCAAAAGTTTTTCTTTTTGTTTAGTTTCTCTTCTTATTTGTGTCGCTGGCACGACATGGTTATTTAAGTTTTCTTGGCTCAAAACTCCACCACTTCCACGGCATTATCGATGACAGCGCAGAGTTCACTTTGGCTGCATGTTTTGGGGCACACAGGGCAGGACAAGAGGTGGAGCATATGTTTATGACACAGACATACCCTGCTGCCGTTCCGTCGAGGTAGCCCCACTTCACGAGGTTCGACTTACATCTTCCCACTTGGGCTCGGAGACGGTTCAGGGACTGCCAAGTGGACCACGGAAGGTTACAATCTTTTTTTTTTTGTCGCGCGTTGGTAATCTTCATGGACTTCCTCCATCGTGGGGGTGACAGAGGGGCATGCTGGATTCTTACCAGCTAAAACCACCGCGGTGTTCCACCTCTGCCTATGGCCGGACGTGCGGTATCCACATAAGCATTCACCGCTCCCCCGACAGGCCTCGACCCGCTGTGGCCCCTCTCGTGCGGCCATTCCCATAATGTCCGCACCCACTCTCGAGTAGCACGCGTGGAACACTGCGGCGCCAACTCGGGCCTGTCTGATCACCTCTCATGGAGGTCGCAGATCATTTTGCGCTTTTCTCGGGTGCCTAGTGCGTTTCCTGCGGGAGGAGAGAGAGGATGCGTCTTCTCTCTCCCGCTCGGCCGCCTCTTTTGCAGATCTGACATCTTCGCAAAAGGGGGCAACCCTGTCCCATGCACTCACGCTCTCGACCATCGATTGAACGACGGCCGGGAGCGAGAGATCGCTCCCGCCTATTGCCGCGACGAGGTCACGGCGCAGCCCTGCCCAAGCTGGGCACTCCTCCAACGTGTGCTGCGCCGTAAACGGAAGGTTTACACCCTGCAGGAAGATGTTTTTTTTATTGGTAGATAGTGAGTAAGTGGGGGAAAGATATCCTGCCATAGTTTGCAACGCGGGTTGCACGGGTTACCTGGCAAAGACGCTGTTTGTTTGTTTTTTAAATATGCTTGCCTAATTGACGTAGTCATCACCTTAAATACTAAGTATTGCTTTGTGGATGAAAATGATTGATTGAGACAGGTTAGTAGTATGTTCAAAAAATTGTTATCGTAGGTAGACATACACCTTCTGAACAATAATTAAAACTTATTTACAATAAAAAAAATAAACAACAGACTTCGTAAAAAAATGTGAAAAATTACTTTAATTTCGGAAGTCGGTGTCGTTGGATCCCGCATTTTAGTATTTTGATACCTACTTCCGAAATTAAACTCATTTTTCATTTTGTACTTTTTTTTTTGGTTGATTTTTTTCCGTGAAAAAGTTTTTATGATTGTTTAGAATGTGTCTATCTGGAATTAGGGTAGAGATTGAAACGAAAAAAATGTCCTACCTAATGTTTATCTTCATGTCACGACACGCTCTGTTGTGAAATGTAAGCGTGTATAATCCTTATTACCAAAGATATTAAAATCAATTTTAATTACCTACTATACTTAGGTATAGCCGTATCTCAAACCATAGCGAACTAATAATACGAGTGTGGGGCACATTTACTTAGCGCAAAAGCGGAACTTTTTCGAAAGATGAACTTACCGCTTATTGTTAAAAAAAAATTAAGCGTTTCTAGCTATTTCAATATGGCTTCATAAAAACGACATGCCGCCAAATCTCTTAGTAATTTAAGTAAAAATTGAGATATAAAAAAAAACTTAGTGGTTTTTTTAATGTGTTAAGTTAGATTACGATATTTGGCTTATACCATTAGATGCAAAATTATTCTAGCTATTTAATAGTACAAAAGAGGCGTATCTTAGAGATAGCGCCTTTCAGCTTAGCAGGGCAGTATTTTTACCCATCCAATGTCTCACAGCTGTTGTAACAATTTATCGGAATTGACGATAAGAGTAGCAGGATAGCAGAAGGTGTTAGGCATCAAGGACAAAGGATTATTATTGTTTGAGATTCGAAGACAATAAAACGAGGAAACTTTTGTTCGTAGTTTTCTTGTCATCTCTATGTGAAATCAACGGGGTTCAACAAAGCTTAAAAGTTATTTAAATTAAAGTTTTATGATTAAATCACACCGAAGTCTGTACAACGATGCTCAAGAATATTATCTTGCTTGAGTACACAAAGTGACAGTGACAGTTTCCATTCCATATCATCCTAAATTCAAATCAGTACTTGAGGATTGTTTTAGAACACGTGTCTGAGTTTAGCTTTACCAAGGCATCATAATCGGAGAAGTGTATCTCTAAAAAGAGCCAATATGTATCGTATCATTAATGGATTGCCATTGAAGGTGTGCTAGAATTTCCTCTAAATTGTGACATACAAGCCCTTAGCACAAGGACAATTTCTGCGACTTTTGACATGGAACATTCCACGAAATCCGAAACACAAGGCCACATTTTGACCCAGTTACGATTGTCCATAAGTTATAGTAAGGTTAAGTGGACACACATTTGACACGAGAACTACTTACAAATCGTACCATTTATCATTTGATATTATTAGGTTGTAACATAATAAACTGGCAATGTTTTAAAAAACTTTATTTTATTTTTTTTGTACAATTAAGATTAACATTTTATTGAACGTACAGTCCATCATTATCAATGACCTCCTGCCAACGTTGGGGAAGCGACGTTATACCATTCTCGTAAAACTTGGACTCACGAGAGTTAAAAAATTCTGTCAACCACTGTTCCAATGTATCTCGGTCATCAAAAGTTTTTCCGTTAATGTGAGCCTGTAACGATCGAAACAAGTGGTAGTCAGTTGGAGAAATGTCCGGCGAGTATGCAGGGTGGGCTAAAGAAATCCAGCCTAGCTCCTTAATTTTTTTACAGGTCATCGATGCGGTGTGAGGTCGGGCATTGTCGTGGAGGAGATACACATTGCCATGTTTTCCTTTAAGATTCTCGGCTATTCTATCCAACATACCACAATAGCGTTCACTATTTATAGTCGTTCCCTGCGGTAATAGTTCCCAGTAGATAACTCCGTACATGTTCCACCAAACACTCAACATAACCTTCTGCGTAGTCATTTTAGATTTAACCGTTGGTACTCCTCTTTGACCCGCGCTTAGCCACTGTCGCTTATTGTTATGATTAACATAAAGTAACCACTTCTCATCTCCTGTAACTAGATCACGAAGCCACGCAAAAGTACGATGTAAAGTCAGTAATTGTGTACAAACCGCTACTCGCATCATCCGTTGTCCAGCCGTCAATTCGTGGGGTACCCATTGACCGTGCCTGTATACTTTACCCATCGCTTTCAAATGACGATCGATGGCAGTATGGGAGCATCCGAGTTCTTTTTCAAGTTGGCGAGTAGGCCTCCTTGGATCTTCCTCAATGAGCTGCGCTAGGCGATCAACATCAACCTCAACCGGTCGCCCTTCGTGAGGTTTATCTTCAAGATCGTAGTTGCCATTCGAGAAACGTCGAAACCAATCTACTGCTGTATGATAAGAGACTGTATTTTCTCCCATACATTGACATATATTTTGTGTCGCCTGCTTAGCTGTATGTTTCAAACGGAACTCGTAAAGTAGAAGGACGCGGATGTCTCGTCTTTTCAAACCAATGTTTTCCATAATGCCACTCGCTGCGATGTCAATTATTGCACTGATAAACTGAGCGCACTCAACTGTATTTGTACTCACAATCATAGAATTTTCTCGAAGTTGTAAAAAAATTCTAGAATGCTCCCGCGAAAATTGTCAAATTATTATGTTACAACCTAATATAAGTAGGTGTCATTTAGAGATAATGATAAAGAGGTGTCTAGTAACTTCTGAAGTTCTAGTTTCAGATTTTTTTGTGAGCTTCTTTGAAATCATCTTTTGGTGGTTCTTTTTAGGAAAGGAGCCAAGGTTATGTTTACTTGATAAATAATTGCTCGTGAATTTAATGTCCATTGATAGTTCTAATATACTGCAGCCATACGCCATGGCTGACGTTGGAAATGATTCTACATAATATTATGTAGTTACATATATTATAATGCGAAACAAAATGACCGTTTGAAAATTATTCACATTTTAATTTTATAGAAGCGATACAAATGCAATGCAAGATAAGAAACATAAATATATCTATTTTAGTAATCTTAATAAATTCTGCACTTTTAACTCTCTATAGTGAATTTCTGGAATTATTACTATTTTATTTTTTTCCTATGAACGCAAGAAGTGTTTAGTATTTTCCCGGTTGCATGAAAGAAGGAAATTCATTAACTTACTCCACATTCATGTAAGCCTAGTACCCGAGGGACCGACAAGCTAATAATTTGCCAATCTTGCCTATTCTCTGGGTCCATTGTTGTATGTTGTTTATTAATAAACAACGATAATAATAGAATGACCAGAAAATAGATGTTAGCTATGTTGTGGAACCGAATGAAATCAAAAGTAATATTAATTGTAATTTACTACTCTCCATGCCATAAGAAGAAAACTTTTAAGAATTTCGTTAACAAATTTATTTGTTAACGAAATTCTTAAAAGTTTCTTAATGCTCATTTAATGGTGACTGAAAATTTATTTTGCAATTTAATTATTTCTAATGAAATTCGCTTTCCAATGGAATCGAAGCTTTCCCTCATCTTCATTTATTCAATATTCATCATACATTTAAACGAAGTCCAAAGGAAATTAACGTCCCGTAACACATACTCATAATACCGCATTTTACTACAAATCGCTTCGCACCATTTTCCCATAAAATCATACTTTGTTTACTATAATATTGTAAAGTCTTGTTCACACACCAACTAACCAACTGCGCTCCGCGCTCCTGCTTTATCGTGCTGGCCGTTTTATGCAAATACAAAACACATGCGCGAAGCACAGTTGTTGCGCAAACATAGTGGATCCTCAGCTTAACAAACACTATTTAGTCATAATGCAATAATAGTGTGAATCCCATAATATGTTTTACGACGGCTTTTAAGAATGTCAAGGACAGCTTATGTGGTAAAACAACTTTATGTCCCGTAAAATAGTGAAATGCCTGCCAAAACGATTATGCTGTAATACTTTTTGTATTGATATAGACAGAGATAGTAACGGTAATACGAGTAGTAAAACTTTCCAATAATGATAAGTTGGTAGGTCCTATAAAAAGGACGATTTTAATACTTCAGCAACTGCCAGCTGTTCGGAAATTTATTTTATCTACAAAAGTTTCTGAAACAGTTAGCTTATTGCTAACATTAAAACAACCAGTGTCATAGTAACCATAATATCATCCAAACGAGTGTTATAATGTTGTACTTTTCATTATGCAACTCCTTTGCATTTTTGATCCCTTCCTTACTCATCAAACAGCTCACTACTCAATTCGTGGTATCTTTATGAACCTTTATAGAGGATTCATTTCATGGGTGGATATAAAGTCTTGGTTGCAACTGTACATAATTAGGTATTAAAACACTCATGTGATACTATTATCACACTCGGCTTCGCCTCGTGTGATGAACCCACATCCGAGTTTTAATACCCCTTTGCATAAATACTATAGAAGCTTTTGTCTTCCGATACAAAACACATTCCTTATAATCATCATTGGCAGCCTTGTTCCACCCACTGCTGAATATAGGCCTCCTCTCTTTTGTGCCATGCTTCCCTGGTATGTGCGAGTCTCATCCAGGTCTTCTCCGCAATCTTCTGTAGGTCGTCCACCTGGCTTAATTGGTCTGCCAACGTTCCTTCTTCCCTTTCTCAACAACAACATACAAAAAAAAACACATCATTATTGTGAAAATAAAAATTGCGACTTCCGCAAAGCTTCAAAATTTTAACAATGTAGGTTGGTCTAAAATTGTATTGATTTACTTATTCAATACTTCAAGTACATAAATGTACAGAGGCGGACTTAATGCCATAGGCATTTTCTACCAGTCAACTGTTGGGTGATGCAGAGAAAAACAGGTGCAATCATGAAAATTGAGGAATAAATATTTTAAATATAAAGATACCCATAAACCTATTAAAACTACACATAATTATAATATATACCTACAAAATTTTCCTCTCATCAATAACACAAAGTATGCAAGAATATTTGAATTTCAACAAAAACTACTTATAATGATCTATTTATTGCCCGAACTGACATTGCCATAAACATTGCTATTTCAATAACCACAGAACGTGGGAAGATGTTGCTATGGTGAAATGTGGCTAATAGCTGATTGTGACATCACGGCGTTACTTGATGATGAGAACTAATGTCTGCTACGTGTACCTATTTAGAAATGAAGTAGTTTTTGTGTGATTCTATAAAGTATTTAAGCATCCGTTTTGACTAGAAATATCTAAGTATATATTTGCCGCCAAGTAGCGTTGCTGCGATCCGGTTTGAAGAGTATGAATGCCAGTGTATGTTTTCCTTTACCATTTTTGTGCTGAAACAAATTCCACAAAGTAAAGTGCCTTCTTGGGTTCGAACCCACGACCTAGGTGCAACTCGTAAGTCGAGGCCATAATCACTGGGCCACCAATGCTCTCAGGTGCTGCTCACTGGTGACAGGTTTACACATTCTTTATCCCATAATAGAACCTAATAAGTAGTTATAAGACCCAATTTCGTGTAACCCTTGAATGATTGCAAGTCATTATTTCCCTCTACCATTACTTTACAAACCTTGACAAGTCGAATATGTACAATAGTTTTATCGAATAGTGTGTCACTAGAACAAAATAATGTTTCGTATTTTCCTAACAATATAATCGGCAATCTGCCTAGCCTTCTCCCAATGATATTGGAGTTGGCTTCCAGTCTAACCGGATGCAGCTGAATACCAATATTTTAAATGGAACGACTACCTATCTGATCTCCACAACCTAGTTACTGGTAACACGATACGCCGTGGCAAGTCTGTTTGTCGATTTAGGCTTCTGAATACCCTTCGCGACTGTCAAAGATCTACGAATGACAGCCGGGACCAACGGCTTGGCATGCTTTCCGAGGCATGGAGTGGTCTCGGACTCTCGGTATGTAAGGGATGGTCACTCATCCATGGACCGACCGCGGCAAGTATAGTTTAATCTTAGATCGACCCGTACAGCTGCCGTGCGATTCTGTAATCATCTCACCGTGAAAGCTTGGGTGAAGTGAGCGTGGAGTGAGCTGTCATTCGCTAGGGATTAACACTTGAGTGCTCACTTCACTTATGATTTCACGGTGAGATTTTTACAGAATCGACCGGCTGTTATCATTTAGCTACGAGCCCCATTACTATAAATATCCATAATTGAATGAAAATAGATTCTCCTTGGAATAAACAAAAGAAAACAAAAGCATGTTACCCACGGCGGGCAGAGCCCAATATCCCCAATAGTTAACCCTGAACGTATTTTATTAACCTACAATCCAAAGGAGCCCAAATTGGCCGGCGCTCGCCGCCCGGACAGAAAAAATAATAAACCTTTTCTTTCCCAATCAAAATATCCCGAAGGACGGAATAAGATTACCTTGGTGTTATGTTGCTCTAGTAACTCGGAAATAATTGTTACGGCTGTATGAAATAACTTACAAAATAAATCGGATTGAAACTGCTGAACGGATTTTACGGCACCTATTTTTATTTTTCGTTATCTTCTTTTTAGTTTGATTCATTATCATCATCATCATTTCAGCCAAAATGCATCCAATGCTTGACATAGGCCTCCCCCAAGCATCTCCACTTCGACTGGTTCTGTGCTTCTCGCATCCAACGGGTTCCTGCGGCCTTCACAAGGTCGTCGGTCCACCTTGTGGAAGGCCTTCCAACGCTACGTCTTCTGGTACGCGGTCGCCATTCCAGAACCTTTCGGCCCCATCGGCCATCTATCCTGCGAGCAATGTGCCCTGCCCACTGCCACTTAAGTTTGACAATTCTTCGGGCTATGTCGGGTACCTTCGTTCTCCTGCGGATCTCTTTATTTCTGATTCGATCACGCAGGGTAACTCCAAGCATAGCCTTCTCCATTGCCCTTTGGGTGACTTATAGCATTCTAATAAGGCTCATTGTGAGTGTTTCAGTGCCATAATCATCACTGGCAACACACACTGGTCCAAGACTTTCGTCTTGAGACACTGCGGTATGTGGGACGAGAGGATATTGTGTAGCTTCCCGAACGCTGCCCAGCCGAGTCGGATTCGACGATTGAACTCTTTTTCGAAGTTGGACCTACCTAACTGGACAGTTTGTCCTAGGTAAACATAATCGTCCAAGACTTCGAGTGTAGCTTCTCCAATCTTCATGACGTAGTTACCTTTTACCGTTGAGAGCAGTGGTGATGAAATAATTACACAAAGTAAAGCCTGTCGGGGTTCGAACCTACGACCTACAACTCCTAAATCTCGGCCATAAAAACCTAACAGTCTTAAAATAATAATAAAAATATTATGTACATGTATAAAAAGGAGGGGAAATAGTCAAAGGGCATCAAAAAATTCGTTCGCTTCGCTGTCAATAGGAAACGTGCCCAAAAGGCTGGCAGCATTGCCACGTTGTTTGGCAATGCTGATTCTTTGGCCAAAAAATAGGCCAGCCCTCTGGTCACGTGAAGAGTCGACCAACCGCTTGGCGATGTCTCGAAAATACTAAGTGGGCACTTGGACCATGGCACTAGTGTTTCAACCCCAAACGGCTCAAACATTATGAGTTCCAAAGAGATTAGAGTATTTATGCCGTTTGAGGTTTTCTGCACCTGCAGCAGCTGTCCCAGCACAGCCCACCGTGCTTGTAAGATGGGATGGAGCAAGAGTGTCGACACACGTTGTATCCCACCTAAGGCCTACCTACCATCCAAGGCATTATGGTCATTCCGTCTGGTCTCTTCCCATCGCACAGTGGTACCGCCGCGCCGCCGAACAAAGGCGGTCATAAATACTGAAAATCTTATTGAATGCTTTTTTTTCGTGGGAAATCGAACCATTTCCCACGAAGTAGCAATAAAAACTCATAATATATTAGTGTATATTATGTAAATTAATACTTAATGATATATATTTGATGATTTGTTAACACGAAAAGAATAATAAAATAAATATCAAAATATTAAGTGTGCTTGTCCCCCGTTCTGAAGCGTTTTTGACAATAAATCAAAACTCTTCATGTTGGGGTGTATTCTCTATGTTGTTCACAACTAAATAGACAAATGAAAAAATAAAAATGGAAATTAATAGATATTTTACATGAAATCGACTTAAAATTAGAACTTACATAAACGCCGGTCGATAAACGCCAGTAATATAAGGATCTGAGCTAAGTAAAAGTCTCTTAAGTAAATCTGAGTTTGTAAGTTCTCTCGACATTTTTCGAGTGTGATCTCGTCTGAAAGCTTTAAAATGTTTGTTGTTGGCCACTTGAGATAGCTGTCTCAATCGTCAACGTTTTGGTCTCTCACTAAGCTGGGAAAAATCTTTTTTTGGACGCCCGCGAGATGGCCCCGCTTCTGGTTGAATTTCTTCATGAACACGTTGCTCAACGCTCCTTCTTAACTCAATACATTCAATGTCTTTCAGCCAATTAGAATACCTAAATAATAACTTTGATTTAATCCTTGAGAAGGAACACTTGATCAAAGTACCTGAAAGAAAAGTTTGAAATTAGTTGCAAATTTCGTAGACCTCGCTACGATTGTGTCTACGCAGGCGTAGGCCCTTTATAGCAGCCTTCGGCGCAGAATGGCGCAAATCAAAGTATAATATTTTTTAAATATACAGCCTCAACTACAATTTAAGATAGTTGCGAATGTTTGCAAAATCTTGTAAAATTTTGTAGCTCTAAGCAAAGTTATTATATTAGAAAAAATATACAATACATTTTATGTAGTGCGTAGCACGTAAATAGTACAAATATTATACTCATAATTTATTCAAAATACAATCAAATGTGACAAACATACCTTACTCTTGAATTTCCATTGCACAAAACAACAACACAAAAAAAATCCGAGAATTCACTTGTAACCAAATACTTTAATGATGAGTCACCGATAACAGCGAGTGCAACGTAACGATGCGTTCACTTCCGAGGTCAAAAAGTAAGTCATAATTAAAACAAATAGGTGACATATTTATATCACCTCGTTTAATGATCTATCGAAATATGTAACTTGTTTCTGGAAATTCGAATATAATGTTATGGATTAATGACTTATGGCGGAACCACACTGCATCGTCACGTGCCAAGCTATTGGGTTCTAAAACAGCTGTCACCCCGGCAGCTACAAGAGCACGACGGGTGATATCATTGATAAGTAATAACTTAATTACTTGCCTACTAAATGAATTACTTGAAACTTCTCAGAAGCTTCTAAATCACTTAACTTCCTTATAATCGCTTTACCTCTCCATTTAGTGTGAGTGAGACTGACTTGAACTTATTTGAACTTAGCGCTATTCCTTCGTGCAACTGGTAAAGTTCAGACGGGTTATTGAACTCTGAAAAGTTAGTTAAAGCCTAATGAAAAGTCAACCCCGACTTATGTTATGCTTGTCAAAACAAAATGCGTGATGGCCTAGTAATTTTGGCCTGGCCTCTCATGCGAGGTTGTGCCAAATCCGGGCATCCCCAAAATACGCGCTTTGAATAAGTACCAATGTGACTTTTTCAATTCATCATGACGTACATTCTGTGTTTATCTTGGACATTACTGACATCGGTGAAGGAAAAACATCGTAAGGAAACCTGCCGGTCGATTCTGTAAAAATCTCACCGTGAAATCATAAGTGAAGTGAAGTGAGCAGTGTCAATAGTGTTAATCCCTAATGACAGCTCACTTCCCGCTCACTTCACCCAAGTTTTCACGGTGAGATGGTTACAGAATCGCACGGCTGGAGTTATAGTCAAATAAGTCTGAATATAATCCCACGATGAATTTTCAACTCTCGGCACCAAGCTTTTAACGTTGAAAATTCAATACTGCGCTTTTAGTTTAGGCATTACATAGTGTCACTCGCCTTGTATTAGAGAAAACGGGCAATAGGTTTGCAACTGGCGAACGTGTAGGCTATGGAAATGAACCTTTTGGCCGCCACGGACGGCTATAGCCGACAAACGAAAACGTGCCAAACACGCCACCGACGACATTTTTTAAGTACAAAATAAATCTTTTCTAATTTAGTATATTTATTTTGTACTTAAAAAATGTCATTTTCTTGACGGCTGTAGACGTCGGTGGCGTGATTGGCACGTTTTCGTTTGTCGGCTATAGCCGTCCGTGGCGGTGAAAAGGTTAAAGTAATCGGAATCTTACTACGGTATCTTAACACTGAACCTGCCTAGGTCACATCAATTATAGCTAAGTAATCACAGCCACATGGGTCGATCGACTAGGCTAAGCTACGCCTGCCTAGGTTGGTCCGTGGATAGGTGGCCATCTTTACACACCGAAACCCCGCCGTGCCCAGGAAGAATCTTTGACAGTCGTTACGGGTCGTCAGAAGCCAGAAAGTTGGAACTGTCTTACCAAAAGGTATCGAGTTACTCACTACTTAAGTGGGTTGTGGACTTGTGGAGGTCAGATGGGCAGTCACTCCATGTAAAGTACTAGTATTCAGCTGCATCCGGTTTGACTGGAAGCCGATCCCAATATACATAATTGGGAAAAGGCTAGGTAAATAATGATTTCAACAATCCGTAGGGTCTACAACACATTGTTTTTTACATGCAATAATACATTATACAGCATGAATTTATAAACAAGATGCGATTGTTTACACAAACGCAGAAACCTCTTTTAATTTATTCACCAAGATTGTACCGACTCATTTAAGGAAACAAACAATTTACATGGTAATCCATGCATTTCAAATGCCCTTTCTCACTTCCTTATCTTTCTACTACTGTTTTATCTGTAAAAATTTACTGTACAAGGAAAAAGGAATTATTTTGGAGGACTTTCAAGATAAAAGTTAATAAGGATGCATTACATTAGACTGTGATTAGACGATTTTAAGTTTCTTTTGTTTCGTTTTTCTTTTTTTAATTAGGCGTGGATGACCTACAGAAAGAAGATCGCAGAAAAGACCTGGATGAGACTCACACATACCAGGGAAGCATATCATAAAAGGAAAGAGGCATATAGTCAGTAGTGGATGGAACAAGGCTGCCAATGATGATGATGATGGTGAACGTTTTGTATAAAACGCAGTTTTCATAATGCCTAATCAAGGAATATTATTTATTAAAGAGAATAAAATATAAATACCTTCTTACCTATTAAAATAGAAATATAATAACCTATCCTAACTAAAACTATTAACAAAACTACGAGTAAAATATGGCGTCGAAAAATTCTTCCGCATCGCTGTCGAATGGCAATGTACCCAAGAGACTGACGGCATTGCTAAGTTGTATCATTGTATGGCAATGCTTAGCCTCTGTCCAAGGTAAAAAAACAGCTTTTAGGTCACTGGAAGTGCCAACCAGCTATTTGGAGATTTCGTTGAACCAAATCATGAGCGCTCTGACCCCAGGACTCGAGGGTTTTAACCCCACCGGCTCGGAAATATAATTACCGGTAATGTCATTATATTTCAAAGAATTAATTAATGTAACGATTTTCGTGAAAAATAGGGTTCACTGGTTTGTTTTTGCAAGCCCTTTTCCTTCAACATTTACAAATGTTATTCATACTGCTGTCAACGTGAGTGACAGAACGAGATACCACTATATTGTATGAATGACATCGTTATTGCTGTGTGTGCGTGTGTACTACGGTCTACGGAAGTTGTAGTAATGGGGCGGAGCCTACAAAAACCTTTTGGTAAACTATCTGTTATCACTTTCACACGTAGTGTCCCAGGTTGCATCAAACAAACATAATATATCTAGTTTGGAACGCCTTCGATTGCTGCTCGCCTTGTAATGAAAAAGGGGCGATGATAAAGTCAGAGCTACATTTTCCTCCCTACTTTCCCGATAACTGACGATCCATCAATCGGTTCGTATGACGAAATATTAACTTGTTATCTCTGTCTCTTTCTAATTTACCTCCCATAAAATGATCTCCACTTTCACGGAAAAATCTCCCCGCGCCATGACTTCGGATACCAGGCATGCATAGGAAGTAGGATATGGAACTGCAGTGAGCGAGAGGGGTTGTTTGGAGGGACAGGGAGATCATAGGGCGAACGTCCGCTTAATTCGGATGTTCTCGTATTCATAGTGCAATTTTGTTATCTCAGGTGAAGTGAACTGAGATCTAAAGAAGCTGATTTAGTTCTTCAGAATGTAAAGAAAGTGCATTACTAATTTTCTTGTTAGCAATTTAATTAAGTTTTTGTTTATCCTCGTGGCAATCTGCCGCAAGTTTCACAAATAAAATTAAACATCTCATTTGAGTAGTTTTATTCGCCAGACAGTAATTAAAATGCTTTTGTTTCTACAAGACTGAATCATTTGTTTATTTGCATTCAATGATTGTAAACGATGTGATTTTATGAGACTACATTTTTACATTTTAACATTTAACGGAGCGCACCTGTTGGTTATATTAAGTATACCTACCATATACAGGATTATTTGTAAAACACCAATAACCTCTTAAGAGGTCATTGTACTCATCATTATGAACAACTTTTACTATGGGACCAAACCTGAAATCGCGAAAAAAAATCAGCTGTTCCCTACATTTTGACGACTCGTACGAACATAAATGTAGGGAACAGCTGATTTTTTTTCGCGACTTCAGGTTTGGTCCCATAGTAAAAGTTGCTCATAATGATGAGTACAATGACCTCTTAAGAGGTTGTTGGTGTTTTACAAATAACCCTGTATATAGTGTGAGAACTTGGTTGTGAAGTGAGGTTCAATAGACGAATGCTAGGGATTAACACTATTGACTGCTCACTTCAAGCTCACTTCACCTATGATGTTACGGTGAGATTTTTACAGAATCGACCGGTAGCTACAAAAAATACAGCGTTATATGGGGGTCTTTCTTCTTGAAGTTATTTCTACTCGTTTTCTTTTTTAGGGTTCCGTACCCGAAGGGTAAATAGGAACCCTATTACTCCCGCTCCGCTGTCCGTCCGTCCGTCCGTCTGTCGCCAGGCTGTATCTCATGAACCGTGATAGTTAGAAAGTTGATATTTTCACAGATGATGTATTTCTGTTGCCGCTATAACAATAAATAGTAAAAACCAGAATAATATAAATATTCAAGGTGCTCCCATACAACAGACATGATTTTTTTGCCGTTTTTATAGATTTTATAGATGGTACGGAACCCTTCATGCGCGAATCCGACTCGCGCTTGGCCGTTTTTTGTTTTTATTACTTGTATAGTTTTTCATTCCTAACGCAATTTCTGTACAGAAACTCCAAAAATCGCTCAACTCGTGAAATAATTTTATTTACGAGAAACAAAACAATTTTCACTCCGCTCCCCCCTCGCCCCTCCCCCCAGTTGTCTTTTATTGCCCCTGTATCTAATCCCGGTGATAGTGGCGGAATGACACTGCATTTTGTCTGGAAAATTCATTGCCACTGTAAACATTTTCTTGTCAATGATTATGAGGGCCAGTGACACCACGTAAAATACAGCAGTGCTATTCTGTAAACACCGTGAGAACTTCGGTGAAGTGAGCGGGAAGTGAGCCGTCATTAGGGATTAACACTATTGACACTTCTCACTTCAAGCTCACTTCACTTATGATTTCACGGTAAGATTTTTACAGAATCGACTGGCTGGTATTCAGCTGCATCCGGTTAGACTGGAAGCCGACCCCAAAAATAATTGGGAAATGGCCAGGCAGATGATGATGAATATGAGAGCCATTGGCAGTATCTCATTTTATTTAAATTCGATTCGCTTCGATTTAAAATCGCTAATGAGGAGGGACTCCATGTAAAATACTGGTATTCAGCTGCATCCGGTTACACTGGAAGCCGACCCCGACATAGTTGGCAGATGAATGAGGAGGGACTCGTGGCTAAATAATAACAGCTGCACTGATCGATCTAAGATTAAGCTGTGCTTGCCGCAGTCGGTTTGTAGATGGGTGATCATCCATTACATATCAAGACCGCTATGTATCTCGAAAAGCACGTTATGCCGTTGGTCCCGGCGACCAGTCTTACCAGGGGTTCTCGTGTTACCAAGATTGTAATAGTCACCTCATGTACAATACTGGTATTCAGCTGCATACTGTTAGACTGAAAGCCAACTGCAATACGGGGTGTCCGAAAAGTCATGGATTACCTTTTACCTGCTGATGGGCCACATTGAGATCTACTAATAAAAAAAAATGACTTACCAATATTTTTTTTTATTTTCACCAGGTCCGATCAAAAATAAGGTACAATTTTTTTTGGTGAAGCATTTAAGTTTGAACCTTAATTTTAAGTATTTAAAAGATGATATCTGTAACTTTCTTTTATTCAATCGATAAGTAGGATGATTCAAGATGAAAATAAAAAAAAACCTGTACTCGAAAAAGATTTCATTCGTAGAAATGGCATGGAAAAAACTGATCAAAGGTAGAGATTTTCCAAAATTTCATTAAACATCAAAAAACTCGGAAACCATAAGACTTTTACCATGGTCATTTTTTTTTTTATTGGTATATCCCAATGTGGCCCATCAGCAGGTAAAAGGTAATCCATGACTTTACGGACACCCCGTATAGGAAAAGGCTAGGTATATTGATTAATTGACATTTACAATACACACCGTAAACTTTCCGTCACACATTCTCAAATCTTAACGGGTCACTGAAGAATTCGATCATTTCAGTTCAAAATATTTATTTAGGATACGATTTCAGGAAAGATTTGCTTAACCTGATCTCGAAGCGTTGTTAAACAACTTTATCCACCGATCCTTTGCATATGAGGGTAATCCTAGGATGTGAAGCACTTATCAAATGTAGGACACATCCTTTTTAGAGTACAAGGCAAACAGGAACCCATTAGGGGTAAATATTCCAGTAGATACGGTTTCATGTTTGCTAGCTCCTACTAATATTATTTGAATTGCCTAATTCTGATTGGAGGATGGAGTTTATTAAGTTCCATTTAGTTAACTTAGCTTTTGTTAGTATAATTTTTTTTTTTGTACAAGGAACGTCTTTAACCGCTCTTCAAGCAAAAGTTGAAAGAGTTTATTTTACTCTACTAACTAGTTTCGCCCCGCGTGGAATATCTTGTTAACCGACCCACCCCGTAGCATCGCATAACCTGCCCGCGATATCACTTTGTTTTCACTTACGGATCTTTCTAACTTTTTATTTTTGTTCGGCGGGTGCCGAATACCCAATTCTCGAGGAAGACTCTGCTAATGGGCTATCAAATCCAAAACAAATTTTTCAAATCCTACTTGATTGTATGTAGAGGGTAATCTCTGGAACTACTTCCAGAGATTACCCCCCACATACAATCAAACTTTTTATAATCGACACCTCCTAATACGTATATTATTGTAACCAACAAAATGACGATTTTGCTTTTTTTACATAAAACGACTTATTTTTATTATTATTATCGAATAGCGTAATGAGAATTTGAAAATTTACAGCGGAATCTAAAATACCCAACCTGCTAAATATTGTATGTATGTTTTAATCCGAAATGAAGTATCGTAATAATACTCGCGATTCAATACGCGGGGAGGCGGGGGGCCACTAAGCCGCGCGGCTGCCGCGTAAGTATTAGTAACAATATGATACGCGGGAAGGATGCACGGGCGTGGTTACTTTTATCATGTTATGATTTTACGTAGTCATTATTAAAAGTTATTTTATTTTTATAGCAATTTTTCAATAAAAATGTTGTCCAGATCGCGAAAAATATTAAATGCCATAATAAATTCCGAAAATGTGAATCATTCTCAAGGACACAATGGAGTGATCGTTACTGATTCAAACTATTATGGTGATACTACATCAGAATCAGATTTGCCTGTCACTGAGAAGCCTACGGAACAGGAAGGTAATGTCTTGTTATTGTTAATTATTTGCTAATATTTTTAGGTAAGTACTTACTTAATAATAAACTTAATGTTTGTCAATTTTCCGCAATAGAATATCGTAAGTATGAGTTACTATAGTACACTACGTAATCTGTAATTTATTTCTTATCGTAAGTAATACTTAAAATATTTTACATCGGAAAGTTATTCCAAATATTACCCTTATTTAAACTTACGACACTTTACGTCGGAAGGTTGGTATTTTTTTTGTAGTAACATATACTTACGATATTTTTCTTCGTTCAATTAAATAAGTTACTATAATATACGACTAGAAAAATTGTAGATAATAGATCTTTTTGTTTTTTTATTTCAGAATCGCCTCTGCCATTTAACGCAGACCTTGAGGAAATAAACGCAATGATTGATTTGTTATCAGATTGTGAAGATGAAGTGCTACGTAATTTCGAAGTTAAAGATGACGTGATAGGTTAGCATCACTAATTACAATAATATAAATATTATTTAACATAAAGTAGAGGCCAAGTGCGTAAGAATTTAAGAAATTAGAAGTCTGAGTAGGAATTTTAACCCCTTTTGCAGTGGTGTACATATTAATGGGTAATGGTATTGGTTAATGGTATGGGTAATGGGTAATTTCCATTTAGATTGTTATCATTTTTGTTTAAGGATTTGATGAGACCAGAGCAATGAACCATAAGACCATGACTCCAAATGAAGATGAGAATAATATTGATGTGACCCGACACCCATCTCCAGACTGTACAACAAATCATCTAGATAATGATTGTGATAATCATTTCTGCTGCTATTATGTCGAAAATGTTATTGAGCCACCATCTTCTGTATTATCTTTTGATACCGACGTACAATTTACACCTCAAGTTAACACACCGTTGTCTTCCTTTTCGGAAGTAATACCCCAAATAGTCCGAAAACGAGGAGTAAAGCCACGGAAAGACAAAGGGAACATAAGACGTAAACACGTGGCTGAATGGAAGGATAATAAACGGAAGGCTCTACGAAATTTAGGAAAGGAGTATGAAGGTCGGAATGGCATTGTAAGGCAAAGCAAATCTTTAAAACCAGCATGTCCTATGAATTGTAGACAACAATGTTCGACGAAATACGAATAAGACTTCATATTTTCCAAACATTTTGGAACCTAGGTAATCGTGAAAGACAATGGGCTTTTATAGCCAATTTAGTTGTTAAGCAAAAGAAACGTAGGCAATTCACTGATACTATATCGAAACGTAATTTTACTTTAATTTACCGGCTACCAACGGACTTAGAGGATTCAAATAATTATACTACGGTTTGTAAGAAAATGTTTTTAAATACATTTGCAGTTAGTGAACAGTTTGTTTACATTTCATTACAAAAATTAAATTTACAAACTGGTTTAGTGCAACCTGACATGCGAGGACATCATACCAATCATCGTAAGGTACTAACTGAAGAAGTTGTAAAAAGTGTTTGTGATCACATAAAATCATTGCAGCCGGTGGAGTCTCATTACACTCGTAGTAGATCTAACAAACTATATTTAGACGGCGACCTAAACTTTAAACGCTTATTTGAATTGTATAATGAGTGGTTCGATCCTCAAATATATTCTACAAAAGCGAATACAGAACGCCAATATCACGACACCGTTAATGAACATTTTAAGCTTGCTTTCTATGTCCCAAAAAAAGATCAGTGCGATAAATGTCATATTTACAAGAATTTGTCAACCCCATCACTAACTGAAGTACAGCAACATGAGCAGCATATTCAAAATAAGAACGTTGCTCGCAAAAAGAAGATGTTGGATAAAACAGCAGCTATAACCTCCAATGGAAAATTGCTAGTAGCAACTTTTGACTTTCAAAAAGTCCTTACTGCTCCGTACGGCAATTTAAGTGTTCTTTATTATAAAAGAAAGTTGTCCGTATTCAATTTTACAGTTTTTAACTTGGCTGATCAAGAAGGTACTTGTTTTATGTGGCATGAGGGAGAAGGGCGACGTGGATCTAATGAGGTATCGAGTTGTCTATTTATGTATATTTCTAAGTACAAAGACCAAGGCATAAATGAATTTCGATTTTGGTCTGACAATTGTGTAGGTCAAAATCGAAATCGAATTGTTTATGCAATGTATATGCACGCCGCTATTTTGTATAAGGTCTCAATTCACCATAGTTTTCTAGATGTTGGTCATACTCAAAATGAGGGTGACAGCGTTCACGCTTTAATTGAAAAGACTGCTAAGAATAAGCTTATTTATACGCCCTCTGAATGGTTTTGTTTAGTTCGGTGGGCTAAACAAAATGGAAAACCCTATATTGTAGAAGAATTACAGCACAATGACTTTTTAGATTTTAAACAGACATTAAACGGTAATTGGACGAAAAATACTAACGGAGATAGAGTACAATGGAATAAAATAAAAGAAATATATGTTAATATGGAAGATCCCTACAAATTAAACTATAAATATGATTTAGGCTTAGATGATTATTACACTATATCAGTAAAAACGTCTACAAGGAGACAAAATGCGAATACTACATACTCCATCAATCAACTGTATCAAAATAGTGTGCCGATTCCCAAAGCTAAAAAAGACGATTTGATCAATATGTGCCAGTCACAAATAATACCCAATAGGCATCATAACTTTTTCAAAAGTTTACCAGTTGCTAATGATGATAATGTTTCTGGTACTTCAAGCTCTGATTCCGATTAATATTTTTTAAATTTATATTAAAGAATATAAGACTCAATCTGATTTAGTTGAGACTGATTAAGATATTAAGATTTTGTTCTATTATTTTTGAATTGATTGTTTTCAGAAGTTATTGTTTATTTTTATTAATTAAATTTTAGATGAAACTTTATATGTGCTCCAGTCAGGTGATAACGATTTTGTTTTAATTTAGTGTTTTAGAGACTTTTTTTTGACAAAGTTTTTTAATGATAATAAGATTTTAAATCTGATTATTACTTAGAATAAGTATAAATTAATAATAATATGTTATGATTGAAAAGCGAAAGAAGCTTAAAATAAATACTTATTGTCGATAAATAAGAAAAGACTCAATATGATTACGTTGAAACTTTATATGTGCTCCAGTCAGGTGATAACGATTTTGTTTTAATTTAGTGTTTTAGAGACTTTTTTTTGACAAAGTTTTTTAATGATAATAAGATTTTAAATCTGATTATTACTTAGAATAAGTATAAATTAATAATAATATGTTATGATTGAAAAGCGAAAGAAGCTTAAAATAAATACTTATTGTCGATAAATAAGAAAAGACTCAATATGATTACGTTGAAACTGATTACTATTATTATGCTTAAACTTTAATTAGGAATATGTGGCCATAATATTGTGATACTTAAGAAGACAGAAGGTTAATTTTATTTAAATTTGATTTACGTTTTACTTGTTGATTTTAATTATCGATTAAAACATGTTACTTTGTCCTTACTGCATTTTATTAATCTTTCTCTCCCAGTAAAATATTGTAACTTAGGGTACCACTTCAAGCTAATACCGTAGTTAAGTATCGCAAGTATAAGTTACAATAAATATTGCTCTTTAAACTACATAGAGAAATGTAGTAAGTGTAAGATACGACTTGGGTTACTTCATAATTTACCACGGAATGTATAGTAACTAAGACATACGATAATTTATTGTTAATAATTTCCAAAGTAAAATATAGTATGTGACTTTTCTTAAAAAGTAATGATAATTTAAAAAAACCTTATACACAGTAGTGTGCAGAACCTATTTTAATGCTGACATGCAAATTTTGATAATCATACGAGACTGTTTGTAGGTGTGATCTCTAATTAATGTTTCAAAAATCTTTGAATCGCCCTACTGTAAAGTTGACCAAATGGAGTTACGATAATATACGTAGGAGGTGTCGTAATATTAGTCACAGATATTAGTATAGATAAGATCACACTAACTGACGCGAAATTGGGTTGGGCCGGTCAGGGAGAAGTTTATGTCCATGCAATAAAAGCGAATAGTTTGATGTGGTGTCGAGTCGCTTCGTCCGAACTAAAACGGAATGACTTCTTTTTAGCAATAGATCGAAAAAAATCTTTTGCTTTTTGCCTCCTTTCTGCAACTGTTTCTATTGTTATACTCCTGCTAGTACATAGAACCTATTTAATTTATATACAGTCCGCGACAAAACTTTAGCACACCTAATAAATTTAACTTTATTTGCCAAACCGTACAAGTAACTATCGTCTTGCAAATGCTTCTGAATTTCCGTACTTAGATTATTTCTATACGTTACTATTTTGATTATCGTCGCGCTGCCTACATGTCGGAACATGTTTAGTCCCGACTTGTAGGCGCGACAAAACAATAGCGCAGTTGCAGTGTCACTCCATCTATGGACGCGAATAGTCGATTTTGATAGTGAGTTTTAAGTCCTTAGTATTTGCTATTTAAGAGGGTTCATGCGTTAGAGCCATGCTGGAGTCAAAATTGATGATTTCCGACGGACAATAAAACCATAATATGTTTAATTTATAGATGAGATATTGACGTCATATTATTGGAAATTTTATAATCTAGTGCATGGCTGAAAAACATTTTCAATTTTTTGTTTAGTTTTCTCATCAGAACCGTTTTTATGCAAGCCTTTTTTAAAACTAGCGATCGACGGTCTAAGCAGATGCTAGATATTAGTAAAACCATATATGACAAACTTATTACAACATTACTTTATAAAAAATAAGAACATTTTTTAGTGCATGGCTGAAAAAAAAACACGATTACTGTAAGTTTTCATTCAAGAAAAGTATATTCAAAAGTGTCAATTGTAGCCACTTTTCGAGATATTAAACGTGTTAGTTTAGGATGAAATCTGAAATATTTATATTTTCTTTTAGACCTAGTAAATTAAGACATTTATGTTCTAAAACATGGTTCAAATATTTTTTTAATAACTTATATGTTTATTTTACTATGAATTATTTAGTATTGCTATATAATCGGCGCGGATTCACGCCACCGCTCATTGCCGGCTGAGGCCTTTCAGAGGCAGGACGTGTGTCGCTCCCATCGCTGCGTGTCGCGTAAAATATTATCGTACTTTCGCGAGTTTTTAGCGCGACTGGGACATATTGATACTTTTTATTATAATATATTTTTATTATATTACAGAACTTTGGTGAGTACATATTTTAATGTAATGGTATTCAATTAACTTAAGAAGATTAAATTAGACTTCTTTATGTATGTTTCGATTTTACTTTTTTTTAGATATAGCTAACAAAAGGCGCTATACGGGAATAAACCGAAAAAAATATGAAAATTTAGCCAAGGCTAATGAAGCTAAAAGGTAAGTTACCGAGGAGCCACTTTTTAACTATGTAACAGGTTATAGCCAATTCATATTTTTCTTACACGGGGATAGAATTCGTAATAATTTGCGTTTATTCTGTCTTATAATCTCATAAACTGAATTGACCATTCTGGGGTTGTCAGTTTTGGATAGTTGAGAATATACCACTGAAACGAGGTGGGTTCTCTACTTATAAAAAAAATATCTATATTAGGTGTAATTAGTAAACCATAAGAAACTATTATACTTACTACTTTCTGAAGTCAATATAATTTTTTCAAATTACTTTTTGTCTGGGTATTTTTATGAAACACAGTAGTAATAAGATAAAATTAATATCCGATTCGTTGTTATAGGCAGAAAAGAGAAGTTCAAATATTTCAAAATGCTGTTGTAAGTTTTATTTTTTTTTACTTCTTTATATCTTATGGCAATTTTTGAGATTTTATATCTAAACAGACACGTGTTTCCTTTATTTTGAATTAGCACCTATTAAACCAAAACTAAATAAGACATTTCGTCGTTATTTATTTATCTCAAGCCGACAATCGATCGCCTGTCGTGGTGCTTCTTATGGTTTGTGTCACTTCATATTATACTCTGCATATTATTTTCAGACTCAACAAAAAGAAAAAGTCACTGAAAAAACACTGGAAATTCAGGAAAACTTGCAGGCGTTAGAAACGGTTCCAACTCAAGATCCTGACGCAGGAAATCTTGTAAGAATGACTTGGACATTTGTAAACATATTTTAGCACAAATAAAACATTGTTGTGTCTCAAGCCGACAATCGGCCGCCGGACACGATGCTTACGGTTTGTGTCACTAACCGACACAAACCGACCAACATGTTATTTTCAGACTCAACAAAAAGAAAAACTCAGTGAAATAACACTGAAAATTCAGGAAAACTCGCAAGCATTAGAAACGGCTTCATCCCAAGATCCTGACGCAGGGAATCTTGTAAGAATTACTTGGTCGTTATATACATATTTTAGCACAAATAAAACATTGTTGTGTCTCAAGCCGACAATCGACCGCCGGACACGATGCTTACGGTTTGTGTCACTATGTTATACCTACATGTTATTTTCAGACTCAACAAAAAGAAAAACTCAGTGAAATAACACTGAAAATTCAGGAAAACTCGAAAGAAAGATTAGAAACGGCTTCATTCCACTATACATAGAGTACTCACGGAGGATTTATGTCTGGTCAATAAAAGTGCAGTGTGGGTGCCTCACACTCTGAACACGGATCAGAAGGAGTTTCGTTATGAAACTGCGCGTAGCCATTTATCGTGGTATCGCCGTAAGAAAAATATACTTAATAGATTCATATGCCTTGATGAAACTTGGGTCGAATTTTATACTCCTCGTCAAAGACATCAGTCACGATGTTGGGTGGAACCGGGCACTTCAGCTGAACATTTACCACGTGCAGAGCTACATGAACGAAAAATACTACTAATAGTACCTATGGATGTCAGAGGCATTGCTTTTTGGAGAACTTATGATGAAAATACAACTATGACTGGAGAGCGATATAAGTCATTTTTAGAAGAAAATATTCCTATTTGGGCAGACGAACATCATATAACGAGTCCTATAATTTTACATGATAAGGCCAGACCGCACAAATCAAAAATAGTTCAGAATTTAATTGAAGAAAAGGATGGATTGAAATTATTCAGCCGCCATATTCCCCGGATATGAATCCTTGTGATTTCAATTGTTTTGGCCATGTGAAGAGGAAATTGTCGGGTACTCGATACAATAGCAAAAAGGAGTTAGATATTAAACTAAAGAGCATTATTGATGAATTAAATGAAAGTGGTACTTTAAATGGTGTTCAAGATTTGCCTGCAGTCTGGGAGCGAGTGATTAATAGTGGTGGAGATTATTGATTAGTGTCACAAGGTTATATAATATAGTAGTCAGTTTTTGTAAAATAATAATAATAATAAAATATGACACTGGAAGTGGGATGACCTAATATAATATTAATCGTTGTAGGAATTTACATTTGTAGTACATTTCTAACTTTTCACCCCTGATTAGTATATATATACTTTACTAGCGACCCGCCCCGGCTTCGCACGGGTGCAATGGTGAAACTGATAATTTTAGAGCCACTATTTCTCGTAAAAAGTATAGGATAAAAAATGGTTATTGTGGGTTATCCCTAAGAGATAGACATATACAATCGCGGACTTTTTTGTAGACCTTTTTAAGGTGTACAATACTGTAGTACATTATTTTGATCTATCTCGATGGGTTCAGCCAGCGTTTACAATGTAAGCGCAAAAAAATGTGTTTAATTACGACATCACATTAGAAACCTCTAAAATTATCAGTGTTTCTCTACTATATTATGCATGTATTATAGATATAAACCTTCCTCTTGAATCACTATCTATTAAAAAAAACCGCATCAAAATCCGTTACGTAGTTTTATAGATCTAAGCATATATAGGGACAGACAGACAGGGAAGCGACTTTGTTTTATACTATGTAGTGATTTATCTACTATATTATGCATGTATTATAGATATAAACCTTCCTCTTGAATCACTATATCTATTAAAAAAAACCGCATCAAAATCCGTTACGTAGTTTTATAAATCTAAGCATATATAGGGACAGACAGACAGGGAAGCGACTTTGTTTTATACTATGTAGTAATAAAGTATCCAAAACTGCCTATTTATTTCACAAGGTTGTAATAAAAATAAGAATAGTAAATAAAAATCAACTAACGGTTAAATAAGTATCATTATACATAACTCAACGGATCAACATGGGTTAGTTTGACTATAATGACAGAGAGCACACCAACTCTACGCACACAGACACGCGCGCATCTGTGTGAGTGCAAAGAGCACTGCAATTACCTAAACTTGGTGCCGCGGATTTGGCGTTAACGCTCTTAAATACGTGCTGTTATTTAATATAATTTTTTACAATGCCCCACGGAAAAAGACTCAATAGTACTGAAATAGACATGATTAATAATTGTAAGAAGAAACAATATAATATCAGTCAAATTGCTCAATTGATTAATCGAAGCCGTAAAGTGATTCAAAACTACTTGAAAGATCCTGAAAACTATCTAAAAAAAAATCGTGGAGGTCGTCCAAAGGCGATAAGTGACAGAGACAGAAGAGCAATTTTAAGGATTGCCTCGAATTCAACTTTGACAGCCAGAGAAATAGCTGCACAGGCGGGTGTAAACACTAATGTTCGTAATGTTCAGCGTTTACTGAAGGGTTCTAAACATTTAGTAAGAAAAAAATTACAGCGTAAACCTGCTTTAACAGACAAGCATAAAGAAGCAAGGTTGGAATTTGCACAAAGACATATTTCCTGGAAGAAAAAGTGGCGAAAAGTAATTTTTTCCGATGAAAAAAAGTTTAATTTGGACGGACCTGATGGTTACCAGTATTATTACCACGATTTGAGAAAGGAACCCCAGTTTTTAAGTCGACGTCATATGGGAGGAGGTAGTGTAATGTTGTGGGGCGGGATTGGCTACCACGGAAAAACTGACTTAGTTTTTTTTCTGGAAATTTAAACAGTGAAAACTACTTAAGGATCATAGACGAGCAGCTGTCGAAACACGGGAACAATATTGCTGGAGAAAAATATATTTTCCAACAAGATAATGCCAAAGTGCACATCGCGAAGAGAGTTCAACAATATTTCTCAGATCGTAACATTACAACACTGAGTTGGCCAGCAAGGTCTCCTGACCTAAACATAATGGAAAATTGTTGGGCAGACTTAACACGAGCTGTGTACGCCAACGGCCGTCAGTTTGACAATGTCAAAGACTTAAAAAAACACTTATTGCAGGAATGGGAAAATATCATTGAGATGGGATATAACAGGAGATGCCCTGTTATTCTATATACGGTTGTAGGTAGGTGCCAGAGCAGCCATCTTTGTCGCCAAGTTTCGTGGTAGTTCAGCTGTCAAATGGTTGTTTATTTTTTGTATTATTGAGATTTGTGAGAAAATTACGAGGACTTTACCTTTAAAACTGCATGTAAATGTTGAAAAACAGCAATTCAACATGCCTGTGTCTTGTATTGTGAAGTGTGGTGCAAGGAAGAATGAAAATCAACCTCAACTTTCTTTGCACAGGTTAGTAGCCGGTTTTCATGCAATAACACATACAATAATAGACATTCGATGATATAATTGTAACGCGATCATGAATTTATGGCTAAAGTATTGATATTTGGGTGAATTTCCGTATAACAGACCTTTTTATTATTCTATTCTATTCTATTTTTCTTCATGGCAATGGTGCCGATGTCGACAATTCTGCCAAAGTCAGATGTGATAGGAGAAAACCTTTTTATTATTTTGTTAATTCATTCGTTTGTTTACAATAATATGTCATAATAGAATAGTGTTGTACCGTTGCCTAATAGTTTCCGGAACTAGTTCCTCCGCTGGAACGATATCGGTATATTCTGCTATGTTAACATAAATAGTCCTCCGTCTTATTAGCTCCGATTGACCTTGCTAGGTCCGGCCCGTGGTTCACAGCACCAAAATCAAAATATTTTCTTTCACATAAACCTACATGGGCACTTATGAAACGTCAGCCTTGTTGTAGGAACAACAAATTTGTGTTTGTTCCTAGTATTTATATTATATATATCACTGTATTTTTAAACAGATTATATTTTTATGTGCATACAAAAGATTATCATAAATGTACTGAGAAGGCACAGTCATTATATTAATCTCTTTAAAGTCTCTGAGGGAGTGTCTGGGACTTAATTTATAAATGGAACGAATTGCCCTTTTTTGTAAAATTAAAATTGTCTGAATATCGGCGGCATTTCCCCACAACAGAATACCGTATGACAGCACACTATGAAAATAACTAAAGTAAACTAAACGGGCTGTCTCTAAATCAGTTAAGTCACGAATTTTCCTAACGGCGTATGCTGCAGAGCTAAGTTTTTTTGACAATTTATCTATATGAAGGCCCCATTGAAGCTTGGCATCCAAAGTTATGCCTAAGAATACTGTGGTATTTTCGGGTTTTAACTCTTCACCCTTTATGAGAACACTAGTTTCTACTTGTCTAACATTTGGTATCGTAAATTTAATACATTTCGTTTTTTTTTCGTTAAGAAGTAGATTATTAACATTAAATCAGTTTACTACTTTTGCGAGGGCACTATTTATACTGTCAGTAACCAGCTGTTGACGTTTGAGTTTAAATAAAAGTGAAGTGTCATCTGCAAACAACACTATATCATGTTCATCCTTTATGAGGAAATGCAAGTCATTGATATAAATAATAAATGAAAATGGTCCAAGTATTGAGCCCTGGGGGACCCCCATTCTTACTACAGATCCGGGTGACCTTTTCCCGTTAACATCAACTCTCTGAATCCTATCACTGAAGTAAGAAGTGAGAAGATCCAGAGAGGGTGCCGGATTCCGTAGTGGCGAAGTTTCCTGATTAAGGATTCATGAAGAATACAATTGAATGCCTTGGACCAATCACAAAAGATGCCCAAAGCATCGCATTTGCAAAGTATTACTTTTGTAAGCCTATTTTACTAATCAAACGTTATATTTGACCGATAATTGAACGTTATATTTGTTAATCATTATCATACCAATAAACAAAGGCAAAAAAAAATACTTTTATTTTATTTTTACTCCACCACTCATTAACACAATAATATAAGCATCCCATCCCATTCACGGAGAATGTGATGGGAAGTTTATATTATTCATTCACCCTAGTGATTATCTTGTTTTTCACTAGGGTCCGCATACCTAACAAACTACTGCTCTCTGGCCTTCCAACCCAAAGGTATAATATGCGAAAGCACCTGTTTTTGGGCATATGGATACATATCTCTTCACGCTGTTTTCCTTCACTTTAATACGTAAACGTGATGCAATTAAAAAGTGTTTTTTAATTCTGTGCCGAAAAAACACTTGGCATTAATTTTATTTTCAGGGAAGAAAGTTGATTGCGATAATTTGACAGTTTCGGGTAGCTTGATGTGCTGGCGTCTGTACCTATCGATAAATAGTTCATATGAGTCTTTTACGCATAACAAAAGATTAGAAATAAAGTATTTTCGCATACTGTATTTTTATGCAAAATTATAAAGTATGTTTATCGAAAATAAACTAGGATACGTTACTATAAAGTAGGCAACCTTAGTTAGAACGGACTATAAGTTAGTATACTATATTATGATCCAAACGTGATAACTAGTACGACTCGTATTTAGTATCGATACTCGTTATAGTAACACCAATGTTCCTTGATTGATACAACCCTAGCAATGGCAGCCATTTTTTGAGACAATATGAGTTGTAGGTAGGCACCCTTTTTTCGTAGGTATTTCCAGTCCATATATATATGTCTATGGAAAATATGGATCAAGAAAAGATAAAAAAACAATTTGATTCACTTCCGGAAAGGATGATAAATATTGTCATGAACAAAGGAGGATCCACACGTTTTTAAAATAATTGTTTTAAAAAGAAATACATATTTCGTTTTAATATTTTATGTAAGTGCGCTATAGTTTTGTCGCGATTATAATTATTAATAAAAGTAAAAAAATATACATTAAATATAACAGTTACTCTTCATAGTCTATAAGTTAAGTAAACGAATAAAGAATAATAGCTGATTATAAACTGCATCTATTTATTATAAACCGTGGCATCAATCCTTAAGAACATCTAGTGTGCTAAAGTTTTGTCGCGGACTGTACCATTGTATATAAATTGAATGGAGATTAATTTTGTAGTTTTCAAAAATTTATTTAATGCACTAGAAACGAAAAGAACAATAAAAAAACCCAAAAAGTTTCCAGTCAATCAAGCGAAAAAAACAATTAATTGAGTCATTGTTTTTTTAAGAGACTTGTTTTATCCATAAGAGGAACCTTATTGAAAATGTCACTTCATGTATAGCATTAAAAGTAGTGTTTTTTTATACGATCAAATGAGCAGTATAGAGTCGTGAACTTTTGGATTTTCCATTTTTTTTTAATGGAAAGAAAGCCCTTTCTGACTGCCTCATGCCGATTGACTTCTCCCTTAAAGTAGCCTCTGCCAAATTTCAGGCAGTCAGTCTCGATGTCACATTGCTGGCTGGCTTATATGGTTGCTACTTAGGTACCTAATGCATGAATATTATGTATCGTCGATTTATATCTACGAGAACAGCCCGAGAAGATTCGAAACAGGATTGCTCATTGTAAGCCGGACGTACAGACGCCAGCAAATCAAGCTACCCGAAGCTGTCAAATTTTCCCAATCAACCTTGAACCTTAATAATTATGCTTTAGTGATAAAGTTGAAATCTATTAACGAAATTTGACAGATTGTAGTAGCATGATGTGTTGGCATCTGCACTTGCCCAGACCGAGTTTCGGCCTTGGCGGCAAATCTCAAATTAGACTGTTTATCTACGCGGAAGATAATACAGTGCACAATCATTACTGTGCACACAGTCCGATGGGACGGCAATTCGACACGACCGGAGAGCGCACGGGTGTTTCACACCGCCAACTTCCAAACTCTGGACTGTTACTGAGAAATTCCTAATAATATTTTGCCCGACCCGGGAATCGAACCCAGATCTCTACGCTCAGCGGTCGCGCTTACGACCACGACACCAATGGGGCAGTTGTACTATGGACTGGTACTAAAGGAATTCTCCACGACAACAGCCGGTCGATTCTGTAAAAATCTCACCGTGAAATCATAAGTGAAGTGAGCACTTAATAGTGTTAATCCCTTGCGAATGACAGCTCACTCCACGCTCACTTCACCCAAGCTTTCACGGTGAGATGGTTACAGAATCGGACGGCAGGTCCCAATTGAATACAATGGATAGAAGTTGGTATAAAAGTTAAGTACATTATTAAAAAAATCGCGTCTGTGAAAGGAGAACCAGCCATTCCAAACTTCTCAAGCTTTCATCTGATGGTCTCTTACTTCGTAAAAACTGCCTGCATTTTGTAAGTCACTCCAGACATATTCAAGAATATGGGACATTATTCCGGCAATAATGTCGTAGGTACGGACTATCAGGCTTCTTCATATACGAACTGTCCTAGCCCAGCCCTAAACTGAAGAAACCCTTAAAGTGGTCATCGACCTACTTTCCGAGGAAATTACCAGGAAAGCAAAGATAGAAAGAGGTACTTTTTATTGTTAAACCCGAAATTTAGGACGACGGGTTACTGCCTTTTGAGGACCTCCATAAACTTGAACAGTAATCGCTTAGGCAAATATGGGTAATACCTATATGTATTTCTGTAACTAAATGATTTGGGAAGTTTTTTATTTCCGTTGTTTAGATATGATGACGGCCTCCGAATCAAATAGTTGCGAAGACGAATATTGCCATACGCCACGGGATACTGCTCGCTAAATAAACACTTTCACACAATAGGCATACGGACAGTCCTCTGTGCAGGGCTTGCATGAAGGAAACCATTGCAGAAGTGCTCTTTGAAAACACAGGCGTTGCCCAGATTGGGAGAGAAACTTTCAGGGCACCTAGATCTTACACAGATGTTCTAAACAGAGCGGTAGATGTACCGTCAACTGTGGCACCTTTACTTTCCATAGCAACATTACCCATGAATGCTGTATGTACAGACGCCAGCACATCAAGCTACTACAATCTGTCAAAGTTCTTTAATAGATTTTCAACTTTATCACTAAAGTATAAGGTTCAAAGTTGATTAGAAAAATTTTACAGTTTCGGGTAGCTTGATGTTCTGGCGTCTGTACATACTTAAATATCTCTCGATTAAATCGACTATAAAAATTATTTATCTACTATTGTTTCGCTTTGATATTACGAGTATATGGCGGTAACAGATTTTTAGTAATCGAGATATACAGCGTGTAACGGAAGGGGGGTATCAACTCTGAAGGAGGTGAATGTGCTCATGAAACTCAACAACTTTCCCCAAAGAACATAGGTCGAAATATGAAAAAAAAATTTGGCCCTCCCTTACAAAACTGACTACCAGCTGATTGATTTACTATGGGAGGGCCAAATTTTTTTTTCATATTTCGACCTATGTTCTTTGGGGAAAGTTGTTGAGTTTCATGAGCACATTCACCTCCTTCAGGGTTGATACCCCCTTTCCGTTACACGCTGTACAACGTGTAACGTTAAATGCGCAAAACCTCTTAAGGGGTCATTGTACTCATCATTATGAACAACTTTTACTATGGGACCAAACCGGAAATCGCGAAAAAAAAATCAGCTGTTCCCTACATTTATGTTCGCATAACTCGTCAAAATGTAGGGAACAGCTGATTTTTTTTTTCGCGATTTCCGGTTTGGTCCCATAGTAAAAGTTGTTCATAATGATGAGTACAATGACCCCTTAAGAGGTTTTGCGCATTTAACGTTACACGTTGTATATACTTAAATACCAGTACTCATGGGTAAAGTTGCTTAAGGAATCTAAAGATGATACAGTTGACCATCAACTTTATGAGGGGAGAAGTTGGGTGGTTGGTATAACCACCGACGGCTGCCTTGGCCCACGCATAATGGTCCACCTGAAGGACTAAGTGCAGAAACCAACCCCTCTAATACAGAATATTGCCATAATTACGACCAGAATTGGTGGCCTCGTGACCAGGAACCAAGCAAAACCATGGAAGCATGGAGTACGTACCTATAGGTACTTCTTGTATGGGAGTCCCAAAAAACGTAGGAACTGTCAGCCTGACACTTCTTAGAACTGCAACCCATAAACAAATGCTACGCGTTCCAAAGAAAAAATAATAGGTCAAGTAGATTAATTAATTGATCTAGTTTGCCAGCTACCATATATTCTGCCCATCCTTTCCAAGAAAGTAGCGTGAGGTTGAGTAATAAGGTGAAAAGATGGCATATAACAGTTACCACTGTTTACCATACAGCTAATTGTTTCTGAGTAGAACGCTCGTGCGAAGATTATATATCAACGAGTACTTCGAGGAATTACCCACGCTTAGGATGCGTTTCCATTGGATCATCATTTCAGCCGAAAGACGTCCACTGCTGGACGTAGACCCCCCCCCAAGGCTCCATTAATAGTAATAATAATAATATTCCACAACTTTCACACAACGCCATCTAGTCCCAAATTAAGCGGAGCTTGTGCTATGAGTACTAGACAACTGATAAACATACATATATATTTCTAAATACATACATATTATAGATAAATTATAATAATAATATTTATTTGTTTCTCAATATTGACAAGTTTTCGACGTATTGAACGAGTCTTTAGTTTTTAAAACAAAGATAAGGAGTCACCGCGCGTCGACCGCGCCAACGCGACGCGCGGCGGTAGACAATTTTTTTTACAATTACCTTTATCATCACTATAAGCTCTCAATACTCCTGGTACCTAATTGCGTAACACGCTATCAGTAGCAATGGGTTTCATTTTGACAGTTGAACAACATTCATTGCGTTATTTAATTTGTGTTACGCAATTAAGGTGCTGGACAGTAAAAATGTAACCCAAGTAATATTTAGTATTTATTTCTGTACAAGTGATTTGTAATCTTTAGAAATAAATGAATTCAAATCCGTATATGTTTGTCGCCGAGATGAGACTGAGATTAGATTTTGAACGCTTAAAACGTTCGAAAATCGAATTATTGATGATTTAGATTGAGTAACACACTATCAATCTCAATCTGAATCATTTTGAAGGATATTACTAATCCATTGCTTCATTATTCGAAAAAAAATTCTGCTCAACAATGTAAATAACGCAATGAATGTGGTTGAACTGTCAAAATGAAACCCATTGCTATTGATAGTGTGTTATGCAATTACCCTGCTGTACAAGCTACCGTTCTCTATATTTTTTTATTAATATTTGTTTTTACTTTTCTATTATAACCAAATTATCGAATCGTCCCCAACAACGGACACACACAAATGTATAAACCATTATTAACGGTAGTCAGTATCGATCAGTATCTGTATTGGTATCGGTATCAAGGGTCAAGGGTATTTTGGTTAGACGAGACAATAAGTGAATTAGTTCTGATAATCGTTTAATTAGTTAGATTAAATGTTATAACAATAATAGGTTGCGTAACTGTATGTAATAGGTGAAAGTTATAGTTACCAGCATCTGGTTCCTGACAGCCTAGTATTGGATTGTGTCTGTTGTCAAATTAATTAATTGTATTGCATTGTTTCTGTAATTCCGTTTATATACTCATGTGCTATAATACCTATAATGTTCCAATTGGCAGGGCACAGACCTCTCTGTGAGAGGGAGTGAGCCGTAATCCACCACGCGGGTCCTGTGCGGGTTGGTAGATGTCACATGTCTTCGAATTGTTGGTTTTAGGACATGCCACTTTCCTCACGATTCCTTCACGTTTTCGAGGCCAATGGTGATGAAATAAAGTACACAAAGTAAAGCGCCTGTCTGGGTTCGAACCTACGACCTGCAAACTCGTGAGTCTCGGTCGTTACCTAGGCCACCACTGCACTCATTTGATTGTATATGTTTGTTATTTATTAATCAGCTAAACATAGCTGTTAAATCAATATTGCCTTTGGGTTAATATCTCTCTTATGTTAAATCTTCTTTTCTGAAAAAATGTGTTAGGTATGTTCAGTTGGTTGTAAGAAAATCAGTTGATGGTAGAATTTCACTACTACACATGTGTCAAGAAAGACAAAACGTTATTTGTTTGACATCAATATGCCAAAGTTACAAGCAAATTTAATTAACAAACTTTGCGTCTGTTAAATAATTGCTATGAATATTTTAGCAATCAAACTGCGAGGGATATTACCTGCAAAGTTAGCAATCTCGTCAATTGGATTATGTTAGTAGGTAAGGTAACTTTAGGTATAAATAAATACATACTTATCAATATTAGTCATCACTTCAGGCCATACCCTAACTGTTGGAGAAACCTATGTGTTCAAGTGATTATGATGTCCTAGTATGTTGGATGGAATGTTTAAAGGGATGATGAACCAAATGCTTAAAATGCGTGGAGAATTCCCTATAATTACTTTTCATAACAGTCATCACGAATATGATGCTTAATACAGGGGAAAAATAGCAGTCTTATTACAACAAATGATAGCCCTGTTGCCCCATAAGTACTCTATACAAAATTCCATAGTCGCCCACTCTGGGTCTATTTTTAGCGGACACTACTCAGGATAAGGTCTTCTAAAATACATATTAAAGGCTGTGAAAACAAAAAGATAAAGAAAAAGTCTGGCAAAAGCATGGCAAAAAAAATTACCTGCACGCGTAGCACGTGGTCATTCTACGCGTGCAGATAAGTTCTTTTGCCAGAATTTTTCTTTATCTTTCTGTCTATTCTTCCATCGACAAAACTCGTTTCTATGGTGGTCCATGGAAACGGGTTTTGTCGATGGAATAATATACAAAATAACAGATAGAATAATAATATATAATAATAATAATAATAAAATTTATTCAATAATATAAGGACTAACGCTAAATACAGTTTTTCTTAAATCTATGTCAAGTTCACCATTTTTTTTGTGCCTGAACTAGGTAATCCTGTGTTTCAGATTGGAGGTAACAATAATTTATTAAATAATCACTTAATTATCATATTTATCTTATTGGTACACATGTAAAACGTTTATAAAATTATATATAATAAGTAGACATAATGAGAGATTACAGATTTAATCTGCTTCTTCCGCCAATAAAACTCATTTCTACGGTGGCCATGCTATGCGTGCAGCAGGATCGACAACTTTTTGCCACCTAAATCATCTTTTTTACCAAGAAATATTTGGATAGGCCTAATCATTCCATAATTTCAGGCCTGTCACTATTCTGTCAAACATGATTGATGTATGATGATATGAATTTATTCCCAGAAGCATGGCGCATGTTTGGGCGTACAAAAAAAATGAAAGTACGAGTACCTCGTTTTCTTGCAAAAACTAATTTAAATTCAATCCAGCCCACACGACCATTCAAAAGTTTTTAGGGTTCCGTACCGCAAAATAAAAAAACGGAAACCTTATAGGACCACTTCGTTGTCCCTCCGTCTGTCTGTCTGTCAAGACCCTTTATCTCAGGAACGCGTGGAGGTACCAAAATGAAGTTGTTACCAAATACTTAGTCTACGATCCTTTGAAGCTCTAAAAAAAAAATCAGTTTCTATGTTAACGCAATAAAAAAATACGGCCATTTATGTGACATATTTTGATCCTGGCAAATAAATCAAAACCTCTGCAGTACTTCCCGTTGACCTATCATGAAATTTGGCAAGAAGCAAGGCCTCACAGCACAATTACAGGAAGAAGACTGAAAATCGTTAATTTGATGTTTTATCATATATGTATATGTTTTTTTTTTTGCGTTTACCAACTGCAGCGTTACCTCTGCTTTTAAAACCTTACCTCTTAGGTTATTACCCTTTTTTATTTCCAAATAATGACTGTTTTATGTTCTTTTAAAAAGGAGTTCGTTTTTTGGACATGGCAGCAAGTCATATTTGATGGATGAGAAAATTTTCTTTTCATTGAGTTGCTTGATAATTATCAAGAAATATAATATAATAAAATATCAGGTCAAACCAGGTCAACAATTATAATTGATGCCCTGGTTTCACCTGATATAGGTACATACTTTGAAGATAATCTGTTCCCAAATTGCTGATATTATTCAACTATGCACTGATTTCTGCCCGCGTGCAATGTTTAAAGTCTTAATGTCGAGCTCCGCATCATACGCTGACCACAATATAATATGGTGTAACGTTTTCTCCTAACCTGGTATGTATTTTTTTCTGTTAATTTCCGGCCTTTCCTCTCAGCAAACCTTTCTACTTGTTCTCTGGTCTGATACCTTATTTTATTTGTTCTAGTTATAGAGCCAGTGGAAAAGGGTGATTTGCTCTTTTTCCCGGATACTGGATTGTCTACTGCTTTGCGAGTCACAAGTTATTGCATACTCTAACCTAGCTGCAGATTATCCCTGCACTTCGAGTCCCGCACGGCGTTGGCTGCTGAACTTCGTGACCACTTTCGTCTGTGTCCAGGAAACTACGATTGAATATCATTTTTCCTTGTTAATACTTTATTTCCTAACCTTTTTTTATCTCAGGACAACTTAGCTAATCTATTTTATAATTAATTAATTTTAAAATATGTTCTAACAAGCCTAACACCCGATTGCAATCAGGTTAAAATTCTCGATATTCGTTTTTAAATTTCATCCTAAAAAAAATCCTGAATTTGATAAACTCTCCTAATTCCCTTTTTTTCCCTAATATTTTTTTTTTACCAACAATTGTCAAGTAACAAACTTCGGTTTTTTTTCTTTAGGTTTCTTTTATACATTTTATATCGAAATTGATTTATAAAAATTATACGTTTTATATTCAATGTGGTGACTCTTATTATTTTCGGTACACAACTTTTTTTTCTTCAACAAAGTTAAGTTTTTTCTTGGGGTAAATTCATCCCAACTACGGAACCTGTCACTGTGCGTGGTCACACGTACTTGACTGGTTTTTTTAAAATATAATATTGGAACGTGACCCACTGTGCAATTATTGTGATCGAAATAAATATAGATAATACGAGAACCGTGTATTACTTACTAGACACCTAGACAAGTAGCGGTAATAAAGTACTATAAGTATTTTCAGTCTAGACTTATTTGGCCTTGTAGATCCAAAATCGAACACAAAAAACGGTTTTGTCAGACAGACGCTTAATACGGGCCACGTGTAGATCATGCTGGGAGTACCAGGCTACCATAAAACACGAAGGTCAGACAGTCGTCTCGCCCGCTAATCAGTGATGGAACTTTTCATGAAGTTAACTATAAGTAAAAGTGATGTCACTCGATGCACTCGACCTATTTATACTTCACTGCTGAACACCTTGAACAGAAGTCGTGAAGTTTTATGGCTACCGACTTCAAAGGAAAACTAACAAAAGACGCATTAAGATCTCAATGACATTTGAGATATTTGCAGATATAAAATTTATGACAAGGACGGTGGTTCAATGGAAAAAAGCAGGTATCTACTAAATAATTTTCGTACTGCTTTGGATGTTTTTTCCCAAGAAACAGAGTCATCAAAAGGACAGACAGCAAAACAATACCTACTGGAAAATTCTTAAAATTATTACTGAGTTGACTGAATGTTGTAATGAATGCGAACAGTATCTTATTTCAAAAATAAATGTTGCAAAAAGCGACACTTTATCTGTTTCAAGGAAGAGATGGGGTATCTAAGAAAAACTGGACTCTTCCTTATTGAGTGGTTGACCTGAAGACGTCTTCAATTGCACCACGAAACTCGGTTGACCCCCTAACATGTCAAATAACATAAATATGTCAGCCGCAGATTGCGATCTTCCAAATTGCTATTGTTAGTTAAGGTACCTACTGTCATTGTCACGAAGATTGCGATAACATAACATCGCGATCGGTTCCACAGGTCATGTCGGAGTCGGAGATTCAAATTTTAGGCAGGGTTTGTATTTTCCTTATAGCAAAACTAATTCTGATCTATTGGCATTCTTCGAAATGGAATGATTGGTAAACTTTTATAGTTTGCTGTTGTAAATTACTATTAAAACCTTCGTTAAGTACTGGATAGTAACATACTAGGATGTCTAGTTCAGAGCAGACAGAGGGCGTAACGTCGCGGTATGATGAAGTAAGACTACCAGGAACGCATAAATACAAAAGAAGTTCATTACAAGCAGATGAGCTAACTAGAATGAAGAATTGAAAAACAATAGGTGAACGACTTAAAACTATCGAAAGTAGATTTTCTTAGAAAGATTTCTCTATGCTTTGCTTAATTCTTTGAAGTCAAAACAGCCATGTTAATGAACAATTGACTTCAACCCACACGTACTTACAAGGTTATAAATAAGCTTAGATGCTGTTACTTTCCATAACGATTATGAAACAAAAAATATATAGGATTTCGTCATGGTGACGAATGATTAGGTGAAAGAGATCTTTTGTGTGTACTTAGCTTGGTTAATGCAACTCTCTTTTAAGAGAAAATATTTGAACACATAATTATGCCTAATATTTTCTTCGGAATATAGAAAGAGCCTTCTGCTACCCCCTTTCTTATAGCGCAGGATACTGAGAATTCAAAAAAGTTTCATAAACTTGGGATCTTAGTTCGTAGGACCAACACCCATGGAGCCAACTTTGTTGTTATTAACAAAAAGTTAGTTTTACTAACGGCGAGAATCGACAAATAAACTTCAGTAGTATTAATATAAGCCTCCCAAATCCTCGGCCTGGCCATTTAACTTTCAGAAAAAGATTACCTTGCCCCCAAAGGTGTGATTTTCTAACACCTTTGTACCAGTAAATCATGATTACCAGGAGGTGACGCGCCACCTAGCCCGGCCGGTTTTAGGACACCGACCCGTATATTTTACTACACACGTATTCGTTTTAGGTAAGACGTTTTCCTTGTTAAATTAAGTATAATGTAGTAATAAATCATATATTTTTGTACTTGAAAAACACATTACTTTGACCACAAAACAGATCTGGATGTGTACGGTGACTGTCTGACATCATAAGTACGATATTTTGCAACCAATGTTTTTAAAGAATAGTCTTCATGGGACAGGGGGTTTACTTATTAGGGGGTGAGCCTATTAACCGGGCAAAAGACCAGACCGGGCTGCTACTAAAAAAAACCTTATGAAAAAACCCAATAACAATTTTCCCGGCCCGGGAATCCAACCCACAGCAGTAGCGGTTTTGACAACCAAACGGGGCATCATCTTTCCAACGAATAATCTTGTTTTGCAACAGATTCCTAGACATTGGCGCCGATTCTCCTGTTCACTAACTAAATTAAATTTAAGTTCAGTGCAGTGGACAGAAGATGAGTATTTATTATATTATTTATAGTATTATATATTAGTTTAGTCCTGTCAAATTAGTCAGCGCCTGATGTAAATTGACGTATTTTTAGTAGTCAATTTTTTAATCACGTCTAAAATTGTCTATGGGCTATCTTAATTTGACAGGACTAAACTAATATTTATCTTCTGTCCTTTTCTTAATGAAAGAGAAAGAAAGAAAAAGATGAACTGAACTTATATTTAGTTTAGTTTGTGAACAAGGGAATCAGCGCCATTGAGTACTTGTAACATACCATAAGCCCGGCGCCCATTATCGGCATCGGCAAGGAAAAGGATCCTTCGGCATCCTACATGCAAGCGCACACTATCGGCAATTATGCTTTGGCATGCTGCAACGCTCTTAGGCATGACGAGGCGTCCTTAAGGATGCCGCACCGTCCTGTAGCTTGCCGAAGCGTCTCAATATCGTATTTCTCAAACTATCCCCCGAGTGTTGCCTCGGCGCCGGCGGCGTACCGAAGGTTGCCGAAGGATGCCGAAGCATCCCGAAGCATTCTCAAGGCTGCCGATACACCAGCCTCAAGCACACCGAAGCGGTATTTTTGTTATTACGACCACATATCACGGAAATTTCTACTTTATTGCCATTATTTTATAGTATATTGCTATTTGCCACCTAAAATCTTCAGTTGTACCGATGCCGATAATGGGCGCCGGGCCATACCGTGACGCCTATAATTCTCGAAGAGTTAATACAGACGAGTGCGTAATAGTACAACCACATTTCGCTAGTAATAGGGGACGAGCTCATGGCCATCAACCAGGATTCCAGACTCCAGGCTGCGACTGACAAACTTGTGATGAAAAAAATGCAGTAACTCTTTGCCCGATCACCCGGTCGATTCTGGAAAAATCTCACCGTGATAACTAAAGTGAAGTGTGCTTAGAGTGAGCTGTGAGTCATGCTGATCCTAGGGATTGACACTATTGACGACTCACTCCACGCTCACTGCACCCAAGTTTCACGGTGAGATGGTTACAGAATCGCACGGCTGGGTATCGAAGCCACAGCAGTGGCACTTGCGACCATCAGAAGGTCAGTTCCTGTAATTAAAAACGTTCAAAATCTATTCGCAATCAGTCATTTCAGCAACAATGAATCTCAAAAGCTTGTCAAAAATTTATGGAAATTAGAGGTATATTTGACAAATTGAGAATGAGATCAGATTGTGAACGTTCTTAAAATGACGAAGTAGGCAGTAACATACGCGCTGATATGCTGGATTCGGTTTCTCCTCGACCGATCATTTTTCTCCAGGCAGTTCATTTCGTTTATATGTATGTATATATGTATCTATCTATGTATTGTTATTAATTCTTGTATTGTATAGTCATTTCCTAGCTATCTATCCCGTATGTTGCACCTACCATAATATTTTGTCTCTGCATCACCCTAAGGTTGACTGGTAGAAAATGCCTCAGGCATTAAGTCCGCCTTTGTACAGTACTTTTTTTACTTGTGCCTAAAGTTTTAAAAATAAATAAAACTGCCCCTCAGCTCAGACCAACGGGGCAGTTCAGTCATCCTCTTTCCAATGAACAGTCTCTACTAAACATAGAGTGTACCTCTGTAGGTAGGTATATAACAATACTCTTTGTATTAGCTATTCACATAACAGCATGTCGATTCTGTAAAAATCTCACCGTGAAAACTTGCGTGGAGTGAGCTGTCAGTGTCACCCCACTGATGCTAGGGATTGACTAAGCAAACATTTACAATCATAATCGAGACTTTAGTAATATTTTTTATGCTAATTCTATTGATCGTTTTAAATGATTTCACAGCTAGTATTTTAGTTGTCAAAGCATTAATATTTTGTGGGGTTTTAAAATAAAATGACAAAACAGAAACTTAGTCAGAATATCAATTTTATTTTTTTTCCTAGATTAAAACCCCACAAAATGGTAATGTTTTGACAAATAAAATACTAGCTATGAAATTATATAAAATGATCAATAGAATTAGCATAAAAATACTATTAAAATCTCGATTATGACTGTGAATATTTGCTTAGTCAATCCTTAATAACAGATGGGATAACACTGACAGCTCACTCCACGCTCACTTCACCTAAGTTTTCACGGTGAGATGGTTACAGAACCGCACTGCAGCTATTATTAATGTTATGTTATATTTGCCTAACTTAAATGCCTCATAACTTATTAGAAACATGCTCAGCAGAGGTTTTCCTTATAAATAAATGTATTTAATGCTGTATATAATTATGTAAATACATATACGGTTAAGAACCTGATACAGGAAAGTTTTTTTTTATGTTTGATTATTGTGTGATTTGAATGTATAAGTAACAACTTTTGACACAAATGTTTGAAACCAGGAAAAAGTATTTTTTTTTAACTACAATTTTGAGATAGAGAGACATTATCTCTCCGAAACTGCTCACCACCGCACCACCGCTACTCACCGCTGCACTGGAGGATGTCTTCAAGATTCTGGACTGAAAAGGTGCTGGCATTAACATCAATGGCGAGTACATAACTCACCTTCGGTTTGCTGATGATATCGTAGTCATGGCTGAGACTATGGGGGACCTCAATACAATGCTCAATGACATCAGTAGGGCCTCCGAAAGAGGGGGGTCTTAAAATGAGCATGGACAAAACGAAGGTCATGTCAAATGCCCATGTAACACCCACACTCATGAAGATCGGAGACGCTACACTCGAAGTCGTGGACGAGTATGTTTACCTAGGACAAACTGTCCAGTTAGGTACGTCCAACTCCTAGAAAGAGGTTTTTTTTTTGGTGGGAAATTCTCAAATAACATCTTCCACTCTAGGCGGAGGTGTGCCAGACTTTTACTGACTAAAACCCACCCGTGTTCCTCGAGTTGCCTGTGCCAAGGGCCACGATAACTCTTTCAAACAAACCGCGACCCTAGCAGGCATCGGCTCTAGCGGACCCCGTCAGTTAGTGCTGACATCTCTTTGAGATGCGCGTGGAACAAAACGCGCCGTCGACCCGGGCCTGGTCCTTACCGGACGGCAAAATGCGTATTTCTCGCCGTCTGCAAGCTCGCGCCTACGGTGGTCGGGAATCGGCTATCTACTCGGCTGGCGGCTCCTGCGGCGACCTCCTCCTTCGCAAGCATTAAGGCTTCGCAGAAGGAGGTGACGGCTTCCCAAGCAGTCTCGCTCTGTACCATGGCCTGGACCAGAGCCGGACGTCAGAGATCGCCACCGCCGATCGCCGCTGTGTGGTCGCTGTGGTCGCGACGGGAGCACACTTACAGTGGCAATTTGAGCTTTTATAATATCTAACGTGACGATGATATCCTTGACGTCCGTAGCTTGGCTACCCTTGTTTTACAAAAATAATTAAGTACAATTATCTCCAACATCCAAGCGGGTGAAAGGGGGCCAGAAGCAAGTATAAACTAAATTTTGCATCAAACCGTCTTCAGATGGTACAGACGCCAACATATCAAGCTACCCGAAACTGTCAAATTTCTCAATCAACTTTGAATCTAATGTTTTAGCGATAAAGTAGAAAATCTTTTAAAGAAATTTGACAGATTGCAGTAGCCCTGTACAAGCTAAATACTACTATATATACTTTTATTAAACTTAAAACATTGATACAGTTACAAATTATCAAATCACTGAATTTTTCTTCCTAATCTTGACTTCAGTTATTTTTGGTTTTTGAGGAGGGGGGGGGCAGCCCGCGAAATTCGACATAAAATATATGATTCGCGACCGTAATAAGTATGTATTTACAGAATTATATAGTCATTAAAATCATCAATACAACTCTATATCAATCAATAAAATCAATCTATCAATACCTAATCTAAATTTGTATAAACCTATTGATTGTTATTTCCTAAAATAGCCATTAATAACAATTAATAACATTATGTAAAATTGTTATTGTGTAAAATTTTAGCACAAAGTAAGGCGGTGATATGTATACGACATCTAAAACGGCTGACCGCCGACTACCCAAGATACGAGCATGTCTCAGTTTGGGAGTCGTAGTCTTAATTTAAATTGCCTCTGTACTTTCACCTCACTAAAATAGCTGAAAACTTTGTTTATTTGTAACGCTTTTCTACTTTTTGAAGAATAAATTATTATTATTATTCTCTTTTTTAATGTAAATTATTGGTTGAAAAGAAAAAAAGAATCCTTAATACTGCATGATTTTTTTTAACGTCTCCAAATTTTTGCAGGGTGTTACTATGGAATTAACTCTGAGATCACGACAACAATTCAGCTGTTTCATACACTTTGGTCAAGTAGGTATTGAACTTTTGTCTTAAACAGCTGATTTTTTTTTGTGATTTCAGAGTTGGTCCCATAGTAAAAGTTGTTCATATTCATGGGTAGAAAAACCTGTAAAAAATTTAAGACTATAAAAAAAATCATCCGGTATAAATATGTTCAAGTTTCATCGTAGAATACTCATTATCTGCCTAGCCTTTTCCCAAATATGTTAAGTCGGCCTCCAGTCTAACTGGATGTAGCTGAATACCAGTATTTAGCATGGAGCGTCTGCCTATATGACCTCCACAACGTTACTGGGTAATAAGATACCCCTTGATAAGAGTGGTTGTCAGACTTTCGGACTTCTGACTACCCGTAACGACTGTAAAAGATCCACGAAAAACAGCCGGGACCAACGGGTTAACACTGCACCTAGGGGTCTCGGTATGTAAAGATGGTCACCCATCCATAGACCAACCACGGCAAGTGTAGCTTAACCTGATCGATCGACCTGTGCGGCTGTTATTATTTAGCCACAGGCTCCTCGTAAAATACTCTTTTATTTTATTTTGGTCCGTCAAACATTTGATAAACATGTTTTCTAAGCAAATGAGATTTGAGACGTTCAATCAATCTATAAGTTAGAGGTTAATGTCCCTATAAGACTATGTTTAAAAATTATATCTGTTTTATACGATTACTTGCATCTCAATCTACCTAGACAACTACTTTGGGGTTGGCTCCCAGTCTAACCGTATGCAGCTGAATAGCAGTACATTTTTTTATAAATGTTTACTTGAATCTAAGATCGTTAATTAATTGTTAAAACAACTGAATATTTTTAATTTAAGTATTAAAAAAATCGAATTATTATATAATGTATTCTTATTAATTGAGCACGTAGCAATTGTTTCATACACATAATTATGCATATCGCTATTCGAAGTACCAAATTATTTCAATTAATATTTCGGCTAATTTTATAAATGTATGTTTTGAGTTCTGATTAATAGATAAGAATAAATCAAAACGGATTAACCTAATAAAAAATAGTATAAAGAAAATACATAAAATTAAAAATCCAAAAATGTATTTCGACCGTGACAGGACTCGAACCTGCAATCTTCGGATCCGAAGTCCGACGCCTTATCCATTAGGCCACACGGTCGCTGAGTAATGTTGCGAAATAGGTCATCATGTGCGGCTACGCGAGCCTCCTGCGCGGTACGTCACGGATGACGTCACAAGGTCATTCAACCCCGCCCGGCCTCCGTGCCGTACCTAGAGTTTTCCGATAATTTCGTTTTCATTCAAGTTTCACGAACGCGGCTGTTTACTTACGCATGACAAGCACAGATTATTCTCACAAGGTTAAATATAATTGTTAGGTACTCTTTATATAAAACAAGATAATTATTGGGAAAATCCATTAATAGCTCAATGTGAGGAAAGTCAGCATTGTAATTGGTTTTGAAGAATGAATCGATTTTGCGACTGATTGAATTAATAATTGTTTGAAATAAGTACCAGGTATGTAGGTACTTGAATAACTTTATTCAAACGCGTTTTCGTTACTATTTTCAGTTGTCTTTGTTTCGGAAAGCACGTCAAACCGTTGGTCCCGGCTGTCATTCGTGGATCTTTGACAGTCGTTACGGGTCGTTAGAAGCCCGAAAATCTGACAACCAGTCTTACCAAGGGGTATCGTATTACCCAGTAACTGGTTTGTGGAGGTCAGATAGGCAGTCGCTCCATGTAAAATACTGGTATTCAGCTGTATCCGGTTAGACTGGAAGCTGATCCCAACGTAGTTAGGACAAGCTGCAGCAGATGATGATTGTTTCTGAAGTACTAGGTTAAGATAAATAACTAGATACGCGTATTTAATTATGTTGATAGATAATTACTAATTACTGGTATTTATCCTTATGTAACTACACTGTGATTTGTATGGGAAATACGTAACTTCAAAGAGATAAGGTATTTATTATTATATCTATATGAAATACCCACGCTTCGCTAGTACACAAGATAACCACTACGCTTGTTATTCATAAAGGCGTTGACAGAAGTACCTATCTTTCGTTATAATATTGTGCTCACCCGAGGGGTAATTGTGAAACACACTAACAGTAGGAATAGCTTTTATTTTGACAGTTCAACAACATTCATTGCGTTATTTACGTCGCTGAGCAGACAAATTATTCGAACATATGAAGCAATGGGATAGCAATATCTTTCAAAATGATCAGATTCTGATTGGTAGTATGTTATTAATTAGCGTTGTTTAGAATAAAATAAATACTTAGTGAGATTATCATTAAAAAGCGGTGTGGTTCAAATAAAAATTATGCTTATCAGATAATACTGACGAAAATTCTATGTATTTTTTTTTTTGATAACATAAAACCCACCTAGTTATGTGTTCAACTGTATAACTTGTATCTGTGGTCATGAATAAAAGTTATTAAAAAAAAAAAAACAAATGATTAATATTGTAACAAAATTTTAAAATGTCTTTAGACCAGTTCTTATATGTATGAGGACTAGCCGTTTTTTCCTAGATTAAATCGCCACAATGTAAAATAATGTAAGTAATGTTTTGACGATTAAAATACTAGCTTTGAAATTATATAAAATTATCAATAGAATTAGCAAAAAAAATGTTATTAAAATCTCGATTCTGATCGATCCCTAGCATCAGTGGGGTGACACTGACAGCTCACTCCACGCAAGTTTTCACGCTGAGATTTTTACAGAATCGACATTCAGTAGGAACATTATTGGCTGAATATGGTTTTGCTATGTCATAGTTACCGACTGCGTAGGGCGAAGTTGACTAAAGGATAACGTTAAACTGATGGGCAGCTAAGTCATCTTGTCTGGGATGATCTTTTCTTCTACCAAGTATGGAGTTGATAGGAGAAATATAACTGCTGGAGTGCCTATGAAACGTGCACCCTAATTGCGTAACACACTATTATTCTCAATTTGAATAATTTTGAAGCATATTTCTAATCCATTGCTGCAAATAACGCAATGAATGTTGTTGAACTGTCAAAATTAAACCCATTGCTACTGATAGTGTGTTACGCATTACCCTGCTGGACTTTTGAAGAACCCATGCCTAATGAAAGGAAGTCGATCTACTTAGATTCACCGTAGATTCATACAGTTGGATGTATCAATCAAATCAAACCCGCGAGGTAATTGAGTTACACACTAACAGTAGCAATGTCTTTCATTTTGACAGTTCATCAACATTCATTGCGTTACTTACGTTGCTGAGCAGACAATTATTTTCAACATATGAAGCAATGGATTAGCAATATCCTACAAAGTGATTCAGATTGTGTTTGATAGTGTGTTATGCAATTAGGGTTCTTCTTCCATAAAATATATTAATTAGCCTTTTCACACATAAAAACCCACATTTTGGAAGGGATACCATGTACCAGGAGAGCATATACTAAGAGAGCTCTAAAATAAGAATGATTTGAGTAAGTGAGTAATATATACCAGCTTAATGGGCGCCTATTAAGAATCCATTGTGTTTCCCAAATAACGTAACTCATACCACGTATCTTCTAAAAAGGTTTTTGTAATAAATTTTAATGTCTGACGAAACAACATTGACATCACCGGTTTATTACCTATTCCCTATGTGCATACGTTACATGAATACAATAGTACTCGCCATATTAATAGTTCAGACGCCAGCACATCAAGTTACTACAAACTGTCAAATTTCTTTAATAGATTTTCAACTTTATCGCTTAAGCATTATGTTCAAAGTTTGTTCGACATGACATTATTATTTATTCTACTAGTTGCTTCAATGTTTTATGGTAATCAGTTGGGTTTTGGGAGAGGGACCGTTTGTGAATCATTTTGTGGTTTTTACAGTGTGATAAAAATTACATACACATAAACTCACGCCTACTCCCAGTGAGGGTAGGCAGAAACTACAGAACGATACCTGCTACGACAGTCACATACTCCTTTTGCCTCCTTTACGTTCACTAATCTGAGGGGCCTTTGGCTAAATATTAACATCCGCACAGGTCGATCGATCAGATTAAACTACGCTTGCCGCGGTTGGTCTGTGGATGGGTGACCGTCTTTACATACCGAGACCCCTCCGTGCCTCGGAAAGCACGTTAAGCCGTTGGTCCCGCCTGTCATTCGTAGATCTTTGACAGTCGTTACGGGTAGTCAGAAGCCCGAAAGTCTGACAACCAGTCTTACCTAGGGGTATCGTATTACCCAGTAACTGGGTTGTGGAGGTCAGATAGGCAGTCGCTCCATGTAAAATACTGGTATTCAGCTGCATCCGGTTAGACTGGAAGCCGACCCCAACATACGTTCATTCGTCTGCACCCTAATAGCGTAACACTACCGATTTCCATCGAATCATTTTTAAGGATATTGCTAATCCATTGATTGCATCATTATGTTCGAAAAAGTCTGCTCAACAAAATAAATAACACAATATTGTTGGACTGTCAAAATGAATGCCATTGCTACTGATAGTGTGTTAGGGGGCGTCCATTAATTACGTGAGACGTTCGAGGGGGGGGGGGGGATTCGAGCCGAGGCTCACCTAATCACACTGGTGGGGGGGGGGGGGTCTTGGCAAATATCAGGTAGTTTTTTTCCGTATTACGGGAAAAAATTACCTGATATTTGCCGAGACCCCAAATCCAACTCATTTACACTATAAACAGGCATTTTGAAAAGTCCCACGTGTGAGGGGATTGAGTCAAATCTCATGACATCTCACCGGGGGGAGGGCGGGGTCATAAAATTTCTAAAAACGCCTCAAGTAATTAATGGACGCCCCCTTACGCAATTACAACGCGAGTCATAGACGCACGCCGGTTGAGAGTACTAAATGATAAATGATAAATGATAAATGATTTTATTTTCTGTAAGTAGGTTTGTACAAACACTTTTACATGTCAATCATATTTTTTAAACTAGATGAGGTCGGCGTTTCCTATCTGACTACTCTGAGAAGAAAGGCCGAAACAAACTCAGAGGTCACAGTCTCTTTTAAAGTCCAGACATAATCTTGGTCAGATCATGTGAAGACCATGCAGATTGGTGTCTGAAATGGTCTTTTGAGTAAAGAACCACACAGATTGAGCGGACCTGTCCAGACAGTGCACGCATTTGTCAAAAATTGTGTAGCTCAACTCAGAACTTGAGGAGCCTTACGATTCGACGAACAATACCAATGAAAGGACATTTGGGTAGGCCGCATAAATTACTCAAACTGCCAGACCATGATTAAAACTAACTAAGAAGGAAAAAAGAAAAAAGAAATGACCCACATAGTCTTCACACTCACAATAATAATAATAAAAAATAAGATACTATACAAAGTAAATATCCATGTCATTGTTTATATAAAATTCATCAATGTCAATGTGTATATAAAAATCCGGACATCATCTTTGATCTTTGAGGACCATGTAGATTGGTGTCTGAAGTGGTATTTTGAGGGAAGAACCACACAGATTGAGTGGACCTGTGCAGTCAGTGCACGCATTCGTCAGTAACCGTGCAGCTCAACTCAGAACTTAAGGAGCTCAACGATTCGACGAGCAATACCAAGGACAGAACATTTGTGTAGACCGCATAAACCACTCAAACTGCCAGACCATGATTAAAACGGAAACAATGACCCACATAGTCCTCACATTCACAATAATTAAAATAATATAAGACTTTAAACAGTAAATGTTCATGTCATGTCATAAATAGATATTTAGAAAGAAAAAAAATAACAAAAGTGTAAATCAGCAAAATAAAAAATAAACAACATTCACTGTCTAGACCTATTGGAGCAGCTCAATCCCAAGCGTTTTTGTCCTCAATATAGTCTTTTACAGTATAATAGGCTTTCTGGCATAGTTTTAGCTTTATAAAAGATTTGAATTTATTAATGCTTAGTTCTTGAATGTGGCTAGGAAGTTTATTATAAAAACGTATACATTGGCATCTAAACGAGCCACCTATTTTCTTGAGCCTTGTTGTAGGAACAACAAATTTATGTTTGTTCCTAGTATTTATGTTATGGATATCACTGTATTTCTTAAACAGATTAATATTTTTATGTGCATACAAAAGATTATCATAAATGTACTGAGAAGGCACAGTCATTATATTAATCTCTTTAAATTTGTCTCTGAGGGAGTGTCTGGGACTTAATTTATAAATGGAACGAATTGCCCTTTTTTGTAAAATAAAAATTATCTGAATTTCGGCGGCATTTCCCCCCAACAGAATACCGTATGACATCACACTATGAAAATAACTAAAGTAAACTAAACGGGCTGTCTCTAAATCAGTTAAGTCACGAATTTTCCTAACGGCGTATGCTGCAGAGCTAAGCTTTTTTGACAATTTATCTATATGGGGGCCCCATTGAAGCTTGGCATCCAAAGTTATGCCTAAGAATACTGTGGTATTTTCGGGTTTTAACTCTTCACCCTTTATGAGAACACTAGTTTCTACTTGTCTAACATTTGGTATCGTAAACTTAATACATTTGGTTTTTTTTTCGTTAAGAAGTAAATTATTAACATTAAACCAGTTAACTACTTTTGCGAGGGCACTATTTATACTGTCAGTAACCAGCTGTTGACGTTTGAGTTTAAATAAAAGTGAAGTGTCATCTGCAAACAAAACTATATCATGTTCATCCTTTATGAGGTAAGGCAAGTCATTGATATAAACAATAAATAAAAATGGTCCAAGTATTGAGCCCTGTGGGACCCCCATTCTTACTACAGATCCGGGTGACCTTTTCCCGTTAACATCAACTCTCTGAATCCTATCACTTAAGTAAGAAGTGAGAAGATCCAGAGAGGCGTTCCGGATTCCGTAGTGGTGAAGTTTCCTGATTAAGGTTTCATGAAGAACACAATCGAATGCCTTGGACAAATCACAAAAGATGCCCAACTCGTACTACGCACCTGACCTTTTTGAAGAACATCACTGATAAGGTCACCCATATGTCCAATGTGCAATGTCTATCTACTTATAAATGTTCTATGTATTTTTTTATGTTGTAATAATTAAACATCATCATTTCAGGAAATGGACCGGCAATATAAACAGTGTTGGGCACAATTAAATTAATTTTTTAATTGTAGAGGCCAACAATTACAATTTTTATTTCAACTAAATTAATTGCAATTAAATTAATTCAATTATTTTTTAATTGTGAAATACAATTAAAATCAATTGCAATTAAATCTGTTAATTGTGGTTTACAATTAATTCAATTGCAATTAAAATTTTATTTACAATTAAATTAGTTGTTTTAAACAATTAATATTTAATTTAACTACGTATTTGATTAATGTAAATATGGCAGAAGTAGTGTTGTAAAAATACCGTATAATACCAAAAGGCTATGTATTAAACAGGTATTTTACCATAACTTACGGTATTATTGGTATTTTATGTATTTTATATTTTGATTCGTTTTTAAGATCCTGCATTATTACGAAGAGTTGTAGTTTAATAAATAAAATATATTTTAACTGTCGATTGTATTCTATATTTTAGAATGACTAATTTTAATTTAATGATTACTTTCATTTATTTATTTATTTGCAAACATGGGTAAGAGATACATAGATATTTTGTTATTATTTCTTTACTTAGTAATTAAACTTCACACATATTATTACAGTATTATATTTCCGTCTATTTTCATCATCATCATCATCATCATCGTGATCGTGATCGCCATCGTCATCGTGATCGTCATCGTCATCATCGTCATCGTCATCGTCATCATAGTCATCTTCATCGTCATCGTTATCGTCATCGTCATCGTCATCGTCATCGTCATCGTGATCGTCATCGTCATCGTGATCGTCATCGTCATCGTCATCGTCATCGTCATCGTCATCGTCATCGTCATCGTCATCGTCGTCATCGTCATCGTCATCATCGTCATCTTCATCTTCATCGTCATCGTCATCGTGATCGTCATCGTCATCGTTATCTTCATCGTCATCGTCATCGTCATCGTGATCGTCATCGCCATCGTCATCGTCATCGTCATCGTCATCGTCATCGTCATCGTCATCGTCATCGTCATCGTGATCGTCATCGTCATCGTTATCTTCATCGTCATCGTCATCGTCATCCTCATCGTCATCGTCATCGTCATCATCATCATCATCGTCATCGTCGTCATCGTCATCGTCATCATCGTCATCTTCATCTTCATCTTCATCTTCACCGTCATCGTCATCATCATCATCGTCATTGTCATCGTCATCAATCATCAATCCTGAATTATTCTAGTTAGGTACCTGTGCTACACTTTTACGTAATGTTCTGGCTTAAATCCAGGCTTTACATACCTTTGAAAATATTAACATTATGTTTTTCAGTTAATGACATTTATTAATTGTTAACTGTAATTGTAAACGTGTATCAAACAATTAACAATTAATCAATTGTAATTGCAAATTTTTACAAGCACAAATAATTTAATTGTAATTGCAAAGTTTTACAAGCACAATTAATTAATTGTTAATTGCGATACGTTACAATTACAATTAATTATTTTAGTTGTTAGTTGCAACTAAATTTGGCAATTTAATTGTTGTTGTTAATTGCTTTCACAATTAGTTTTTGCCCCACTCTGAATATAAACATTAAAATATCGTTGGAGTAGATGTGTTCTTGAGCGGAGGCCGTGCATCAGCAAACGTAGGGTGGTACGGTCTCAGAAGAAAAAGGACCGACTATTTATCTGTACTGGGCGCCTGGTAGTAGCTGAGTGAGACTGGCCACGGTGGAGTTAAATGGCGCGCGATTGGAGAAGAGGTCTTATATCCTATACTTCAGTTCGTCGCTGGATATAGGCCTCTAGTTGGTTTTGGTTTTGGATGATCAGACGTGCGATTCTGTAACCATCTCACCGTGAAAACTTGGGTGAAGTGAGCGTGGAGTGAGCTGTCATTCGATAGGGATTACCACTATTAAGTGCTCACTTCACTTAGGATTTCACGGTGAGATTTTTACAGAATCGACCGGCAGCTGATTATTATTTCAGTCAAATCATTCACTTCTTGTGGCCTCTTTAGGGAAAACTATAACGATGGATTGCCAAAATAGCTGCCTTTAACTCAAAATAACCATAAAAAACCGTTTTTGGCAATAGCCCAATTTTAAGATTTAATCTGGTATGTAGCAAATTTTGTTCAAAAATCGTGTCATTTAAGATTATGATCTTAAAAATAAACAGTAGCAATTTTCTCTACATAATAACTGGTGATTGGCAGTTAATCCCAGCACTATCCGTAATTGCTTGTGTACTATGGGAAAAACTATTGTTCTAGCAACGTTTTATTTTAACGATAACAACGTAAATGGTCTAATTTAGACCATTTCCTGTTCTCTTAAACTATAACAATGAAAAACCTGATCTTTTATGTATTTATAAACATAACGTCTGCTTTGACACGCAATCATTATCTGCCTAGCGTTTCCCAACTATGTTGGGGTCGGCTTCCAGTCTAACCAGATGCAGCTGAATACCAGTATTTTAAATAGAGCGACTGCCTATTTGACCTCCACAATCCAGTTACTGGACGATACCCCTTGGTAAGACTGGTTGTCAGACTTTCGGGCTTCTGACTTCCCGTAACGACCCGAGGAACGGACAAAACACCTTAAAATCCATCTTTGATGTATCTATTATAAGATAGATAACAATGACAGTCGACGTGGCTTTGAAACGACGACAGCAACGCCCAAAATATTATTGCGAAATCTCGTTTACAAGTACCTATGTGTCATCACCTTATCGTATCATAGCGTACTACTACGTATTGCGCGCTATACAAACGTTACGTTATGCAGACGTGAATTTAATATTAAAAAAAACCGTCTGGTCTCTGGCTGTATAATTCAATTCACATTAATAATATGATTTGTTTGTTTGACACATGGACGCTGTCTTTCACACTGTATTACCCCGGAAATGTCCAATGCTGATAGATTGAGGACTAACGTGTGGTTTTACTTCTGTTTCGTATGTACTGTGGGTTTAGCCTTGCATGTGAAGTAATGTGGATATACCCACACCCATACATAACTGCATCATGAGCCTAAAGTAGGCGTTAGGACATACCAGGGAAGCATGGCACATAAGGGAGAAGGCTAATACTCAGCAATAGGTGGAACAAGGCTGCCTTATTAAGTCTTGCGCAGATTAAGGCGGGCCGCGTCGCAACGCAACTCTTTGCAAAAATCCTCCTTCATCACTTTCGTACATTTTCTATGAACCATCGCTCACTACAGGCAGGCCGCATCGCACTTTTTTGTATGAAAATGCGTTGCGCTGCGGCCCGTTGCGGCTGTAATGTGCGTTTGGCTTTATACAACGTGTAACGTAAAATGCGCAAAACCTCAGACACCCCAAATGATTTTTAATTCAATTGACTTATTTCAAAGAGAAAATAAGTCATTAAAAAAATCGTATACGTTTTATGTTCTATTTTAGTTTTACTAGCCATTCTGATCGTTTCTTGCGTCTGCGACGACGCTTTATCGAGGGAGGAGTCGTCACCGGGCCGCTGCGCCGCGCTGACATTTGCTTGCTTGACCTATTAATAAATAGACACGGCAACGTTTTTAATGAAGATTTTTTGAAAAATGTGACCTATATTAAAAAGTAGTTCAATTAATTGTGCTCATTATTCTGATCAAACTATTTTCAGGTTTTGCGCATTTAACGTTACACGTTGTAACTATAGGTGTTTGACATGGGAATCTCCATCAGTTTCATGCCATTTTTGTCAATTCCCGGCTAACGTAATCCAGATGTTAACAGCTTCTCTGCGAAAATCTCCGGGCCTAACCTGAATCCTACTTTCGCAGTAGGTAGGTAGTTATACTCAGGGGAATAAAGGTGACACACTACGAAGGCAGATGTGACTGGAAATGCCGGTGATGTTCTTCAGAAAGGTCTGGTGTGTAGTACTTGCAAGCGGCGTGCGTATATGACCTGATGATGACTTATGTATGAACGTAAACGAGGCAAAAGGAGTACGTAAGGATCATTGCAGGTGGCGTTCTATAGTTTCTGCCTACCAAGAAGAATGCGTGAGTTTATTGTGTAATAATAATAATAATAAAATCTTTATTGATACAAAAACCTTTGGCATTGTTTAAGACTAGGGTACATAAGATGGTTAGCTTAAAGGTCATATGGATAAGGTAAACCCTGACTCCTAAACTAGGTGATCCTGTGACTTAGGAGTCAGTGTTCTGCTGTCACTGTGATACCAGAAACCTTTACAGTTGTGTTCTTAACATTACAAAAATAGTCAGTCATTGACAGTGCAGGTTAACAAAGTATGTGTAATAAAAACAACAGTGAACGAAAAGGGATATAAGAAACGACTTTTACGCTGTAGTATGTGTGTTTATTTATGTCAATATGCCGTGTTAAAGGCTTTTCATACAACTGTCAAAAAATGACTGTTGTGAAATGAATATTCGGACAATTTAAGTTGGTAGTAATTGTGATAAATAATTAATTTCCCCTACTTTACATAATAATAATTATGTGACTACCTCTGGAAAATGTTATCAGGTATAAGTTCAGACGCCAGCACATCAAGCTACTACAGTCTGTCAAATTTCTTTAATAGATTTTCAACTTTATCAAAGTTGTTCAAAGTTGATTGGGAAAATTTGACAGTTTCGGGTAGCTTGACGTGCTGGCGTTTGTAGAATGAATGAAGAGAAAAAATACTTGCTATCATCCCACTCAGGGTGAAGCCCTCTTCTCATACAGATATTCCACGCTTACTAAAAGCGATTTCAAACTTACCTACATTTTTTACTGATAAATGACGAAATATTGACACATACAGTTTAATCACGAATGACCTACAAACTTCGATTTAAATGCTTAATTGACAATTAATGAATTAATCATCTATGTCAGTGGCTTTTGCGTTTGACCTCGGAAAGAAAGGAAAACAGTTATCGTCCTACGCAATGTGTCCAGTGCGAAATAGGTCAATTTGTTTGTAAGCTTCGATTAGTGAGACTGACAAGTTTATGCAAATCCATTTCAGGGTGGAGTTTAATCCCTTTAGAAAAGATCAACATAGGGAAATAAGAAAGGAAGAAAGAAAAATAGTTTTATTTGTCACAGAAACATGTGCATACAAAAAGATAAATCATTTTGATAATAAGGGAAAAATAAATACAAAATGTATCTACATATAATCATGAGCATAAAGCAGAAATAGTCGACGGCTGCACGTCATGACTGTGACAAGAAGGCTCTCCACTCAGCATGATGCAGTTAGGGGTAAAGCACTGCATCATGCTGAGTGGAAGTTTTGAAAATCAGCGCTGATTTTCAGTGGTTACCCGAAAAGGACCAAAATAAAAATGTCAAGTGGTAAGGTAACGGCCCCGACTTACGAATTGTACTACAATCTGTCAGATTTCTTTAATAGATTTTCAACTTTATCGCTAAAGCGTAAGGTTCAAAGTTGATTGGGAAAATCTGGCAGTTTCGGGTAGCTTGATGTGCTGGCGTCTGTACGTATAGGTCGTGGGCTCCAACCCAGGCAAGCGCTTTACTTTGTGTAACTTATCTTCTAAAAAAGTCAATAGATAAAATGCTTTGGTATGAGCTACTTGTGAAAAAGTTTCCGCCGGAAATTATTTCTACCATGCTTTTTTGCTAAACTTCTGTAACCATCTCACCGTGAAAGCTGAAACTGAAGCTGTCATTCGCTAGGGATTAACACTAATAAGTGCTCACTACACTTATGATTTCACGGTGATATTTTTACAGAATCTACCGGCTGTATCGTAAAACTTGGCACACGAGCCTTTTCAACTTTGTCTCAATGTATTCATGAGAGCAGTGGTGGCCAGTGACCCAGGGATAACGGCCCCGACTTACGAGTTGTAGGTCGTGGGCCCACGTGGTAGATTACAGCCCACTCCCTCTCGAAGAGAGGAGGCCTGTTTCTCAGCAGGCAATGGGAAAATTAATAGACTGATTATGTATTATAACAGTTAATGATCCGCTTAGAAAAGCTCAAGTTAGGTTGGTTCCGTTTGTATCCAGTGTATCCCTGATGCCTTTTTTTGGTCATGAGCCCATCATGTTCTCCATCCACCTAGAGCCAAAGAGTTCAAACATTCGGTGGTAAATCCAGGCCCTACTACTAGGCGCACATATTCACATAGGTAGTGATTTAGCATTCTTCCTGTTTATGATAATTTGAGTAGGAAACTGATACTTCTAAAAGTATCAAGTGTCAATATTGTCACAAATCATTCTAATAAATCCTGCACTCAATTCTAAATATAAACATGACGATAAAAAACTTAACTCAATTGAAATCTAAAAATAAACAACACAATTGAATATTACAAACGCAAGTCACGACGCAATCAGTTTTTTTTTATTTGCTATTCTAAATATAGATACACAAAAGTGGTTAATGGTTACTGACCAACGAATAACATGACTTATGACCTTTATGTTATTTATATCTGAGGAAATTTCCTATCGGTCGCAATTATTGTTAGGAAATATGCACACTTACCGTGGGTGCAGTTTATTTGTGTGCTAAGTTGTGTTTGAAATATCGTCAAGTTCACTAAAGTAGATGATACGCACAACATTGACACACGCCATAAATATATTTTATTATATGTTAAAAAGGCTAAAACTATACCTGATCCAAAAACTACTCAGTAAAAGAATATTTAGTCTAGCTTAAAATAACGATTTTCTCTCATGTACAAAAGTGGCGATCTGTCCTATACAAACAATAAGATTTAGTCTATCCTATTTAACTTCATATAAAATTACAATTATAATTTGTATTACCTGAAAAGGATGAAATTAACATTGCTGAATAATAATTGCAACAAATTCATTATTGTTGATATTTAATTTTGATATAACTATAATTTCACTATTTAATTGTACTAATATAAAAGAAAATAATTGAGAAATAATAATGTCTAATTCATGGTAATTTAGGATGCGAATGCAAGCGAATGGTAACTGCAATGCTTGTAAAAGGCTTCTAAGTCATACCTACTAACATAAACGTTTTGACTTTGAATACTTGCACTTAAGTTAGTGACATTTTAACTTGATTTAAAGTTTTATCTAATGGATGTAGGTAAATACACACTCGAGAGCAATGAATTAGGGTCACATAAAGATAACTGAAAGTCTCGGAAACTAAGAATGCTAGCTTAGTGAAATAAATTGTGTATAATAGACACTTAAATGTTCCTTAAATGAAATTAATAAGACTTCTTAGTGTATCTTATGTTATTGAAAATGACAAAATAAAATAGTGGGACTTTTTAAATGGAACTACGAATTTTCTGCATCTGTTTTTGCTTTTGTTTTTATTCTGTCATACAAAAAGGTATGTAAACAGCGTTTCTGATGTTCAATGTTCATTATTGAAGCTGTTATAATGTCGCTTACACCTGAAGAATTGCTTGAATAAACTGTATTGTAGAGGACGAGTGGATGGACACGACGAATCGATTGACGCGTAGAAAATTTGTGACTGGCGCTTTTCACGCAAAACTAATTATTTGATGGATTTATGGTTTCATTGTTGTACTTGGTCATGTGTGTATTGTGCGTGATTTTGTATGGTAAAGGTTCCTTTGTGGATACTACAAAACTAACACAGACAAAGTCATGATGTAACTCGTTGTGTCATGTCAAAACAGCTAGGCAAACAACAGTACAATCAAAACAGCTATTATTACATTTTTCAAAGTCTAATACTTATTCACGAATGTGGGTGTTAGAATATAAATTCCGCCCCTAACGACCCACTGACCAGTGACCAACGACTCATTAAGAAGAAACATATTTTCTTATCTAATTTTATTTTTATTAGTCATTATTTAACGAAATACGAAAAGTTTAATTATAATAATAATAAAATAATAATTAATTCCTCATCGAGTGTAAACACCCTCTTAAGGTTGCAGATACTGATACCAATGCAATTAAAATGAAATAATAATTTCATTAAAGCATAAATAGCATTGAAAAATGATTTTGACTGAGTTTTGTTACTTGCAGACCTTGAAATTTACCTTTCGAAATTAAATAGCTTTTTCATCTGATTTCATAATTAAAGAAAAACATTGAACCAAGAAAATCTAATTCATTCAAAATTTATGAGTGCGGGTAATTAAATCTCCTCCACGTACTGATTGGTCAAAATAACGTCTACTAGGTTCAATGATGTGATGGGGTAACTTACCTTTGAAAATGGAACGATGACGTAAAACTCATATAATTATCTACTCTAAATGTTCATTCAGGCTTGCACTTGCTGCCTGAGATTCCTGATGCCCTAGTACAAATTGAAACCAGTATTCGTTCTCTAAAAGCCAACAAAATACGCGCATTGACGTGGAGTTGCGGACACCAGCCCGTATTACCTAAAGTGCGTAAAGATCGTTTCAATGATGGCTCCAATAAATAAATCAATGCAAAAACGTCGTATCAGGAACAAAACATGTGTTTTAATGCAATAACCGTGCAATAATAATTGCATTCATTATCTGTTATCAGGCATTCCTCAATTAGTCAGTCTGTACCACCCAAGGACCGCTGATAACCTAAAGATTTCCCGGCCAAAGGAATATTCCTATTGTTGTTTGTTTCGATTCAGTTAAATATAACTTAAAACGAAGAAGACTAAAGATGACTGTCAAAAGACGTGGAAATCTTCATGAAAAACATAGCCAGCCTCTTTTATCGACTGCCCTGTTCATATTTTGATTTAATAGTTTATCCGTGGCCAACGGAGCGAAAAAGTTTTTGAGAGGCGATCGCATAGTGTAGTGCAGCATGCACTAGCCCCCCACAAGGAGGACCAATGTCCTGGTGAAAGTCGTTAGAATGCGTTGGATACAGAGAGCATAACACCGGTCATTTTGGCAATCTTGGGGACACCTGCAGGGTAATTGCGTAACACACTATCAGTAGCAATGGGTTTCATTTTGACAGTTCAACAACATTAATTGCGTTATTTATGTGGTTGAACGGACACATTTTTAGAACATATGGAGCAATATGCTTCAAAATTATTCAAATTGAGAGGAATAGTGTGTTACACAATTAGGGTGCTGTATCCAGCATTCCAGCAGATTCACGTCTTTTGACTGAAATGCTGATCATCATCATCATCGCTGCTGAGTATAGGCTCCTTCCTTTTGTGCTATGCTTCCCTGGTCTGTGCGAGTCTCATCCAGATCTTTCCCGCGATCCTTCTTCCTTCTGTAGGACGTCCAAAATGCTGATAGTGATGACGAAATCCAGGTTGAAGAAAGAACTGGCGCGAATAGCGTGTTTATTCTTCTATTAGTTGAAGTGTTGTAAAACAGCTGTTTCTTAGATTAAAATGTAAGTTGTAAAAGATAATATACACACATTTAAGTAAGAGACACTCGTATTATATAAAATCGTGACAAGTTATCATAATTATGACGCAAATAGTTTGTAGTAAAAGATTACTCGACAAACTGCCGGTCGATTCTGTAAAAATCTCACGTGAGTGAGAAGTGAAGTGAGCACTTAATAGTGTTAATCCTGGCATTACGGAATGACAGAGCTCACTTCCCGCTCACTTCACCTAAGTTCTCAGGTGAGATTTTTGCAGAATAGCACTGCTGTTGGAGATGTGTTCGTTTGTGTGTTTGTTTCTTACCATAATCAGAGTAAATATACATATGTATATTTAGACCTAGAAATTGAAATTGGCATCCATGTTTGCTATAGATACTATGTACATTGTGATCTCGACCAAAGCAATTTTAAGTTAAAACCATAACTATACGTAGTTACTTATAGATAGGTGCAGAATGAGTGTTGCTTACTTACATACTACCGTCATAAGCGTAAAGCGAGTTGTTAAAATATTTTGTACCGGCGTTGCCTGGATCTAAGACATCTTCATCAATTACCAAATCATTATCAATGAATTAGTTTGTAGCGGCATCTATATCGCCACATACAAACTACGCGTCACACTGCGCAACTAGCACAAGAAATATGCAACGTTCCGACATTAATCGTCGGGCAGTTGCCCACCAGATACCTTTCTGTGGAGGAAGAGTGAACTTTACACTCTTGCCTCTATAAGTTATCTAATATATATTCCTATTGCGTATTTAAGTTCTGTTAATAATAAATTATCAATCATACAAACCTGGGATAACTGACTAGCATTATCAATATTACTCGTACGAGTAATAATAATATTCTTATCACAGATAGGTCAAGAGTCTCATTGAAGATTCCGCAATACTAGCTAAAACATTTTTATCTCAGAGGATAATATTCTATTTTATTTAATTGAACGACTTATTTCACAATTTTATTACTTAGTTGACCAAGTTAGTAAAAACAAGAAAAATGAAATCTTTCAAGAAAACGTTATTTATGTAGAAAAATTTAATAATCGTATAATGTAAAAACACTCCTAAAAATATATATGGAATAGATGCAAACACAAAACTTGTTAAAATAATTTCCTTGTCTGGAAATATATAAAAAACATTCCTGAAAAATAAATCTTAATGAATGCAATAACAGAAGAATAAAAGTTTACAGCCGTTATTATAACCCTAACTTCAAATATACTTGTTCAAATTCGCACTCAAAAACTTTTCAACAAGTCTATTTTAATTGAGACACACACCCCAAGTTTGTGAAAACACTTAATGCAATAACTATAAAAGTTAATATGAATGGGACAGACTATGGGGGTTGATAAACCTATCAAGTATGGCGCGACTATATTGGAAAAATCATTTAATTTTCAAAAAACGGATTTGGTTCTGTCATAAACAAGAGTTCGATAAGATTGACGCAGAATTTCGTTTTAGTGATTGAATTAGACTTTTATATTTTCGCCATTTTAAAAGGAGGTAGGTACCTACCGAAGACTTTCTTTTTGTGATATATCATTCAAATTAATACGAGTAGTGCCTATGCGTTATGCTCTGTTATGTAATAAGGTCTGACTAAACCTGGAAGTTACAGCTTAATCTAGAACTAAGCGCGGTTTGGCATGTTGGAAAAAAGTCAAACTATTTTGATTCCATCCAATTATCGTTTTTTTTTTTTTAATTTCTGAATGGACCTACTCTTGACCCGATCACAGCTAATAGAAAGCGATGGATGACGTCTACGATGGAACGACTGTGCCCAGAAGATGCCTAAGACACTGGAACTCCCACGCATCGACGAAACAGCAGGCTGCTTGACGCTGGACTCCGGTGGGAATGTGGTCGCAAACCAGGCGGGCGTTAGCTGTACCATCGCAAGGGAAGAATTGGCCAGTCAAATAAGGTGTTGGATGTGACTGTCCAGGATGCGCCGAGCGCTCGGTTCAGTTGATTAACTGGTGGAACAAACTGTGCTACATGAGGAGGCTTCTTTATCAGCATCAAATCTAACGAAAGGCTTGGGTTGATGGCATGTTTGGGGTCAAGCATCGCCACAACGACCCGTTTTGAACTACTCGCATCAAGCGGATGCCCACGACTCCACTAGGTGGACGGTCCACCTTGTGGTAGGGCCTACCCGCAATGCGCCTTCCGCTATGCGGTATGGCCCACCAACGCTGTCTAGCTAGTGTTATGCAAAGCCAAAGCTGTATCGTTTAACTTAGTGATTATATTAAGTAAATAATAGGGACTGTCAGGGAGTAAGTTTTTTATGCAAATTGACAATCCACATCAATTCACACATATATATTTAGTATTAAACTTTATAGGTATATAGGAAAAAAATACTATAAATAAGTACAAAGGCGGACTTAATGCTTGAGGAATTTTCTACCATTCAACCTTCGGATGATGCAGAGACAAAACAGGACAGGTGCAACATAGCGTTAACGTTAGCTCGGAAATAACTATAAAATACAAGTTTTTTTTTTTTTTTCATATCTCATCAACAAAATCGTGGGCTGGCAGCATTGCCACGTTATACGGCGATGTTGATTTTGAAATAGGCCAGCCGTCTGGTCACGTGAAAAACAGGTACTACCTATGAACAAATAACGCTTTGTCAGGAGAAATAACGATGGGTGAGATGAGAAAACGAATCCAGCAAATCAGCGCTGGGATGCTTCGGCCATCTCCTGACGGATATGTTCACGAGCTTTCGCAGATGCGGACCATTATCCAATATCAATCATAACGGGCTTAAAAAGACACTTACGATGCCGAGAGTCACTTCTTTTTCCCATCATTGTAATCATTTTCTTGTACTGGACCATACCTGGGAACCTTCTCTTTACGGAGATATTGAAGGTCAAAATTCCAACTTTTACTGACGTTTTTTTACGAAAACAAGTTTTGAATGTTATAATACAACTTTAAATACCTATAATATATATATATACAACGTGTAACGTTAAATGCGCAAAACCTCAGACACCCCAACTGATTTTTAATTCAATTGATCTATTTCAGAGAGAAAATAAGTCATTAAAAAAAATTGTAAAGGTTTTATGTGCTGTTTTAGATTTACTGGCTATTCTGATCGTTTCTTGCGTCTGCGACGAAGCTTTACCGAGTGAGTAGTCGTCACCCCGGGCCGCTGCGCCGCGCTGAGATTGGCTTACTTGACCTATTAATAAATAGACACGGCAACGTTATTAATGAAGATTTTTTGAAAAATGTGACCTATATTAAAAAGTGGTTCAATTAATTCTGCTCGTTATTCTGATCAAACTATTTTCAGATTTTGCGCATTTAACGTTACATGTTGTATATATATATAATAAAATAATCCTTTTTGTACTAAACTTACATCGTTGAGAATAATTTCTTGACAAAATGTGTAAAAATCGACGACATATCGAGCTATACATTTCCAGTTTTAGCTGACGTTGCATTGTATAGGCTTTTCGTAGAATGAGAAGTCAGCGTATACTGCCAATTTATAGCTTGAATGTCGTCGTGCGTACAAAATGACTATCAATTTTATAGGCGCATGTCATCATACAATTCTTGGACCTTTCAACTTCAAAGGAACGATAACGCATAGTTTTCCGGTATTTGTCAACACGTACCTAATTAGCATGTTTACTAGACAAGTGAGATAGTCAAACAATCAAGAAACAATTCAGTAGATAACTTCTGTTACTAGTCGCAATTTTAATTGGATTATTTTATTTTAATTCGAAATTAGAGGCTGGGCAAGTGATTCTGCGAATTTTTTAAGGAACGGGAAATGTTTTATTATGTATTATGAATAATAAGCACATGCTTCAAAAGGTTATCGCAGCACATGCTGTTATAAGTTGGGATTAAAGATCGAAGTAAAGTCAATAATATTGTAATAATAGGTGGGCAAATGCCAGGGTACAGCGGATTTATTTACTAATAAATTAATTACGACAGAAACTTGATAAACTACATGCATTATCAACCCGTAATATTCCCACTTCTGGGATCAGGCAGAGGAAGTGGGTTGTATTCAACACCACGTCTTTGAATTTTTGGTTCTAGGATATGCCGGTTTGTTTTGTTTTGATGTTTTCCTTCACCGTTTTGAAAGCAGTTGTGATGAAATTATTCACACAAAGGAAAGCGCACGTCTGGGTTTGAAACCGCGACCTAGCCTACTCGTAAGTTGGGACCGTTACCACTGGACCACCACAAAACTTTACATGGTATAAATGTAATTCTTTGGAATAGGACATGACACTTTTGCTTTTATGAACGTGCTAAAGAAAAGTTCAGGTACAGATATTATAGGTACAGTACAGAGGCCAGCATATCAAGCTACCCGAAACTGTCAAATTTTCTCAATAAACTTTGAACCTAATGCTTTAGTAATAAAGTTGAAAATCTATTAAAGAAATTTGAAAGATTGTAGTAGCTTGATGTACTGGCGTTCTGTACATTATTATGTTAAAAGCATTATGAATATTGTGACGTTCGTTTGATTCATGTATGTATGAATGAACTCTATCATAAGTTAATTTTAACACTTAAAAGATCAAAGTGACATTTGGATATATGAATCAGTTTATAAAACTGCTATTAATAAAATGAGACTAACTAGAGTTGTTCCTTGTTGAACCAATTGATAAGGAGTTCCGCGATCATTCCCACGGACTGCCCATCCCGTATCCCGACCCTCTTCCCACCGTACAGTACCAGGGACTCAGACACGCATAAGAGCTCACGTAAAATCTGCTACGTGTCACTGACAAGACCAGCAGACGGTATTTTCTATGCAGGAAACCTTATGTCGTCTGCAATAAGTATCATTTTAATGTGTCTGTACCTGCGGTTAACAGCTGTTACATCGTGCCGTATTGAATAGACTTTACACACAAGGAATAAAGATCACGTTGGCTTGTGATCTGTTCTCCCGCTCTGGGTCGGATGCGACATCGCTTGCTGTATTCTGTGCCCCTAGTAACTCGGTCATATGTTTTCGTTCCGTGGTCGTTACGGTCCTGTGGACCCTTTTGTTTTGGTTTCAATGAATGCGTTTTGTTCGTTACTTTTTCGCTACGAATTAATTGAAGTTAAAATGTAAGTAAGCGTCACCACCCGTTGTTTTATTTTCGTTCTGTCAATGTTTGGAACCTTGAAGCAATAGTTTGAATTCTGCTGTATTATTTTCCGCATATTAAATAACTTTTGCAATAAATTAGTCACGGGTGTTTCTTGTTTATACTCAACAATAAAATGTTTTGAAGAAGTGGTTGAGCTGTTGTAATAAAACTTTTGGAATTTGAAAAAAGGAATAGAAGTTCAATGTCACGTCAAAAATTGTTGTTTATTTTTTGGAGGCAAGTGAATATCCGAACAGTAGGCTTCATAAATGCATTTATAAGTTTAAACCGAAAATGTGAACTCAAATCGCTTGGGTTTTTAGAAAGATCGTCATTTCGTCAAGTGAAAGTCAACTCATTTATTTCAAGTACTATTTGAACGTCAAAAGAAGAAAATAGAATTGATTCTAGGCGCTGCGTTGCTTTTAAATGGTAGTTCCGTAAGGAGAAGAATGGCCAAGAACTCCATACTTAGTTACCCTTTTAAAATGTTTTACAACAATAGGTATATTTTGTACATTAATTATCATTGTTATTTGAAAATGATGTACACACAGCGTCAGTATGTGCTAACCCCTCAAGTTTTAAAATGTTCATTGACTTCGTTACCAATAATCTAAAGAATACTTCTAAAAGAGTTAATTGTTTCGACTTTGATTCGAACCACCGCATCACCGAACGTCATCATATACCGGCAGGTTGACGAACTAGCCAGCGTGCTTATTTAATACTTCAAGCATATAAATGTACAGAAGCGGACATAAGACGTCAGAGACAGAATGATGTTTTAAATTCGTTTAGCGTTAAAAGTATTTATTTAGTAGTATGTGGTGCAAGTGGGCTTTAAGCAGGATGCGCTAAGGTAGCCTAAGAAATTCAAATTTACTTATTTTTTTTGTGTGAATATAATTCTATTAAAAATATTTGTTACCGCCGGGACAGGACGAATCATATTTAAATATACATACAACCTCAGACAAACAAGAAAATTGCAAAAAAACTTAAGTACATTTTAATTTCGCAGGCTACTTTGACGCTTTGGGAAGTACCTGGGTCGTATAGGTCGGGAGCAGACACCGGTGTGTCATCACTGTGCGGCTTGCCCGGAGGATACGGCGCAGCACACGTTGGAGGAGTGCCCAGCTTGGGCAGGGCTGCGCCGTGGCCGCATCGTGGCAATAGGCGGGAGCGATCTCTTGCTCCCGGCCGTCGTTCAATCGATGTTCGAGAGCGTGAGTGCATGGGACAGGGTTGCCCCCTTTTGCGAAGATATCATATCTGCAAAGGAGGCAGCCGAGCGGGAGAGAGAAGACGCATCCGCTCTCCCCTCCCGCAGGAGACGCACCGGGCGCCCGAGAAGGGCGCAAAATGATCTGGGAACTCCATGAGAGGTGGTATGCAGACGGTGGACTAGGGGCGTCCGTCGTCCGACCAGACAGGTCGCCGTTAGCCGGTAAGACTCCGGCATGTCCCTCTGTCGCCCCCACGATGGAGGAAGTCCATGAGGATTTCCACCGAACAAAAAAAAAAAAATGTTTCTTTGACGCTTTCACCTTAAAATATCACATTGGATGACCCTCAAGATTAGAAGCAACATTATGCTGTAAGTGCTACGTAATCGAGTCAGCCTACCGCAGTTCACTGCTGGACATAAGCATCTCCCAGGCTACGCCATAACACCCTGTCCTCCACCTTCCGTATGCAATCTGTCCCAGTCACTTTATTAAGGTTGTCGCTCCATCCAGCTGGGAGGCGTCCCACTCTACGTTTGTCGATACGCGAGCATTGTTTCTTAATAAGGACTAATTACACTATTTTCATGACACCCATACAATATACCAATACTACACAGTTACACACAATATTTTTGATGACAATAGAGAGTATTAAATTAGTCACTTACGTAACACATATTTGTACCAGCACCATATAAGAACATCCTTGGGTACTTACATGGCACTACGAGTACGACTCTGTCTTTAGGCGCGTATTGGCAGAAGTGTAGGCCTATCTAAGCTTATCGGGGTTTAATTTATGGGTCGCCAATGACATTTATTATTAAACAGTATTACTCACAGTTGAGTTGTTTCTGGGTGTCGTGTGTTGTGTGTACAGGAACGTATGTCACGTGACGCCTTTGCCACGTGTTAACTTAGTTATTAGTCAAATTAAACAGCTAACTTTATAAATGGGGTTGACGAGCAAGGCCAAGAGAGGAATACGCTTGTGGCGCTATAATTACGGATTATACGGGGTGTTCGAAAAGTCATGGTTTATCTTTTACCTGCTGATGGGCTACATTGACATCTACCAATAAAAAAAAAATGACCTACCAATAATTTTTTTTTTTCACCAGGGCCGATCAAAAATAAGGTAAAATTTTTTGGTGAAAATTTTAAGTTTGAACCTAAATTTTAGGTATTTAAGAGATGATGAACTTGCTTGTTTTGAGCTTTCTTATATTTAATCGATAGTAGGATGATTCAAGACGAAAATAAAAAAAAAATCTGTACTAGAAAAAGTTTTCATTCGTAGAAATGGCATGGAAAAAACTGATCAAAGGTAGAGATTTTCCAAAATTTCATTAAACATCAAAAAACTCGGAAACCATAAGACTTTTACCATGGTCATTTTTTTTATTGGTAGCTCCCAATGTGGCCCGTCAGTAGGTAAAAGGTAATCCATGACTTTCCGGACTCCAAATATAATTCCAAAAAAAAAAAATTGCTAGGATTTTACTGATTTGGACATGAGTTTTATTCACTTTACGAGAAAAACATTCTTACACTTATTGAGTATACAAAGCACACTAACGCAAAAAGGATCACATAATATGATAGGGACCTCCCCTAAAAAATAATAATAGGAGAGAGGACTTTGGAACAGCCGGTCGATTCTGTAAAAATCTCACCGTGAAATCATAAGTGAAGTGAGCACTTAATAGTGTCAATCCCTAACGAATGACAGCTCACTCCACACTCACTTCACACAAGCTTTCACGGTGAGATGGTTACAGAATCGCACGGCAGGATTATCGTTCTAAGCTTTATTTTTTCATAGTCAACCAATGTCAAGCAACATTTCGCAACTCCGTAATATAAAATTAAGCACGCCAAAAGCCTGTTCTACTATTAAGGCGCCTCCCCGACCAAAACGCCGCGCAAGCCGTTTTTGTGCAGTTTTTCGAAGATATCATGACATTCTATCTAAGATAGACGAACTAACTCAAAAAGGTGTTCGGCTGAGATTGCAATGGGTCCCATCGCATATTGGAATACAGGGCAACGAGAAGGCTGACATGTTAGCCAAGTATGCAGCCAAACACGGAAAAGAAACCAAAATCATCCTTGATTACTCAGAAATGTTGCCTAAATACAAAAATGTTTGTTATGATCATTGGAAGGAATACTTTGACAGAATGTCATTAGAGAAAGGAATATGGTATAAGACCATACAATGTCAGCCTCCTCGTGTACCCTGGCTTATAAATAATAATTTAAGCAGAAAATTTGTAGTTACAGCTCACAGACTCATGTCTGGACATATTCCATGCAACAAATTCGCTTTTTTGATGAAAAAAAATACCTCTTCCAATTGTGAGGTGTGTGGAGTTCTAGAGGACATGCATCACTTGTTAATGGAATGTGTTCGCTATGAGGTTGATAGGAGTAGGCTGTTCAGGGCTTTAAAGTTGAACAAGAACGATATAGGTACATTCCACCAAATATTAAATAAGCCGAGCTCTGAAAATGCGAGAGTTGTTCGACTTTATGGCCCTGATACATTGATCAGTTGGATGTGTATCTTGTATTAGGTTACGATGGGACTGGCATACGCTGTGCGTTATAAAAGTCCCTAAATTTTAAAGAATAAAAAAAAAATAAAAAAAGAAATGTCAACAAAAAAAAATACATTAAATTTCTACATAATCTTGACTCCATAATTGTACATTTTTTTTTAACAGTATGTCTTTAATAAATCTCCTTACATCATCCATTATAAATGCGAAACTTTGTATGTTTACTTCAAGCACGCAAAAACGGCTGAATGGATTTGGAAGAAATTTGCCGCACAGATAGTCCTGGGTTAACAACATTAGGTAGGGTACTTTTAATACCGGCAGTATTTTGCGAATGATTGGCGAATTTTGCGATTGTACCATATCAAATACCAATTTTTTTCTCTCTGGACCCAATTCTAAAGTCCACACAAACAAGTCGCGGGCAAAAACCAGTCAATCCATAAAATTCCGAGAATTTCAGTCTTATCACCTCACACCACATGACCTAATTTGCTAAATACATTTTCTAGGAATGTATTCGGAACAGAAATTAGTTCACGAAGCTAATTGGACAATGACTGGATTAAGTTTATCTACTGTGTTGGTCTAGATTATCCGAACAAATTATTTTTATACTCTGAGCTTAATTTTCAGCCTGATTTTAGACGGGAATATTTAATTTTCTTCTTTGTCTCATACTTTTTAGTTCTGCGGGGCAGTTGCGTAACACGCTATCAGTAGCAATGGGTTTCATTTTGACAGTTCAACAACATTCATTGCGTTATTTACGTTGTTGAGCAGAAACATTTTTCGAACTTATGAAGCAATGGATTAGCTGTACCCTTCAAAATCATTCAGATTGTTATTGAAAGTGTACACAGTAAGGTTGCTGTTGCTGTTCTTTTCTATCTCAAAGGTGTTTTTATTATGCTCGTGTGACTTTTATGAGTTTCTGAATACAAAACCTTATTTATAGTTTTTCCCTTAATTCTAGTTCTCATTTATTTATTTATTATTTAAGCTTTTCGCACACAAAAAGGTACAAGGCGAACTTAATGCCATTAATCATATCATTAAAATTTTGATTATATTTAAGAACGTATAAAAACTAAAATCATTCGAACTATTTTGTTTGACCTTTGCAAATAAATTAATTTAAGTTCAAACAAAAAATAATTTAGCTCGTCAAAAAGTAGGATCATTGACACTTGACTTTTGAATATAATAAGTTCAAATGTAAATTACGAGTAGAACTTGAGATGACCTTGCTTATCTTGTTACTAGGTAGGTACCTATGTATAGTATTATAATGAGTACTATACGCGGAGGACAGGGTGTTGAGGTGCAGCGTGGGAGAGGCATATCGTCGACCGTAGGTTCAATTGAGGTAAGGGACAAAATACGATTTTTCAGGAGAGGCCGTCTAAGTTTTTTTTCGGACTAAATCGCCCATAACTTTTTTTGTTATTAACTTTTTTCGGGTCTGATTTCACACATAAACTTGTATTTTAGTGCTCTATCTACATGTGTAACATTTATTTAAATGAGTTAGCTATTTAAGAAAATAGATGTCCCTTACAACAACGTATTTTGTTAGTAATGTCCCTTACTGACCAAGTATCTTGTAGTCCCGTCCCTTACATTAAACTGACCTCTACGTTGGATCCAATCTATTAATGAAAAAATAGTGTAAAGAGATTTTTGACAGAAAATGAAGTACACACTTTTGACGTACGTAATGGTAATTCGTTGATTGGAGAGACCCTTACCTTATTTGAAGTGGATTGGCGGCGATAATTACACCATTTCAAGTTCCTATATTGCATAGTTTTTCAGATACATTGTTATTATGGGGCTGACTCGAAATTTGGATCCAAAAATCATTACAGTAAGGGACATTTTTCTTAAGCTAGAATTTTTTCATATCCACCATTCGATAGAGCGAAAAATTCTGAACAAAACTGTATACTCAACTCATTTTAGGTATTTTGTCCCTTACCTTAATTGAACCTACGGTCGACGATATGTCCAGCGGTGACCTGCGATAGGCTGAGTTGATGGAGTAGCATAATCAGCCTACAATGTTCCCACTGCTGCGACATATGCCTCCTCTTTGGGACAGGGACTGGGCCATAATCTACCACGCGGGCCCAGTGCGGGTTGGTGAATATCACATGTCTTTGAATTTTTGTTTCTGGACATGCCGTTTCCTCACGATATTTTCCTTCACCGTTTTGTCAGTGGTGATGAAATTATTATCATAAAGTAAAGCGCCTACCTGGGTTCGAACTCACGACCTACAACTCGTAAGTCTGGGCTATTACCACTGGGCCATCACTGGTCTTCACGGAAATGGATCATAGCCAATTCTGTCACCACGTATGTCAAACATCACCAATTCGCAATACCATTTACAACCTCAAGGATCTACATAAAAGGCATTGTTTAAGTTTGACTCAAGTGACGTTCGTGCACATTGTCTCTGCCTATCCTGTTTTGGGTCAAGGCCTATTTCCGCATTTCAAAGATTGAGGTGCGACACTGCCTTTTACCCTGCTGCCTTGGTATATTTGCAAACCTTGACCAAGTACGTAGGTCTATTTGGTTTCTCAAGTCAACAATAGTTTGGTTATGTGATTGTTTGTCGGGCTGCTTCATGTAATTATTTAAAGGAAAGTTGTTTACAATGCGAGGAATATAATAGGAATACTTATTAAATTGGTATGGTTGAATAATACCTACTTCTATTGTTTCTGTTAACCTGGTTACGTGGGCTGCCACGTGGTGGTGCCTTACCATGTTTAGAATTGGAATAATTCAACTTAGGGCTGATTTTTCCAACGTCAGATAATTTTATCCGAGGAATAATTTTGAATTTTTGATAGTTTTTTCATACAAAATCTGTCCGACGTCAATTTTATCCCACGAAAAAAAAATATCTGTTCGTTTGAAAAATTGGCCCTTAGTCTACTAGTTGCCTAATTAATGGCAGTCTACTGATGGATAAATACCGCTCCCAAGTTCCAATGTACCCCACATTGGATAGTTCCAGCTTTCCATAAAATCTAATCAAACTCATGTGTGTTCGGTCCATCTGTGGACCAATATCCATGTCCATTTACGATTCGCTGTTTTCATTCGTAGATTCGTTTTATTCATCATTGGCAGCCTTGTTCCACCCACCCACTGCTGAGTATAGGCCTCCTCACTTTCGTGATATGCTTCCCTGGTATGTGCGAGTCTCATTCAGGTCTTCTCCTCGATCTGCTGTAGATCCGTGTGCTTGACGGCAATAAGACCGTAAATTACAAGGTTTTAATAGCCTATTTTCTGTGGAAATAAACGACCATTAAATTATTTAACTTTTATTCATACCTCGTAGTAATAAAACCGTACAAATATTCCCATAATTTCGGCAGCTGTTTGGAAAAGTACCAGGGTCTCATTGTAGTGAAACCGCTGTTGGTTGACAATGATTTCAGTTACATCATTTAATAGGCCATCGTAAAGTCGACTGTTTTTGGCATTGTGTTGCAATAGACTCTAAAGTAGGTACAAACTACCTGTGTGAAGTAGAACAATGACAGTTGCAACTGTCACTTTTTTAACAATCAAAATCATCTCCAGCTGGATAATTTCTGGCTAATGTAGGTATCTGGAAGATAATTTGGTTCTTACTAATACTGATATTTAGATTTATAATGTTTTTTTTTTTTAATTAGAGAGAGGCCCTTTATCTACAGTGGATATAAAAAGTTACCTTTTTCGAAAGGCTGCTTAGATTAATATGACTTCAGGGATCAAGACGATAGTGAAGATAGCATAAACAACCTATAATGTAACCTGTAATACAACGTGTAACGTTAAATGCGCAAAACCTGAAAATAGTTTGATCAGAATAACGAGCAGAATTAATTGACCCACTTTTTAATATTGGTCACATTTTTCAAAAAAATCTTCATTAAAAACGTTGCCGTGTCTATTTATTAATAGGTCAAGCAACCCAATGTCAGCGCGGCGCAGCGGCCCGGTGACGACTCCTTCCTCGATAAAGCGTCGTTGCAGACGCAAGAAACGATCAGAATGGCCAGTAAAACTAAAACAGCACATAAAACCTTTAGAATTTTTTTAATGGTTTATTTTCTCTGTGAAATAATTCAATTGAATTAAAAATCAGTTGGGGTGTCTGAGATTTTGCGCATTTAACGTTACACGTTGTATACTGTCCATTCCAAGGTTGCCTGGAAGAGATCGCAGAAAGCGATAAGGCCGCCCATTGTATGTTTTTGAATTGAATTGAATTATGTTTATTGTAATAATTGATTTACATAAATATTTACAAAATAGGGCCTTACACTAGAGGTAGGTATCTGTTTTGTAGTAATAATCGTATTTTTTTTTGTTATGTTATTTCTGGTAGCCCACGGACTCGGTGCGGCTTGATGGATGTCAAATGTCTTCGGTTTTTTGGTTCTAGGACATGGCGGTTTCCTTACGTTCTCCTTCACCGTTCTGAGAGCAGTAGTAATGAAGTTAAATATACAAAGCAAAGTGCCTGCCTGGGTTCTAACGACCTACAGCTCGTAAGTCGGGACTACTGCTTCACTCGATGATAGAAGATAGCATCCTTTACTATCTGGACCATAGAACAGATAAAATTTTAGAGCATTCCCGTTTGAGCACCTATTTTTAGAGCACCTATGCATGGAGCACCATTAGGTATTCCCATTAGCAGAAGTACCAATTAATATTTTAACGTGGTGCTCAAAGGGGAACAATAAAAAATATTCAACTTTATTCCCTTTTGAGCACCTACGGTGCGGCAGCCTCTAGTAATGGGGTGTATAATAAAACATATCGATAAAAATGGCAGTACTTTTATCATCATATTAATCTTAGGGACCTAACGAATTATTATTAATATCACAATCAGCCTTATGTTCTTTTCTTGGTACCTCACTAACTTAAGACAAATAAATGAAATCACATTCCTCGTAAACAACAGTACAGTCTTTGTTTATTGTTTTTAGTTAAATAAAATTTCTTATTAATACTTACATATATACAAGTAATGTTTTTAGTCATTTTGAAAAAAAAAAAAAAACTACATAATTGAATCACAGGCCTGTTAGTCTAGTGGTCAGTGGCCCTGACTGCTATACACAAGGTCGTGGGTTCGATTCCCACCCAGGACAAATGTTTGTGTGATGAGCACGATCATTTGTTCTGTAATTTATCTATAATATGTATGTATTTAGAAATATATATGTGTGTTTATCAGTTGTCTAGTACCCATAGCACAAGCTCTGCTTAGTTTGGGACTAGATGGCGTTGTGTGAAAGTTGTGGAATATTATATTATTATTATTATATTAATCGGTCATTTCAAAAACCACTTAAGTCACAAAATAATAATTTTTCAGAAATCAATAAAAACTTTATCATACATAAACAAATGAGTTTTAAAGGAATTTTTTATGTTTAATTTAATATTTGAGTAGTAAAAAATAAAAATAGCGTATAACCTTTACAGTTTATTAATAGAAATAATGAAAAAAAACTGAAAAACCGTTCTTGATTTAAGTTGTTTTAGCGAGAAATAGGGTTAGTGGTAGGTATATAATTTAACCAAAACAATCGTAGTAATCATATTTTTTATTGCTTATAATTAAGAATTACACTTAAAAATAATCTTATTAACATTTTACATTTGTACTAATTTGTCATGTTTTAATATCTTTATGGTACAGACGCCAGCACATCAAGCTACTACAATCTGTCAGATTTCTTTAATACAGTTTCTACTTTATCGCTAAAGCATAAGGTTCAAAGTTGATTGGGAAAATCTGACAGTTTCGGGTAGCTTGATGTGCTGGCGTCTGTACATAGTCATATTCTCCATCATACTCATCTGCATTATCTTCAACTTTTGCAGTTGACCAGCTAAAAATGTTGTTATAAAATGGCATATGCTCTTCCAGAATGCTATCTTGAACTTGTTTTAAATCAATATATGCAATGAACGTCTTTCACGCGGTATTATTAAAAGAGGAAGGAATGTATTGACTTAAGTTGTTTTTACCCAGAATACGCATCTACCTTTGAGGAAACATTTTCAGCAAAAAAAAGCATGTTTGAAAAAATGTGACTTGGAAATAATAATTAGCCTTATGTTACTTTCTAGGTAGGTACCTCACCTACATAGACAAATAAAAGAAATCACATTCCTCGTAACATCAGTAGTATTTACGCTTTTAGTTAAATAATATTTCTTAATAATACTTACATTTAATAAACAAGTAAAGATTTTAGTTGTTTTAGAAACAAAAAATATGAACTCTATATCAGTTATAGAAACTTTTGGTAGTAGTAATAATATGTAAAAAAATAAATATAAATATATTTTTCTGGTCTTGTTATGGCCAAACCCATAAAACTAATAATTTTCTTGAGAGCCACTACTCGACTCTTAACAAGATCATTAATAAAAACAGTGCAAAGAATTTATGTGTTTTAAAACAAAACTGCAACAATTACAGTGAAATTCGCCAAGAAATGGGAAAATCAAACCCCAAAAAGATGCGAAAAGAAGGAATCTATTGATCATTGCAATAGTTGAAGAGTACAAAAGTGGACTTATTACAATTGGCTGCTTAGTAAAGCTGCTGTTATATTCGAGAGTGACAGAGACAAGTGAAACGATTGCTTGCAAAAGACACACTGATTTATTCGCAGTAAGGTGAATACTTAAAGCGTGGACGCAGCCACGCACACATACACAACATCTCCTCCCCTTATTACAAGTAACACTGTTAACAATTTCAAAGTAATTAAAAGAAACCTTTGTAATCAATTCTTGGGATATTGCGTAACAACATTCGGGATAACGGATTACCTCTTTGTATATTTTGCTCGTCATTTTGCGCTGGGTTATTGCTACTACCTGACGAAGCCTCATGGTACTCATTTAAGTCATCGCTCTGAACGGGCGGTGTAGATTGTTCTGCCGTTGTTTGACTTTCTTGGTTCTGAGTTGTTGTTGGTTCTGCTTCGGATGCCCTTTCACCTTCCCCCGTCGCTGTTAGATCGGATCGCTTTGATTCTGGTGATAAATCGCTGTTATCCTGTTGTGATAATCCTTTCATTTGGCTTTCGCAATCCCAGTTGGTTTCATCACTAACTGATGTACCCTTATATGATATTATTTGGTTTTTATGTTTCCTAACGGTTAACAATGTGTTAATGTCTTTAATCAGATACATAACGGTTCCTAATCGTTTTACAATAGTACCCCGGTTCCACTTATATTTATTCATAATGTTGTGCTTATATAAGACACTATCACCCACCAAAAATGTTTGTTTGTTTTTACCACCGTACGATTCAACCTGTAAGCACTGTTTTTGTTTCACAGCATTAGATACGTTTGATGAAGATGATGACGCAACCAGTTTTGGGCTGATTAGGTCTAGACGCGTTCTAAGATCTTTACCGTACACTATTTGAGCCGGTGACAATCCTGTTGTACTATGAACTGAGTTTCTGTAATCGAAAAGGTACTTCAACAAATTTAATTTATTTTGCCGTACATTGCTGTTTGTTAAAATACACGACTTAATTCCTTTTTTTACAATTTTAACATAGCTCTCGGCTTGACCGTTACTAGCCGGGTGATAGCTTGGTGATGTAATGTGTGATATGCCGTTAGATTTACAAAACTTATTGAACTCTTGAGATACAAAGGCAGTTCCATTGTCACTAACAATAGTTTGCGGTACTCCGAATCTAGACATAAAATCATATAATTTGTCAATCACGGCTAACGACGTTGATGTGTTTATCATGTCATAAACCTCCACCCATTTAGAGTGGGCGTCTACGACTACTAGAAACGTGTGCCCCTGAATAGGTCCTAGAAAGTCTATATGTATTCTTAAAAAAGGACTGGTAGGGTAATCCCACGGGGAAAGCGGCGCGCGCGGAGGGGACGGTCGTAATTGTGTACACACCATGCATGAGCCTATAATTTTTTCCAACTCACTGTCTATGCCCGGAAACCAAAACCGCGCCCTAGCTGCAGCTTTTGTTTTTACGATGCCTAGATGTGAACTATGTAACTCTGACGTAACTCTGTCCCGCAACCTTTCCGGCAAAATTACCTTGTGTCCCCTCATAAGACACCCGTCTTCGTACGAAAGCTGTAACTTACAACCAAAGTAGGGTTTCAGTTTTAAATCTGTATTTTTTTTTGGCCATCCATCTAATACATATTTAATTACAATTTGTAAAACGTCGTCTTTACGCGTTTCTTCTCGCAATTCTGTAAGCGTTACTGGTAAGCTCCCATCTACTACAAAATTAATATAAGCAGCGCGATCGATGGACGACGATATCTCTAATGAGTCATTCCCCCACGATGCGACACGATCGCCGCCAGCGCAGTTACATGGCCCCGCCCCCTTCGTACTATGTCTCAGCTGAGGCTCCGACAGACTGGCCCGTGATAAGAAATCCGCGCAATTGTTATTGCTACGTACGTACTCTATTGTATAGTTATATGCACTGAGGAATAAGGCGTACCTCTGAAGCCTATTAGCTGATACTTCCGGAATTCCTTTGTGCGGCCCAAAAATTGATATCAATGGTTTATGGTCTGTCCTTAAAACGAATGGATCGGACCTTGCGTATAAATATTGATGGAACCGTCGTACACCGAAAATGATGGCTGTGGCTTCCTTCTGTATCTGAGCATAATTTTTCTCTGCCGCATTGAGAGTGCGGGAAGCAAAAGATATAGGACGTTCCGAGCCGTCTGCTTCTATTTGTGATAACACAGCGCCCAAACCGGTTGGAGACGCATCAACAGTGAGAATTAATTTTGCCTTATGATTAAAATGTGCTAGCACTTGGTCTGATGCTAACAACTCTTTTATTTTTATAAAAGATTGGTTATGTAACTCGCTCCAATTCCATTTTGTCCCTTTTTTAAGCAGTTCATAAAGCGGGCTTAAAATACTAGAAGCACTTTTTACAAAATTTCGGTAATAGTTCACTAAACCCAAAAATGACTGCAGTTTATTTACATTTGTGGGCACTGGTGCTTCAACGATTGCCTTGACCTTCTCAGGCGACTTTTTAAGACCCTGCTTATCGATTTTATAACCCAAGTAATCTATCTCATCTTTAAAAAATTCACACTTTTCTTTTTGCAATACTAATCCTGCATCTTGTAATCTCCGCAGCACCGCTTTGAGCCTTTGTAAATGTATGTCTGTGGTTGGACCTGTTATAAGAACATCATCAAGTAAACAGAGGACTCCATCCATATTGGACAGGACACATTCCATCGCTCTCTGAAAAATTGATGGCGCACTAGACAACCCAAATACCATACGGGTATACTTATACAACCCACGATGTGTATTAATGCACGTATATTTTTGGGAGTCTTCGTCTAACAAAAACTGGTTATACGCCATCGACAAATCAATTTTTGAAAATTGTTGTCCCCCATGTAATCTACTGAACAGTTCGTGAACCGTGGGCAAAGGATATTGCTCCACGATCAGCTGTTTGTTTATGCTAACCGAGTAATCTACACATAGTCTAACTGTCCCGTTGCGCTTTAACACAGGTACAATTGGTGACGCATACTCCGCATGTTCAACCGGTTTCAATACACCTAAAGCAACTAAACGGTCGATCTCATTATTAATTTTATCTTTTAAAGCGAAAGCGATTGGGCGCGCTTTAAAAAATATTGGTTGCGAGCCGGGTTTGATTTGTAATTTGACTTTATACTTATTAAACGCTCCTAATTTGTCAGAAAAAACATCTGGGAACTGTGATCTCAATTGTTCAAACATATTGTCTGTCTTGTTTAAGTACTTACACGGTAATAATTCCAATTTAAATTTTGAAATAAAATCTCGGCCTAATAACGGAGGCCCAGTACCACTACTTACTACGTAAACATTGAGGTCATGTGTCTGACCACTGTATGTGACAGGTAACCGTGATGATCCGACGCAATTTATTTTATTACCAATATAAGTAAATAATTGCTTCGTAGTCGGTGACAATGGCCTGCCTGAGAAATAGTTACTGTATGTAGTTTGTGATATAACCGTAACCGCTGACCCGCTATCAATTTCAAATTGCAAATCTACCCCCAAGATTGTCACCGTCTCAACCATTGGTTCACCATTTTTACAAGTAATTTTAAAAAGCTTACCATCATCATCTTCACTCACGTCACTAGTGGCAATGTAATTTACTTTTTTACACATTCTTTGTAGATGACCCGTAATGTTACACTTTTTGCACTTGTATTTTGCGAAACGACATTTAGACGACGTATGATTTGACCGACCGCACACCAAACACTTTTCTTTCGATTCCGCACTTTTCGTTGTTGCTTGGCCAATCTTGTACAGCTGCTGCTCTGGCTGCCCCGCGAGATGCGCGGTGGCTGCTGCCCCGGCGCTTGCGCTTCGTAACGTCTCCGCTAACTCGATCGCCTTAGCCAGCGTCAGTTTCGTCAAGTCTTGAGAAAAGAGTTTGTCCCTCTCTCGTCCCGGCAACATCGCCATTACGAAACGGTCTCTCAGCGCTTCTTCCACATTGCTGAACCCACAGTGAGCGGTTAGCCCACGTAGTCTCGCTGCCCATTGTGTCGGTGTTTCACCTGCTTGCTGCGATGCTGCATAAAAATTACATCGCTCACCAAACCCGCAGCGTTTCGGCGTGAAATGATCGTCTAACAATTTTAATATGTCTTGATATGGCACTTCTTGCAGCTCCTTCGGTAATGCTAGATCCGAAGCGAGTTTATAGGTGCCATCCGTGAGTGCGCTCAGCAGTATCGCACGTCTTTTGGTTCCTGTCACGTCCTTTACATCAGTGATGTCGTTCGCTATAAACCACTGTGCCAGTCGACTCCTGTAAGTCTTCCAAGAGTGTACAGTATGATCAAACGTTGATAGAATTCCAAATTGGTGAATCGACATTTTTTTTTTTGTTTGTGGGTACTCGTCGCCAATGTTATATTCGAGAGTGACAGAGACAAGTGAAACGATTGCTTGCAAAAGACACACTGATTTATTCGCAGTAAGGTGAATACTTAAAGCGTGGACGCAGCCACGCACACATACACAACAGCTGCGATTTTAAAATAGTAAATTGGTGTGTTGATTAGTGTGGCATATTTTTTGTAACAACTTCAAATGGAACTGATTGTGATATTTAAAAAGGCTGATTAATTGACTGATTATTATACTAAGAATTTGTAAAACAACCCTACAAGTTCAGTTATTAGTCGTTCTAGAAACGAAAAGTATGAACTCTATTTCAGTTATAGAAACTATTGGTAGTAGTATTTTTTCTTTCATCAAAGGTTCTGTTTAGAAGGCTTCTAAGAAATACTGTATTTACTAGTTCCATGTGGCTATAAGATTAATAAGCATAGCGTTATTAATACATTTTCAAGTTAAATAGTGATAATTTAAATCTTAGAAAAATATATTTATATTTATTTTTTAACATATTATTACTACTACCAAAAGTTTCTATAACTGATATAGAGTTCATATTTTTCGTTTCTAAAACAACTAAAAGCTTTACTTGTTTATTAAATGTAAGTATTATCAAGAAATATTATTTAACTAAAGGCGTAAAGACTACTGATGTTACGAGGAATGTGATTTCTTTTATTTGTCTAACCTTTACTTGTATATATGTAAGTATTAATAGGAAATTTTATTTAATTAAAAACAACAAACAAAGACTGTACTGTTGTTTACGAGGAATGTGATTTCATTTATTTGTCTTAAGTTAGTGAGGTACCTAGAAAAGAACATAAGGCTGATTGTGATATTAATAATAATTCGTTAGTTCCCTAAGATTAATATGATGATAAAAGTACTGCCATTTTTATCGATATGTTTTATTATACACCCCATTACTAGAGGCTGCCGCACCGTAGGTGCTCAAAAGGGAATAAAGTTGAATATTTTTTATTGTTCCCCTTTGAGCACCACGTTAAAATATTGATTGGTACTTCTGCTAATGGGAATACCTAATGGTGCTCCATGCATAGGTGCTCTAAAAATAGGTGCTCAAACGGGAATGCTCCAAAATTTTATCTGTTCTGTGATCTGGACTTACTCATTTTGTCCATCAGCCGGTCGATTCTGTAAAAATCATAAGTGAAGTGAGCACTTAATAGTGTTAATCCTTAGCGAATGACAGCTCACTTCCCGCTCACTTCACCTAAGTTCTCACGGTGAGATTTTTACAGAATAGTACTGCTGTTCTGTATACTCCGACCTACAGTGAAATTTCTCCACTCTGAATTTTCTCCCTAAGTTCGAAATTATGTGAGTTTTTATTATGTTTCTCAAAGATATTATGAGAATGAACCCGCGGTAGGTACTCTAACTAAAATCGGCCTTTCGTAAACAACCGTGTCTACAACTGCGGTGAGGTTTTTCTCGTACATTTTCTCTTAAAACTTTGGTAAGCAAGGAACAATGAGTTTTTTCACCCCTAGATAGTACGACTTGCTGGTAGCGTCTGTCGCTTTACGCCAACCCCAGGGACTTCGTCTTGTTTACAATTTTATCAATACAGGTGGTACCTATATTGTATCGGAAAATAACGTTCACTTTTGCTACAGGACTGATTGCTGTTGACTTCAAATTCGGAAAATACAATAATTGAACCTTTTAGACGATAAATCAATTATATCTAATTTTAATCAATAATGAAAATTTTTGAAACAATAAACAAAACAGTTTCTACGTTTCTGCTTAGTTTCTAACGCCACGATAACTATGTTTTTCATTTATTGATATCTTCACAGAATATCTATCGACTTATTTACTGTTTCATGTCTATTGTTATATGTATATATTTACGTAGATTGGTATAATATACTTTATGTATGTATTTATTTTATCGTGTAAATAGTACACCACAGACTACCTACAATATTTGTCTCTCCTTCCCTTTTCAATCCATCCAAAGGTTGTCTTTAAAAGATCGCTCTTAGCGATAAGACCGCCCATTGTGTCACCCTTTGTAAAATTTCTAAATTTATATCTGTAATCTATATGGTGTACATAATAAAGAGTATTCTATCTATCTATCTATCTATCTACTTAAGTAGGTAATTATCTGAATAATCTAAATGAATAATATTGTAAGCAAATGGTTGTACTAGGACTTCATGAGCTAACCATAAACTCAATAAACCCATGACTTTATCTATTGCTATGATTAAAAAAATGGCGGCAATCGTCATAATATTATCATATGACACTACATTATCTATGGTAAGGTTAAACCATAAACAAGATACATTCACCTTGTGAAACCCCATGCAGTTTAATGAGATGCCACACTGTATGAAGAGCTTATTTATTTTCAGGTCTTTTTAATCAATAAATTGGAGACTGATGGATCGAAAATTGTTTTTCATGTAGAAAATTATAAAATCACGTCTTGTTGTTATTGTCTATTAAACACATTTTATTTCATCCTTAGTTTCCGAGACGACTTCCAGTGATCCTAATTCATTGCTCTCGAGTGTAGATTTCAAAGTTTTCTAATCACGGAAATTGGCCTAAAACCTAGCCGATCTACAATGTAAAAATCATACCGTGGACACTTAGATGAAGTGAGCTGTCATTCCACCTGATGACAGGAAATGGCACTAATGACAGCTCACTTCAAACTCACTTCACTTAAGTTTTTACGGTGAGATTTTTACAGAAAAGGCCGACAGTTCTTATTATTTAACTTATATTCACCCACTCGTCTGCTGGCTATATTACTCTTCAGCAGGGTAATTGCTCAACACACTAAGTTTTGACAGTTCAGTAACATTCATTGCGTTATTTACGTTTTTGATTTTTCACATAATGAAACAATGGAGGGACTTGTGGCTAAGTACTAATAGCCGCACGGGTCGATCGATCAGGTTATGTTAGGCTTGCCGCGGTTGGTCCGTGGATGGGTGACCATCTTCACGTACCACGACCCTTCCGTGCCTCGGAAAGCACTTCAAGCTGTTGGTCCCGGCTGTCATTCGTGGATCTTTGACAGTCGTTACGGGTCGTCAGAAGCCCGAAAGTCTGACAACCAGTCTTACCAATGGGTATCGTATTTCCTATATACTGGGTTGTGGAGGTCCGATAGGCAGTCGCTCCATGTAAAATACTGGTATTCTGCTGCATCCGGTTAGACTGGAAGCCGACCCCAACATAGTTGGGAAAAGGCTAGGCAGATGATGATGACGCAATGGATTAACAATATCCTTGATTGTTTTTGATAGTGTGTTACGCAATTAGGAAGCAGCTTTGTATGGAGCAGCTAGGCTATCACGACAAAGTAGTCAGATAAGCTTAGCTGTTCTTTTTCTTCTTCATCATTTCACCCACTGCTGGCTGTAAGAACCTATCTTTCCCCATAAAGTTTAGTTATTATTAAGGCTCAATTCACACAGTCCTCCTTATCACAATATACCGATGGGTTCACCTTGTGCCCACCCCTTTATGCTGAGGTCGTGTAAGCACCCGATAAAAGTAAATAATAGTCGAGGCTAGGAAGGCCTTCTGTCACACCGTCGCGTAACAGAGAAATAACACGGAGACATTATGGTAATTGTATTTCCTTCTTGTCAATTATATGTGGTATTTTAAATGATTTGATTGTTTTTATATATCTATTATTTTTATGTAATTTGATATTGAGTGTGTTTTTAAAGGCTGCGAAAAACTGCTTTGTCTTGGAGCATTTGTTTGAAGGCCAGCCGGTCGATTCTGTGAAAATCTCACCGTGAAATCATAAGTGAAGTGAGCACTTAATAGTGTCGATCCCTACCATTACAGAATGACAGCTCACTTCCCGCTTACTTCACCTAAGTTCTCACGGTGAGATTTTTACAGAATAGCACTGCTGGTTTATTTTAAGAGAAAATATTTATTTATTTATTCAACATCACTATCATTACAGGAATTTCCTAATTTAATAGTATGGCCACAATTAGAGTAATATAATATGTAGTATACAGTAACTAGGTGACATCTATGTTAATTGCTGCTAAATATTTTGTCGTGTATCGGAATATTATTTTGCTCCTCATGTAAATCTCACAGCTATAATAGTTATTTATGCAACTGTTGTATAATAAGGGGAATTAAAACACGAATGTGGGTTTATTACACGAGGCGAAGCCGCGTGTGATAATAGTATCACATGAGTGTTCACATGAGTTGCATACAAGACTTTATCTACACCCATGATATGAATCCTCTATAAAAGGTTCTGAAACCATTGGGTGTAGATAAATGTTTATAGCATGTACTTTATTAAATTCTTAGTTTCCGTAAAGCTAGTTCTCAGTGACTGGGAAAATATTTAATGCGTTTGCCTTCTCCCCACCTGCGGGCTTGGAGTCTATCAAACTCTTTTTCTCCTTTTAATTTATTTTATATCTTACCCAATTTATACACTGATAAATTCCCAGTCCGGTGTAACAGCGTCCCTTCAGCAAATAAGTCAAACGTTACATTTGACCCCGCTTGCTGAGGTTAGCCCCATACAAGGTTATACTGCACAACACAGTCTTACACTCAGCGAGGGTTATAAAAGCTTAGCCGTTTGTATTGGGATTTTCCGCAATTCACTTGTCTTTTTACTGTTTTTTATTGTGTGATTTCTGGTCTAAGATTTTGAGTGACAAATTAAATAAATATCTAGCTAAGAGCAGCAAAATACTTTGGGTTTTAATTGGATTTATAAGTCTTCTTCGTCATTATCACCATAATTGGGCGTCTAGATTCACCTACTGCTAAGAATAGACACAGCATATATTGGCCAGGGTAGCATGTCACAAAAGAGACCCCTCTCTTTTGTGCCATGCTACCCTGGTCTGTCCGATTCGTAAGTCTTAGTGCAAATACGTAGATCTTAACAGAAGCTTATTTCAACTTGAGTTTAGGCACCTAGAAAATGGGTACATAATATCAACTTGGCGATCAGTAGATCTGTTATTTGGAGCAGACGTTTACTCCCAGATCACGCTTGGAAGAATGATCAAAGGTCGTGACGTCACATGACCCATCGTGCAACAAACATACTTAGGCTGGCTACTATGCCACATGTCAAAACTACAAAATGACAACGCAACGTGGTGTTGAACGATCTGGAGGGTAAAAAACCGAGCCAATTTCTCAGTGGAACAACATTGCATAACTGTATTTATCTTTCATGTAACTAAAAGGCATTGAATTCATTTCAATTACAAGCCAGTTTTATTTGATAACCCAATGAAATTTAAACCGTACCTACACGATGCTGCCATTATTATTGATCGCAATGAATTGGAAGGTTGATTAGGATTTATAATCGCTGTTCACCGGGTCATCTAGTAGGAAATAATTTTCAGAGAGATAGAGTGTTCAACTTCTTCTGGTATTGGTATGACACGAGGCATGTATGCTCCCGATGTATTATAATGAGAACGGTTCATCTTCTTCTTCTCCTTCTACCTTTTGTCATTGAAACCCTACGATGGCAAAAATTACAAAACATTTTTGGCCCAAAATTCAGCTGCGCTAACTCCGCTCACTGACGCAGTCATAAGAATATCAACTGCACAGGCGACAGTATGTGGCGCAGGATGGAAGGTGGGTGGGCAATTGTCTGTGGGAAGGCGTCGCATACGTACCTGAGATCTGCAGGGTAATTGCGTAACGCACTATCAGTAGCATGTTATATATGTTGTTTTCATTTTGACAGTTCAACAACATTCATTGCGTTATTTAAGTTGTTGAGCAGACACATCTTTCCAACATATGGAGCAATATGATTCAAATTGATAGTAATAGTGTGTTACGCAATTAGGGTGTTGAGCCGACCATGAACACGCATCTGTGGAGATGTCTTTGCTCCGGCCGACTTGGGTTCGAAGTCTGTTTAGAGATTTCTAAGTCGGTCACGGTAACATATGGTAAATAAGTAAAAAATAGTAGTGTGGCTGCCCACTGCACAGTGCACAGTACGCCAGACGAACATACAACGTCTAACGTTAAATGCGCAAAACCTAAAAATAGTTTGATCAGAATAACGAGCAGAATTAATTGAACCACTTTTTTAATATAGGTCACATTTTTCAAAAAATCTTCATTAAAAACGTTGCCGTGTCTATTTATTAATAGGTCAAGCAAGCCAATGTCAGCGCGGTGCAGCGGCCCGGTGACGACTCCTCCCTCGATAAAGGGTCGTCGCAGACGCAAGAAACGATCAGAATGGCCAGTAAAACTAAAACAGCACATAAAACCTTTACAATTTTTTAAAAGACTTATTTTCTCTTTGAAATAGGTCAATTGAATTAAAATCAGCTGGGGTGTCTGAGGTTTTGCGCATTTAACGTTACACGTTGTATAGTAAAAGCAAATGAGAAAAATTGCGTTTTATTTTTTCGACAGACTACTAAAAGTCTCGTTGGCGAGATGATCTACAATCCACTTACCTATAATAAATTTATAACCCAATAACACTATCTTCTAAAACAGTTTCGCTCAGGAAAATGATGTTACTATTTTCAAGCACTAAACTACTTATGATCTCATATATAAAAGGTTCGAGAGTCAACTGAACTGTAAAGTTCACAGCTTACGAGTACAACGGAGGACAGGTCAGTAACCTCTCAAATTTTATGCAGTATATAAACAAATCGATCTTTCACACGTGCTTATGTATCTACTGGTTTAATTTACTTGTTGGATAAGTTAATTTGTGATCAGCTGTTTAGATACTTGTTTAAGACTAATTAAACTTCAATGCACGCGACTTCTATTTTTAGAAGTTTGCTTTTGCATACCTATAGTATGTTAGCTGATAACAAATATTCTGCCATAGATTGGTGCCATGTTTGCCAAACAGCGGGGTAATTGCGTAATATACTAACAGTAGGATTGGCATTCATTTTGACAGTTCAGCAACATTCATTGCGTTATTTACATTGTCAAGCAGACAAATTTTTCGAACATATGAAGCAATGGATTAGCAATATACTTCAAAATGATTCAGATTGTGCATGATACCTATTTGTTGAATTGTCAGAAATTTTACTTCTCCTTTCGCAGGTCTGCTGGAAGAAATTTCTTAAGAAATAAGCAGTACCTTTGTACTCCAATTATGATTATGTGGGTGTGTGTGTGTTGTGTTATGTGTGTTATATGTTTTTTACTGTGTTTACATAAATAATAAAATAAATAAATACATTTTCGACAGGCACTCTCACCTAATATCAAGGCGATTCTGCGGCTACATTCGTCCCAATCCCAATCCTCTTAATTGTTCTGTGATGTGCTTCCATTTATTAATTTCTATTTCGTGAGTTAAATTATCACTTTTGCCGAATAAAACGTCTCTGTTTTTATCGATTAGGCCTAAAATTGTTAATTTGGCGTCCATTTCAAATAGCAAACAAAAATGAAGCTCAGACGTAAAATTGTAATATTTTTTTTATATTACCCTCATGTTCTTTATTAAACGGCACTTGTCGCGAAAATTCGACTTATTTGTCAAACACTGACAAAATTGTCGGATTGTCACGTTTATTAAATAGGCCCCAGGCAACTTGCTCAAGCTGAACTTTTCTGCGCCACTGTAGTATCATGTAGGTTCTACAACATTATTCACTATCTATAATTCTATACTAATATTGCCCAAAGGGAGGGGAGAGGGCTATGCTTGGAGTTTCCCTGCGTGATCGAATCAGAAATGAAGACATCCGCAGGAGAACCAAGATAACCGACATAGCCCGAAGAATTGCCAAACTTTAGTGGCAGGGCACATCGCTCGCAGAACTGATGGCCGATGGGGCCGAAAGGTTCTGGAGTGGCGACCGCGTACCGGAAGACGTAGCGTTGGAAGGCCTCCCACAAGGTGGACCGACGACCTTGTGAAGGCCGCAGGAACCCGTTGGATGCGAGAAGCACAGAACCCGTCGAAGTGGAGTTGCTTGGGGAAGGCCTACGTCCAACAGTGGACGTCTTTCGACTGAAATGATGATGATGATACTAATATTATAAAGAGGAAAAATTTATTTGTTTGTAAGTTTTATGTAGGTGGTAAATGGTCATCATATGGCGTCCAAAATTTGTAATTTATTATATATTTTTATATTATTGTTTTGATTATTAGTTTTTAATTTGATTTGATTTTATTCGAGTTATTTTGATTTATTTTAAGTTAATTTCTTTTGTTTATATTAATTTGATTTATATATTTTATTTTATTTGATTTGATGTGCTCTAATTTGGTTTTTATCTTTTTAATTTAATTTATTTATAATGTTTTCTAGTAATTTGTGTTGTGTGGTAATCAATGGGTGTTCTTTAACTGAAATGAAATAAATTTATTTATTTAATTGCTGGAACTACCAGTCGGAATTAAAAAAATATTTTTTCCAATTTTGAGGAAGGCTTTAGGCTAATCACGCTATGACCCTAAGGTGCCGACCAAAAAGAGAAGAAGTCTGAAAGAATACTAAGCGAAATCGAAGTAATAGCGCGGGCAGGCGATGCGATGCGACGGGGTGGGGGAAGAAGAAATTTCACGCGGACGAAGTCACGTGCAGAAGCTAGTAGTAAATATTCAAAGCATTTCACAAAATGAACATAATACATTTCTCACATCAAAACAAGCTATTCAATTACTTACTCAATAATTCACGCTAATGTTATGAAGCACTTTAATTTGTTTATCAACAGACAGTTTTTATATCTACAAGAAATGGCCTCAAGTTTAAAAATAATTTTTATGCATAACAGTAACGGTTTCTTATATAAATAACTTCGTTATCTTAACACTTTATGTTTATTTATATACATACGTCGAGAGAAAGATAAAATGGATTCGGGGAATACAATATTGTAAAACAATTGGATTTTCTTGTAGCTAAGTGTTTTTTTTTTTTGTGTATGGCATCTCGCAGTTCGACCTATGAGGTTGTCGTCTGCTTAACCGGGCTTGCCTGTGGATGCTTAAGCGACTACACCCTAAGGGCACTCCCTGTGGGTTACGGACCTCGGCTTAGGGCGTCGCTGGGAGACGGCAGCAAGGGACAGGCTGGATTGGGATTATTTAGGGACGAATTTAAAACTACAGGCTCAGCGGCGCGGGCTGGCTCGAGCAAGGGTCGAGGCGGACATGGTATGGGGGTTCGTGACGATGGCGAGGACGGAAGGTAGGCTGTCCGAACTTGTACTTTTGGGAGTACTGCTAGCCCTACTACTCTCCTGTTGGAGAGTCTTGGCGTCGTCGGGGATGGTGAGGGTATACCTCGGTCGGCGAATCCTACTTACGCGAGAGGGAGTGTTTCGGGCGCTAAGTGGTATGCTATAGTTGCCACATTTAAGCGCGACAATAGCGGTCATTGTCCTTTCTCTAATTACTCTCCATAGGAAACCAAACAATATACTATGTATGGTTTTTCGTTATTGAAACATGTTGAAGATCAAGATTGATACAGGACGTTAACGGACTTTATTTCAGTTTTTGAAATAAGAAATGCTTGAAAATGTAGGTGGATCAATGACCGCTATTGTCATGCTAAAAATAGCGGTTATTGACCTACCTAGAGACCACCAAGAAGACTAGTTGTCGCATTTTAATGCGACAACTAGTCTTCTTTAGCGTGAGTTGTTTTTTTTTCTATAGTTATTGGACTGTTTCTAAAAACTCATGATTATGGAGATTGAGGGTTGATATAATAAAATCCACCCAGTTTATCCCAGCTACCTTTTTAAAAGATCGTCTATCTAGCTGGGGGGCGGAGGACAGGGTAGGAGGGTAGGAGGTGCAGCCTAGGAGAGGCCTATATCCAGCAGTGGACTGTAATAGGCAGAGTTGATTGTTCGATTTATTATAATGAACTAGGTAATCGAATGATTGTTATTATTAAAAAGGAATTTACCTACTGAATTTTAGTGTGATAGGCTCGTCCAATATTCAATCCTTAGTGAATACGCATTTTCGTGTCCATAAACAGTTTTTGAATGCTTTCAGGCACCATGCATCGGCGGCATTTGTTAAGGAAAGCAAGCCGGCAAGTCTATTGCCAACAATCTGGCACAAATCGTCAGGATTTGTGCCAGATTCAGGCGAAATGGAAAAATGTGGATATACTATGGATAAACCTCAACCCTTTGGGGATTACAGGCATGATGTTATATTGTGTGTGCTAAATAAGGAATCAGGCCATAAGGTCATTAATGTTATGTAAAGAAGTACCAACCCGCACTGGGTTCGCGTGGTGGATTATGATGGCACACTCACTCTCATAGAGTATTATATACATAAGAGAGAATATGAACATAAACCTAATATGACCCAATAAAAAAAAAATAAAAAAAATAATATACAACGTGTAACGTTAAATGCGCAAAACCTGAAAATAGTTTGATCAGAATAATGAGCAGAATTAATTGAACCACTTTTTAATATAGGTCACATTTTTCAAAAAATCTTCATTAAAAACGTTGCCGTGTCTATTTCTTAATAGGTCAAGCAAGCCAAGGTCAGCGCGGCGCAGCGACGCGGTGACGACTCCTCCCTCGATAAAGCGTCGTCGCAGACGCAAGAAACGATCAGAATGGCCAGTAAAACTAAAAGAGCACATAAAACCTTTACAAATTTTTTAATGACTTATTTTTTCTCTGAAATAGGTCAATTGAATTAAAAATCAGTTGGGGTGTATGAGGTTTTGCGCATTTAACGTTACACGTTGTATAACTTAGTAAAAACTCGTTGTTTCCGAACAATTTGCGCGCCCCCTATAATAGTGTGTTTCTCAACGAACTTTTCTCTGTCAGTGGTTAACCATGAGTCTATGATTTTTTTTTTCATAGATTCCGTTGTTCGGAACATAAGGCCTGTGTCCCAGCAGTGGGGAAATTATAGACTGATTATGGTAAAGAACGTGAATAAAGCAAGGATGAAACCAAAACTAGTGGTCGACCTATGCAAGGCCGCTGTTCATTATCTTAGTACCAGGAGTACAGAAACACACAGCACGTGTTTGACGGATGTCTTCTTATTACGGTCATCGCGTCCAACACTTCAACCAGATTATGTCACTAGGGATTTGGTGCTATTTATTTTGCGTACAATTAATGTGATAATAAACGGTAGGTAACGTACCGGAATATTTTTGGCGCCTAATTTAGGAAGTAGGTGAGATATTTATGTAATGGCTTTTGGGAGTAGGTCAATAACAAATCCATACATCCATCAAGTATGATTGATGTATTTTTGTAAAAATTAACTTCAAAGAAATCAATATTTTTGAACTGTCAAAATGACCTAAAAGCTTTTGCTTTTGATAAGTCTTTTCCCGACTATGTTGGGGTCCTCTTCCAGTCTAACCAGATGCAGTTGAATATCAGTATTTCACATGGAGCGACTGCCTATCTGACCTCCACAACCCAGTAATACGATACCCCTTGGTAAGACTGGTTGTCAGACTTTCGGGCTCCCGACTACCCATAACGACTGACATAGATCCACGAATGACAGCCAGGACCAACGGCTTAACCCGTGAGAAGGCGCGCTATGAGCAATTTGCTCACACAAAAATCTAATTCAAAAATTTTTTGTCTTTCCCATGCCACACCAATTCAAGCACTTAAGTACCTTCCTAAATATTCACCCCCTCTCCCCTGACGCAATTCTCGATCCGCTCAGTGGCGTTGCGACCGCGCAGCAAGGCGTTTGTGGAGGCCATGTACCAACGTGCGGCAATTTGCTCATCACGCGCCCAGCAATTACTTTGCACCGAACATGTAAAATACATGTTTTCAGTGTGTTTCGAGAGGCACATTAGTGTAGATTTAATGGATGAATAACACTTTTTAGTTTTTGTTATGGAACAGTTTTTATTGTGATTTTTATGAAACGTGCCAAAAAAATTAATTAATACTAGGTTGTTTTGTTATTTGCGTTAGAAGTTGCTATTATGTTCAATAGTTTTGATTAAAATACTTGTTTTCTTACTTACTAAACCTTGTGTTATTTATTTAAATACATTATAAGCCAATAAATATAGAAACACTAAAAATATAAACATTTTATGATAGTGTGAGCAATTTGCTCGCACGCGCCTACTCGTGTAAGAAAATTAGGCGCGCCTTCTCACGGGTTAACGTGCTTTCCGAGGCACGGAGGGGTCTTGGCAGGTGAGATGGTCAACCTGATCGGTCGACCCGTGCGGCTGTTATTACTTAGCCACAAACCCCTCCAATACGAGCATCTGAGGCAGGCTTATGTTTAGCAGTATAACCTACATAAAACGCCACTTTCGTAAAAAGTGGTTGTTCCGTACTCCTTTACATTGTTATAAGAAGAAATTCGGCTGGGTAGGATACCTATCTAAGGACGAATTTCATCTTCCGTTTTTCCAATCTAAAGTCTGACTCACAGCTATATTACCTACGAAAGAGACTTGTTACAGCTGTTCTTGTAAAGTCATTGCATGAAAGGTTGATGTCTCAAGCTGTTAGGTTTGTTTCACACGTGGGCGGGTGCTAATTGGTATAAAAATGAACACTTAGTTAAATTCACACGCAGCACATTTTGCTGTCATTATTGACCACGTGTGTGATACCGACCACATCGCAGCCACGTCGCAACCACAACGCAACCACCAGCGGAACCTCAAACTAGCGGCCGGCCACATCGCAAACACATCCACATATTGTAGGTACCACAACGCAACCGCAAGAAGCCGCAGCGACACTATTCACACGTAACCACAGCTTGACCACATTTTGTCGCTGCGATGTGGTGTGGGTGCGTGTGAATGTCACAGTATGTGTATTTAAATAGCCTCCACCGCGATTCTTCAATGTATACAAAGTGTATCAGAAATGTGTGGTTATATTTACGGGTGTGGAACAGACCTTCAAACTAAACAACTTTCTTCACGGGCCCATCATCGAAACCGCGAAAAAATTTTCGGTTTTAACATTAAAAATTTAAATATCTACTCAACCGATATTTATTTTTTTCGCTATCAGTCCTTTGGAGAAAATTGTTCAGTTCGGTGGTCTGTATCACACTTTTAAATATGACCACATATTTTTGATATTCTCTATATCTATTCTGTATCCGTGGCAGTCAGCCCCCTAGGCTCTACCACCTTTGATGAAAGGCCAATATTTTTACCACGGCATGCATGCAGCATAAAAAAATTACTAAAGTTCATGCCGATATCCTAAAATAGTCAAAAGCAGGCAAAATACGGATCTCTACAACTGAAAAACATTAAGTTGGAAGGGGTCCTAAGTATCTATCCAATAAATTTTCTGCTTCAGTTAGAAACTATGTGCACAGGGCGAGCTGACTTGTCATTGAACCTGTCATAGTGATATCGACTTTTCTGTCAAACATTGCAACTCAAGGTTATCAATGCCAATGCTACCAACATTATAAACTGAAATTATTGATGGTAAGGTGTAGCTTGTTAAATTAAGAAGACTTTTTTAGGAATAGATATCTACTTAGATTTTTTTTTTTCACCCGTATACGTCTCGATTCCGTGGGAATATCAGGATATAAAAGTCCTATATTCTAATCCAGGTCTACTACCCATTTGCCAAAGAGCATGGCGGGGTAAGCATGGAGTAGCGGCCCAAGCGGAAATTTCAACTGCCAATTTTTGTGTATGTTGGTCTTACTGAGTGTAACTTATGTACCTGTAAAATATTTAATAATAGAATAGAAGTAATATTTTACAGGTAAATTGCACTCAGTAAGACCAACATACACAAAAATTGGCAGTTGAAATTTCCGCTTGGGCCGCTACTCCATGCTTACTCCGCCATGCTCTTTCATTCAAATCCGTTCAGCTGTTTTAGCGTGAAAGCGTAACAAGCAAACAAATCAAATCTTTATATAGTTTAGATTAGTCAAATGTAAAGTCAGAGATATTAATTGTTAAGTAAGTTGACTAACAACTTAAATTAATATTTAAATCACAACTGATATTCTTTGACAGTTGTATGAAATGTGTATAACACGGCAAATTGGCGTGTCCTATGCAATTAACTAGCCACATTTCACGGAACAAAAATATAATTATAATAGTTAGCCAAAATGAGATGCTTCATCTCTGTGATGGAATATTGTAGGTTTACAAAGTAAAGCGCCTTTCAGAGTTCAAACCTACTACCTACAACTCGTTTCCATTGGGTTACCACTGCTCTATAATATAATAATAACTGCAAGTAATTATAAAAACAATCACAGAAATCTAAATAATAAGGCATTTTTTAGATTTCTGTGACAACAATGTTGACGATTCTGTTGTTCACAAACTAAATTAAAGTTCAGTGTATGTTTTTCTTTCTATTTCATTCGGAAAATGACAAAAGATAAATATTAGTTTAGTCCTATCAAATTAGTCAGCGCCTTATGTAAATTGACGCAATGTTAGTAGCCATTTTTTAAATCACGTCTAAACTTGTCTATGGAGTATCTTTATGTGACAGGACCAAACTAACATTTATCTTCTGTCCTTTTCTTTATGAAATAGAAAGAAAAAGATGCACTGGACGTAAATTTAGTTTAGATCCAACTCAACGAAACTAAATTCAAATCTTACATAAAACGCACACTATGCAGCCAAGCATATTATAAGTTGGGGGATTACATCGCTGACAAAAATGCTTGGTTCACCGCTGGTCCAGCTCCACAAGGGCGCATAAACTAATTAATTAGCATTCGAAAATATAGTTGTGAGCTGCTGAAGATTGAAAAAACTATCTTTGTATTGTATAAATTCAATCTCTTAATATTGTATAATTGCATAACACACGTGTGAGCACTATGCACCTAAACTCTAAAGCTACCATTTACTGTTGACTTGAATGTGCCCTGGCGGCTGAGGGTATGTCATGCTCACTCAAATGTCTCGCTGGTGGTGGCGTGTGTGTTGGATCATTGAGTTCCCTTCAAAATGGTTGAGCTAAATGGTGCTGATCCATACGTCATGTTCGTGAACGGGCGCCGCCAGTAGGGACTGGTCATCTCTTGGCCGCCACGGCTTATTTTAATTTTAATCTAAGTATTTTCATTTCTGAATTGTTATTTTTTTGTTTTTATTTTTATCTTTTTTAGTACGGACGCTTTTAACGTGCACGTCTTTCTACATCGTTCTCACATGTATAATTTCAACTTGAATGATGTAACCAAAATTTTGTAACAATTTTTATGATTTAAAAGAGTGTCCGTGGAGTTTCTTGCCCGTTCTTCTCCACAGGTACCTACGCTTTGGTATGGGCAACTAGCTTCATCTTTCTGACTGACCGACCCCTTGAAAATTCAAAAGTGCCTGTAATTGGTTTACTTGAAATAAATGCTTTGAGTTTGAGTTTGAGTTTGATCGTGAACAAGGCTATCGGCGTCAATATGTAATACTTACTATACTATCAAGCAATAACTTATTTATCATCAGACACGCTTAAACAAATGATCCATAAAGATCATCAAGTTCAACAATAGTGCTTAACGCAATTGACAATAATAATAAATTAATTATACATTCTAATAGTTCAGTGACCTACATATAACCCCACGGGTATGGGAAGCAAAACAATGTATCTGTTTAAACATCCGATAAATTATTATTGCTGATAATATTCTTAGCTCATTCAAGAAATAACAACTAAAATTAAATCATGACTTCATCTTTAAATAGTCAAGTGCGTTAAAAGTCTGACGACCAGTCTTACAAAGGGGTGTTACGTTACCAAGTTACTGGGTTGTGGAGTTTAGATAGGCAGTCGCTCCACATGATATACTGGTATTCAGTGTGCTGGCTGTGCGTAATGTTCTCTTGGCACCAAAAACCTACTTAAAATACTTACTGAAGTTACTGACCATAGAATAGAATACTCTTTATTATGTACTAAACCATATACGATTAATTATATGAATTTAAAAAAAGTATTTATTTTATTTTATTAAAACTAGTATTTTAGTTATCAAAACACTATTTTGTGGGGGGCTTAAAATAAAATAACAAAACAGACACTTAGTCGGAATATCAGTTTTTTTTTTTTTTTTTTTCCTAGACTTGCCCTTATACAGCGTGTAACGGAAGGGGGGTATCAACCCTGAAGGAGGTGAATGTGCTCATGAAACTCAACAACTTTCCCCAAAGAACATAGGTCGAAATATGAAAAAAAAATTTGGCCCTCCCATAGTAAATCAATCAGCTGGTAGTCAGTTTTGTAAGGGAGGGCCAAATTTTTTTTTCATATTTCGACCTATGTTCTTTGGGGAAAGTTGTTGAGTTTCATGAGCACATTCACCTCCTTCAGGGTTGATACCCCCCTTCCGTTACACGCTGTACAAGGACTAGTCTTTTTTTTCCTACATTAAAACCCCACAAAATAGTAATGTTTTGACAGTTAAAATACTTACTAGCTTTGAAGTTATATAAAGTGATCAATAGAATTAGCCTAAAAAATATTATTAAGATCTCGATTATGATTGTAAATGTATTCTTGGTCAATCCCTAGTATCGGGTGGGATGACACTGACAGCTCACTCTACGCTCACTTCATCTAAGTTTTCACGGTGAGATGGTTACAGAATCGCCCTGCTTACGGAAAACTACAACAAGCGACGATACCCCGAAATCCCTCAACTATGAGTACTGGCTGGGCAGATTTAGTAGGTACTCACGATTGAAGCGCGTGAAGATCTCATACATGTGATCTTCACGCGCTTCAATCGTGAGTACCAAGCGCATGTAAGGATTTTAGGATCGTATGCCGTTGCATAAACATAATCAGTGTCTAATGACGTAGGCCTCCGCTCTTCTAGAGGGAGTGGGCTGTAATCTACCAACCTGTCCCAGTGCTTGTTGGTAGACGTCACGTGTGTTCGAATTTTTGGTTCGATGATTTCTTTAATTCCATTTTAAGAGCGGTGGTGATGCAATTATTTACACAAAGTAAAGCGTCTGTGCAGACGAGTCCTGGAGTGGAGACCGCGTATCGGCAAGCGTAGTGTGGGACGCCCCCCAGCTAGATGGACGGACGACCTAAAGAAGGTGGCTGGGGTAGACTGGATGCGGAAGGCGTAGGACAGGGTGTTGTGGCGCAGTCTGGGAGAGGCCTATGTCCAGCAGAGGACTGCGATAGGCTGAGTTGATTGATTGATTGAAAGCGGTCCGAGTTCGAACCCACGACCTATAAGTGCCTAAAACTCGCCTGTGCCCGTGGCTAGATAAAAACAACCTCACAGGTCGATCGATCAGGTTAAGCTACGCTTGCCACCGTTAATCTAATCTGTGGATGGGTGACCATCTTTATATACCGAGACCCCTCTGTGCTTCGGGGTCACGGCTATCATTCGTGGATCTTTGACAGTGGCTACGGGTAGTCAGAAGCCCGAAAGTCTAGGTAAGGGGTATCGTACTATCCAGTAACTGGGTTGTGGAGGTCAGATAGACAGTCGCTCCATATGTAAAATAGTGGTATTCAACTGCATCCGGTTAGACTGGAAGCCAACCCCACCATAGTTGGGATAAGGCTAGGCAGATAATGAGATGTTATTAGTTTACAAATGCCATACCGAAACCACCATAATAATACTGAGATAAGGGTTATTATGAAATTGATAACTTAGCACATACTTCAATATTGGGGAGATAAGCCCAAATTAATTAGATAAGGGGGTTATTTTCAGATTTATGAAGGTTTTTTGTTTGATGGTGTGTTGTGATACAAGGGCTGTCTAAAAATTTGTGAAGTTGTGTTTTCATGTACGGAAATGGCAGTAAATCATTTACTTATGTGATTTATTTTTCTTATATATAATATATGTATGTATAAATAAAATTGGTAAGCTCATCACTAGAGAAAAGTTGGACCGATTTGGCTATTTTTTGTTTTTAAAATGTTTATTTATTTTAATGTATTAGTCCGAAATATATACTTCTGGAAAGAAAAATTGGATAGAAAAGTTTACCAAAAAATTTCGGGAAAACGTGCTTTTTTCTATGGGATTTTTGTACGGGCTATTGAGATGTGGCCAGAACAACGTCTGTCGAGTCAGTTAGTACGAAATAAATGTGAAAAGTCTTACAAAGGGTTACTCAAAAATGGTTCTAAAGTAATGATTTATTTAACTCTTTTATTTAAATATATAGCTCGCCAATTTACTGACCAAAACATAACAAGAAAGAAATAATAAATTTTATTAGGACACAGTGCTTGAAACACAAAATAAAAAAAGAAAACAAAAAAAAAAGTGAAAACGAAAAATCAAAAATATTGGTATATCCTTGTTACTTTCATACTTGAATGCATCGTATATTTCCCAACAATAATTATCTATGTTCAATTTTCTAGTTGCTTGAAACATTATACAGTTTGAAAATTCCAGTAGTTCCGTTCCATTTCAGGATCTATCACTTTCAGAAATTTCTTATCCTAAGTATTTCAGACCTAGAATTATTGCATTTGACAACCCTGGATGATACGGTATCACCATTATTAATGTTTTGTAGTTCCGCTAGCCTGAGCTACCGTGTTTAACAAATAATACCGTATGCGCAATTTGTTATTCTATCCACCATCAAGTGGGGAAAAACTCTTCCTTATTTTTCGGATTTTCCTAACCTTACCCTATTGCTGTGCGACCCGGGAATCAAACCCAGAACCTCACGCTCAGCAGTAGACCTAAAAAGCAACCTCCAAGCAGGCGCTTTCGCCCACTAGACTAACGAAGAAATCTCGAATCTCACAAAGCATGTTATTGAATACTACTTGAAATAAAACCGTTTGTTCGGCACTCTAAGGCCTGCCTGAAAAACATACATTCTGTTTTAGGCAATCGTCAGACAGAATGATTATTTAAATATGGTTAGCGCTAAACGCATTATTGTTCTTTGTTTGTGTTAGATATTGGACACTGCATTGTATGTACCCCTGGTGCTTGAAGGTAGATTCGTTAAAAGTAACAAGAAGAACATAATATCTAAAAAAAAAACCTCACTAATGCCTTTGCCCAGCTGTGGTATAATACAGCTAATAAAAAAAATAAAAAAAAACATTTTGCAGAACAAGTTTTTTATTCAGCATTTTTTTCGTTTTCTTTGCTCTGATTCTGGTTAGGCGAGACGGCCTCTAAACCACAAGCTATTTGCCTAATGGGATTTCTCATCAGCGAATTCTCAGTAGCCTTAGAAAAACGATAATACATTTTTTTTTTTATAATAAACATAAGTTTCATGTTTCTAACTTTAAAAATGACGAAGTTCCATACATAATTTCATCAGAAAATTTAATTTTATATTAGCACACATATTAGCATACATACACAAAAACCACCCCACATTGGATCCCAATTAGCAGGAAACGACTACGCGGCAGGCTTAAAGAGAGAGAGACAGGTTTTCTTCTTTTTTCTTTGTTTTTCAATTATAGGGCGCAATAAAAATATTACACAAATTAACTGTATGTTTGGAGAGACGGACCGCCCTAGGCATCAAAATCAGGCCCAAAACCGAACAATACAATCCCGTTTGTAAGTAAACTCAAGAAATTAATTTCGCTCTCATCACTAACACGCGTATCGTCACGTTTCCCTGAATTAGTTACAAATCAATATTTATTATTACATAATCAGCAGATACCAGATACCATTCTTTCTACACGTGATGCGAAACGTGCTATATTGATAGATACCTTTTGTGGCTGACTGCCAAAAACGTGAGCCATCCGTCTAATTCCTTTTTTCCTACACATTTATTTTACTTGATTTACTAAACCATCTGTCTCCGCAGTTTTGGTTTATGTCTAAATACACAGGTATAGATAATAATAGATGCATAGTTTTATTTTGATTTGTTTTTGCTTATTTTCTGCGTAGTATTATTCGAGTAACGCCTAATAACTTACCTACAGCATATCCGCATATACAGGCTGTTCTTGGAAGTATGGATTGAATCGAATAGGGGATTGGGCATGGTCATTGAATTTTTTTACGGTTCAGAAATTACTATCAATTTTTGTTTTTTTTCAATCAATTCGCACAGTGCTCATAGAAAAACGATCAGGGCTATCAATTCAATTTTATTTTCAGGACGTTATAGAAGAGTGGACCTTTCCTGTGGTAATACTTTTACGCAGCTAGAAAACATGTGTTCAATAGGAAAAAAACATTTACTGCAAAGGCTTACATGCTATCAGAAATTTTATTCAATGACACCGACTTTCTCAGGGTTAAAATGTTGACGTTCAAAGTACCTTTTATGTGCCTATTTGAAATAAATGACTAATGACTTGGACTTTACATACTGCAAAAATCAGATACCTACATACGTTAATAGATTTTTGTGGTATCTTATTTCCATTCAAAATATGTTATTTTATGCTCAGATAAACAAAAACGAATCGTTTTGCTTTTTATTGCTGAACTGGACATATAAATAGATTCGTAAGCTAATTTTACCTGTGATAGCTACTTCCATATGGGAGGGTCTACTATGTAAAGCTATGAATCATCATTCATAGCTTTGCGTCATTTTTGATAAAGATACAAATAGTCTTAGTTTTAACGAATCACGGTCCGTAAATTATAGAAATCGGTCATTAGTCATTAAGTATTTTTGGGCAGTCGAATTACCTATACATTTTTTTTTGTGTTTATCCCTCAACGGGTCGTCACTACAGCTTATATTATGAGCTTTGATAGTAGAATAACTAAACAGAGACTAGGCTTTCAGAAGCCAATGGTGGTCTATGCTGCAGGTTTTTTGGCAGCAACCGCTGTCCACAAAACGAACCATGGGTATTTATTTACCAACATTTTACATAAAAGACTTACACCCAATAATGGATATTTGTTATCCACCGACCCTTATCCCACATTATCAACAAATTATTAAGATAACCAACTGACAATCGATCGTTTGAGTATGCACGATGGATAATAATCACTTTGATGCTTTATCATGTCGGTAAACTTTTGACCTGTCTGTGTTTTGCGTGTTTCATACAAATAACTAAGTTGTACTTATAAATACTATAATACTAAAAAGTTTGATAAAAAAAAGGTGAAAACTGAATACTGACCATATTCTGGTCTAGACTTTCGACCTTTTAAGACGCCTATGAAGAAGGAAGTAATTTCCCATTTTCTGTCTCGAAGCTCTCTTTCCAGTAAAAAAAAAACACATTCTGGTGGAAATGTACTAGGAGTACAGACACGCCTACAAGTCTGTAAAGTAACTTTTAATTGCAATAACGCTAATTACAAGTCGCCGTGTATGCTTGTTGACTATGATGACTCCCCTGTGATGTCTCCCGGTCCTTGAGAAGTTATTAACTAATTAATTGAGTGAAAAACATCTTTGAAAACATATTTAGTATGAAGTTGAAAATGATATTGAATATAGCATATGAGCTGAGTGTCCATGGAGATTCTTGCTCGTTTTTCTCCATAGGATAGAAATCCAGTACGTTTTGGAATAAGGAACTAGTTTCACCTTTCTGACCGACTCCTTTTTCTTCTTCGTCGCGTCGTCAGCTTTGACCAGAATTCGGCCACTTGAACATTATCGTTGGCCTCACAAAGGTCTTCCATACTCCAGGTGTTAGTGCTCAGAGAGCAAGACAAGAGGTGGGGCATATTCTGCTATGTGGCTCCACAGTCTTTTTGTGGAGTACCACCACCTGACCAAGTTATGCCAGCAGCGGCCCACTTAGTCGGTTAAATGATTTCCAGGTGTGTGTGACTATGTTGAGCCTGCGGTAAAGCTTCCAGCGGGATACCAGCTACCAGGCTGGTATCCCAGTGGAAGCCTGGAGGGGGATGTTTGAGAAGCCACAGTTTTTATCGTACCGTACTAGAGCTATCGTCATGTAATGAGATGGTCGACATGAGGGAGCTGTTACGGCTCTTCAGTCTGCTGCTCGGCTTCGTTGTAAAGTGAATGGCGTTTGTCTTTTTCCTGCCTCAGCTTTTCATAGTGGCATAAGCAATTTCCCTTTGACCGATTCCTTGACAGTTCAAAAGTGCATATTAGAGTTTAAGTTTGATGTTCAAGGCTTTCAAACTCTTAAGTATAGGTGCAACGTGTAACGTTAAATGCGCAAAACCTCAGACACCCCTCCTGATTTGTAATTCAATTGACCTATTTCAGAGAGAAAATAAGTCATTAAAAAAATTGTAAAGGTTTTATATGCTGTTTTAGTTTAACTGGCCATTCTGATCTTTTCTTGCGTCTGCGACGACGCTTTATCGAGGGAGGAGTCGTCACCGGGCCGCTGTGCCGCGCTGACATTGGCTTGCTTGACCTATTAATAAATAGACACGGCAACGTTTTTAATGAAGAAAAATGTGACCTATATTAAAAAGTGGTTCAATTAATTCTGCTCGTTATTCTGATCAAACTATTTCAGGTTTTGCGAATTTAACGTTACACGGTGTATTTTGGGTATGTCTACGTGGTATCTTAGATGACTCATACGCAAAGTCGTCTTGACCAAAATATTGACATTACCTATGACGTGATTAACATTAAGCTCTGATTCTCGGATTTATTTTATGTGTTGTGATGCCTCCATTGACTTAGTAAGCCATAGTTTTGTCAAGGATTTGTAAATATTATCATGTCAACGTACAGCCGTAGGTAACAGGGCTACCGCATCTTATTGTGGTGAAAAAAATCATTTGATCGTTTTGTAAAATTCGATACCGTGTTAAATAGGTATTAATATGGGTCCGTGCAGAAAATCGACTGACTTTGACAGAAGCGTTACACTATCGTTTTATAAGAAACTAGATTTGATTTTCAACATTAAAAAATATAATCAACATCATTTTATGGTCTACTTGCAGGTTGCTTCAACACTTTGTTTCGATTTCAATACAAAATATAGAAAAATACTGTTAAAAAACCTTTTTTTAATCCATTAGCCATGTATTTATCCTATTATTTAGCAAAACTTTCAAGCTTTTAAAAGTCACACATCAGGCTTCATCTATCTTTGAACTAAAATCAAAATTGTATTTGATGAGAATACAATATTTTGATTAAGTCAATCAAAGGCGAAATTAACTAGAGCGTAAAAATGATGACACTATTCACAGGTGTTCAGTGCTGTGACTGACACGAATGCTTTGTATCAAGTAAACTATAAGTACTTCTATAGTCACACAGATCTTATGGTTGAATTATTTCAGGCTTTCTCACAATTAGATAAGAAATACTCGTAGATAAAAGGGAGGCTTTAACCGGTTGAATGCCGTAATTATAGGAAAAAATAAAAAGCCATTGTGTCTCGCAAGGATCTACGTTTCGTTCGTTTATACGAAGTGTTAATGTTTTGTCCTCGGGGCATGACCGAGGAGTGTGGAATTCTTACCTCACTAAAACTAAGTACCCCCATGATCCACGTGAAGAACATACTTTCGCAGAACTAACTCAGTGCAAAACCTGCTAGGGTACATCCCTAAATCAGCATAAAGAGATCTGTATAAATTATGGTTCGTTGCAGATTTTCTTCCTGCCTTTAATATCCCGACTGCTGGTTCACAGGTCTGTCTGTGATAGGGCGTGGGCTGTAATCCACCACCCAGTCCAGTGTGGGATGGTAGTTTGCGGTTTTTATTTCCGTCACCGTTTTCAGAGGTCATGAAATAACTTACACAAAGTACAGCGCCTATCTGTGCTTGAACCTACGACTGGGCCACCACTACTGCTCTTTGTTTGTGTATAATGTTAGGTAAAATGTCAAGAAAAATCGTAGGTAAGTAGCAACCCTCAAAGAATTCCGTTACCCAGTTTTTCGCGAACTCATCCATGATATTTACTAACAAGACGGCATCATCACTATTTCTCAGTACCTGTCCGTATCGAGTGGGCATCTCAGAAGCGGGCTTCGTGCAAATAATTGACCAAAACAACGCCTACAAGGAAAATGGATAATGAAATGATATTCTTCATTGTTCTCAAACATTGCTTTGTTGGTTCGCGAAGGAAAAACAGAGTGTAAATTTGTGTGATGGTTAGTCTGTATCCGGGAGTACCAGGAATGCAGAAAGTCGTAGGTGATTGTCATTCCGTAGTTCCCTGCTGGGATAGCTCTAACAACAGTCTTTGAGTACCAGCGTAGTTATTTTGGTACTTATTTCTGTCCACCATGTTTTTCTTAAAAAAGGCTACTAGGAACCCATAGAATTGTAGGGATCTATCATGGCACGACTATTAATAATATGTAGGTTGGCATTGTTCTTTTGGAGTTTGGTTTTCAGTATTTTCTTTCATAATGATCCTTTGAAAATGAGCAGTAAAAAACGGAAAAACGGTTTCCATTAACCTATACAATGGAAACCAAAACGGCGGTAGATTTAGCCATAATTATTTACGTACTTGATATTACGTATTAATAAAGTAAATTTTTCCATGCATGTGCTGTATCTTCCAGAGCATTGTTCAAGTCATCTAGGTAATCATAAAGTATAGTGTTATAATAGTTGGTGACAAGTAAATATGTTGTTTGTTTAGTAACACATACGCATTATGAACATCAACGTGTGGAAGACGCTCTTTTCTTAAGGCGAAGATTTGTAATCAAAATGATCTCCGTCATTTTGACCTTCCTTGGGTTTATGATAGCCTGGTCAAGTCTGTTATTCTCATTTAAAAATATTCAAAATACAGTTTTGACTTTGTTACAATTCTATTATGATATTATGAAATTATGTATAGATGTAACTAGCCTAGTTTTTTTTTTTTGTCAAGCTAATAATCTAACACATTGATAATCTCTTTTAAATTAATATTGGTCAGACGGTAGACGTACCTATCTGTCTAATAAACAGCTACTCGTATGAACTACTGACTCATTAAACCTTTATCACCTCCGGCCTCTCGTATTATCAGGCAAAAACTTACTTAATATTTAAACTCGCCTTACATTAAATGACGTTGACCTTACATTAAATGGTGGAAATCCTCACGGATGAAGGTAAGTGATTTTGCAAAATGTGACGTACGGGCAAAAGGTCCAAACTTTTGGAAGAGACCACGGGAGCTGATGAGTGAATGACGTGAAAACCCACCTGTCACTTCGTCAGAACAACGGGCACTCAATAAAAAAATTAGAGCATTTGTTTGACGCGCACTCCATTCACGCTCTATAGAGAAAGCGATTGAGGAAAATTGGGGGTCGAAAGTGATCGTCCAATCACTTGGGAGGAGCCACCTGACGAAGTTGACCAAATTCTAGTGTTAAATCTAGTCGAACTGAACATATCCCCCTGCGTTGAACGGTGAGACAAGGGGACTTAATTTCCCTGAAATTGTTCTCAAACGCATTGGAGGGTGTGTTTAGGACGCTGAACTGGGAAGGACGCGGCATTAACATCAACGGCAAGTGCATCTCACTCTTGAGATTTGCAGATGACATCGTCATACTGGCTGAATCGGTGCAGGATCTGCAGCAGATGCTGGACGGCCTAGTTGATTCGTCTGTGGCAAAACCCAAGTTATGTTCATCAAACACGTTAACCCGTGACCGATTACTATCAATGGCGGTGCTCTCAAGGTTGTTCAAGAATACATTTACCTCGGGCAAATTCTGCAGTTTGGTAAGACCAACTTTAAGAGGCAGGCTAACAGAAGAATTATTCAGCTGGGCTGGGCAGCGTTTGGGAAGCTTCGTCGAGTCTTCTCGTCGTGTATTCCATAGAGCCTAAGGAATAAGGTCATCAATCAGTGCGTCCTGCCAGTTATGACTTACGGAGCCGAAACGTGGACACTCACGTTACGGCTGGCCCATCAATTCAAAGTCGCTCAGTGAGCTATGGAACGTGCTATGCTTGGAGTCTCTCTGAGGGATCGAATCCGTAACGAGGTGATCCGGCAAAGAACCAAAGCTGTCGACATAGCTCACAGAATAAGCAAGCTGAAGTAGCAATAAGCTGGCCATATTAGCCGTAGAACCGATGACCGTTGGAGTCGACTTGTTCTTGAGTGGAGACTGCGAATCAGTAAACGTAAGTTATGACGCCCTCAGGCTAGGTGCAGCGATGATCTTCGCAGGATGTCTGGTAGCAGTTGGATTAGAGTTGCCGAAAATCGAGTTGAATGGTGTGCAATAGGAGAAGCCTATGTCCAGCAGTGGACTACTATGGGCTGACTATGATGATGATGATGATGATATTATATTTGTGACACAGTTGACACAAATTGTACTTAGCAACAATATAGATAGATATCTCAGTGGGATAACTGGTATTGGGGTTTTAGCTGTTTGTTGGGGGTGGTCAGGGCACTTACAACATTTCAGAATTTTAAATTTCCAACTACGTAAATGACGCACCCAGATCTGGCGGCACCATTCGACGATTAAGTCCTCCCATACCTACTAACACTGTAATTTGAAAACATTGTAAAATCCAATTGATTTTAAAAGAGTAACCGTGGAGTTTCTTGCCGGCTCTGCTCCAAAGGAAACGACCAATTGGAACAATGCACGGCATGCACCTAGCTTCTTGCATTTCATAAGCGCGAAATCAAAGCGATAAATTGAAATCTCTTGAACGATAGGTATCCAAGCGGATACGCACAGCAAACAAGCTCATTGTTTGTGTGATCAACATCCTCGACGAGGCTGAAATTAAATTACCTACTGACCAGTCTTCGCTTTAATGCAATGGCGAGGTTAATATAATGAAAGGTTTGGGTAATAATTCCCTTCTGTTTGTTATAAAATTTTCCATACCGACTTCTCTGTTGTCACTGCGTAGGAAAATTTGCAAAGAACTTATAACTAAAATTATAGCTTAGTTAATCAGACGTCATTACTAACTAAGTATAGAGCATCATCACATAATGGATGTCGTAATAGGTAAATGAGATTTGGGATAGGTATTACGTAGAATATGAGAATGGTTGCCGAGAAACTGTAGGCGCGTTGGCAGACCAATATGGTTGGTTGGACGACCTATAAAAGACCGCGATAAAGACCTGGATGAGACTCGCACATACCAGGGAAGCATAGCACAAAAGGGAGGACGCCTACACTCAGCAGTGGGTGGAACAAGGCTGCCAATGATGATGATCAGAATAGGTATGCCTTTGAATGACATAAGAGCTCCTTTGTAAAAGAGTTCGTCTTTGCACGAAACCTTTTTCTGCCGCCAGCATTGCTTTTTCAAGTTTGAAAGGTACAGTTAGGGGCTCGGTGAAATTACAGGCACTTGAAGTAAGACTCGCACATACCAGGGAAGTATGTCACAAAAGGGAAGAGCCATACACTAAGCAGTGAATGGAACAAGGCTGCCAATGATTATGATTTTTTTTTTTGTGATAATTAAGGCATTAAGGTTATGGCGATTTTTTTTAATCCGTTCAATGCATAAGCTGATGTTTTGTAGATGAAAATACATGTGAAACATGTTACACAATACTTTGACCGACAGTAAGTAAGGTGAATTAAAGCTGAACTGTGCTTAAAAAATACAATAAACTGAATGTGTATAAAAAGTGATGAATGAACACATTTATAACTAACAACTTGTGTGCTTACTAAATAATTACTTACTTACAAATTCAATTCATCAGGAGATAATGAATGAATGATATCTTTACTATTAATGTTACTTTCAAGTAGTTGGCTACGTGGTAGACGGGGGAAAATCATGAAAAAGTGACCGAGCTGTGGCAGTAGAAGGAAACTAAGAATGTTGTTCAGTTAAGTTGGACAGACGATAGGTACCAAACAAGATCACAACTAGCACTCGGACCAGCAGGGTAATTGCGTAACACACTATCAGTAGCAATGGGTTTCATTTTGACAGTTCAACAACATTCATTGCGTTATATACGTTGAGCAGACACATTTTTGGAACATAATATGAAGCAATGGATTAGCAATGCCCTTCAAAATTATTGAGATTGTGATTGATAGTGTGTTACAAAATTATGGTGCAGACTTATTTTTTCATTCTGTAAAAAAAAAAACATGAAAACTTAGATGAAGTGACCTTGAAGATAGCTGTCATTTCACCTGATGCTAACTCTACTGACAGCTCACTTCGCCAAGTTTTCAGTGAGATTTTTACAGAATAGCATTTGTAAGTATTTATTTTATTTATTTATTTTATTTTATTATTTATGTACACACAGTAAAAAAACATATGGATATGACATAATTATAATTTGAGTACAAAGGTACTGCTTATTTGTTAAGAAATTTCTTCCAGCAGACCTGCGAAAGGAGAAGTAAAAAGGAAATGTAGACAATACGTAAGTAAGTAAGTACTACTAATGTTCTTTTTAATCTTGTATCACACTCACAATAATAATCCTGTTCATTTCGACAGTTAAACGTTATTAATTGAGTTATACAGCGTGTAACGGAAGGGGGGTATCAACCCTGAAGGAGGTGAATGTGCTCATGAAACTCAACAACTTTCCCCAAAGAACATAGGTCGAAATATGAAAAAAAAATTTGGCCCTCCCTTACAAAACTGACTACCAGCTGATTGATTTACTATGGGAGGGCCAAATTTTTTTTTCATATTTCGACCTATGTTCTTTGGGGAAAGTTGTTGAGTTTCATGAGCACATTCACCTCCTTCAGGGTTGATACCCCCCTTCCGTTACACGCTGTATATTTGTACTCAATAGTCCGGAATTTGGGATGAAAGATATAGACGAGGAAGACGTGGTGTAGAATTTCAGCCGAATCCTACACCGGTCCACGGAGTTAGCAATCGTAATGATCGATGATCGTGAACTACGTGACAAAAGAGGCCGTTGCTCTGCAGTGACAAATTTATAAGGCTGGTTTTTAGGGTTCCGTACCAAAATGGGAAAAAGGAACCCTTATAGTGCGACTCAGTCTGTCTATCTGTCTGTCCGTCTGTCACAGCTGGATATCTCAAGAACTACTAATGCTATCAACTTGAAATTTGAAATAGTTTTAGATGACGTTTGCCCAACTATTTTGCAAGTAAGAAAGTTTTTTTTTTTTTTTTGAAACAGGGACTGAAAGAAAAATTCGAAATGGGGCTACTAGGGCATATGGGGTAGCATATGACAGAACGCTAGTTTGCAGATTACAAAACATTTTTCCTTTTTTTTTTTAGGCGGCACAATGTTCGATTTTTGATGGAAACTGTAAAAAAAATATCGCTCCCCCCTTATCTCCGAAGTTTGCATACAGAAAAATCTGAAATTATTCTATGTGATAGAAGTTAATGTAAAGATTACAGGAAAAATAAAATTATGCCTCTAAATAGCATACTTTTTCAGAACTCATCAACAAAAGTTACATTAGTGCCGCTATCGGTCAAGAGATGGCGCTGACCTAAAACTGCAAAAATCTACACCGCAGTGTTAAAATTCTCTGACCGAATACAGGCCTCGCCGATGAAAATTTAATAAATGATGGTACGGAACCCTCGGTGCGTGAGTCCGACTCGCTCTTGATCGGTTTTTTATTTACAGTTGTAGGTTAATATACTACATAGGCCTCATGCGTCACTACTTTGTAGCAGAAATACATAGAGTTCAAACCCTCTAAGCTATTACAAAAAAACACAATGTAACTAGGTATTCCCAAACAAATCAAGCAATGAAGGAATATAAAGGAGTCTGGGGCAAAGTCTATGGATCAATAACGATACCGTTTTGATATTTGTGCAGGGATACCTCATCTTACCCTTGTCTAAAGCGGCCTCCAAATCTGATCAGGCAATTTTAATTTCAATACACTTTTATAAAACATAGAGTGGATTCGGATTGGTAGTAAGTCAGTGGCTATACATCAAGCTATACCTACTAACCAGTATAAACTGAGTACTGATTGTACGATAAACCTATCCAATGCAAGGTCAGCTAAAACTGGAAATGTATAGCTCGATGTGTCGCCGTGTGTACCTTAACTGTTGTAGCCACAGGAAAACGTTCTTTGGAGACTATCTTTAACTTTTTTAAACAAACTGACCTGCCCTTGAGAATCCTGTAAATTCTTAAAGTATATTTTTCTCAAAAATACCGGGTCAGGTTTTGATGCCCCTTTGCACTAGAGTATAGATGATGATGGTGGTGATGATGGAGTGGATACCGCGTATCGGCAAGCGTAGTGTGGGACGCCCCCCAGCTAGACGGACGGACGACTTAAAGAAGGTAGCTGGGGTAGACTGGATGCGGAAGGCGGAGGACAGGGTGTTGTGGCGCAGTCTGGGAGAGGCCTATGTCCAGCAGTGAACTGCAATAGGCTGAGTTGATTGATTGATAGATGAGGTATCCCTTACACAAATATCAAAACCATTACTATTAGTCCATAGGCCACTTCCTATACAAAATCGCCCAGTCTCCTTTCTGCCACTTCTTCAGTTACATAACTGTGTTGTATTCACGATTAACCTACATTACACAGTTTTTAAAACAGCAACGCAGAAATTACATATGCAATTTTTATCTCAATTAATAACGAAATCACTACATAGTATAAAACAAAGTCGCTTCCGTCTGTCTGTCCCTATATATGCTTAGATCTATAAAAGTACGCAACGGATTTTGATGCGTTTTTTTTAATAGATAGAGTGATTCAAGAGGAAGGTTTTTATCTATAATACATGCATAATATAGCAGAGAAACACTGATAATTTTAGAGGTTTCTAATTTGATGTCGTAAATAAACACATTTTTTTGCGCTTACATTGTAAACGCTGGCTGAACCCGTCGAGACAGATCAAAATAATGTACTACAGTATTGTACACCTTAAAAAGGTCTACAAAAAGTCCGCGATGGTATATGTCTATCTCTTAGGGATAACCCACAATAACCATTTTTTATCCTATACTTTTTACGAGAAATAGTGACTCTAAAATTATCAGTTTCTCCACTGCACCCGTGCGAAGCCGGGGCGGGTCGCTAGTATGTAATAAAATAATGATTACTAGTTTGTCTAAAAATAATAACTTATAGGCTGCAAATATTATAATGTAAGAGAGCATTTACACTAAACAGTGTCGGCTGTTGAAGAGAAAGAAAAATCGTAATAATTTTAAACAAATAGGTACAAACGCACGTCAAGCTTCTACAATCTGTCAAATTTGAAAAAATATTTGTATGACCTACAAGTAGTTGTTCCGGGTCGGGCTGTTTCTCTATGTGAGTTTAAATGTTTGTAAACGCACCCACAATACAGGAGAAACTGGGGCAACGTTTAAAAAAAAAACTTTATTATTCGCCATTAGTGTTCTACTGCTGGCCAAAGGCTTCCCTACTCTCTTGTCACTTCTCTCTGTCCAGAGCTGCCAAGGACCAATATTTATTAAAGGAGTCCAGCGCATCCCGCTATCTCATTCGCTCTATTTACCTAAAGATAATTTTTGGAGATCAATAATACGAGTCAGCTTATCAGTTCTGCAAGAGTTAACATATGAGGCGTCTAATATAATCCCAACATGAACATATTGATATTTTTTGCTCTTAACCTGGAAATTAAAAAAAAGAGACCATAGACCTTTGGCGGTTTTATGGTTTTGATCTAGAAGTCAAGTAGAACGGTTTGTCCTTATCACGCCGCTCTCATTCATAGATTACAGGTAGGGGTTATAAATTATGGTGAAAAGGGGTTTGGGGTCAGCTGATCAGCTCCATAATATACGACCGTACTGTTATCGGAGAGCTAAAAATAACTTTTTGTATTATATTAAATTTATTTCAACATTACAGGGACTATTATATGTACCTAACTAAAAATAACCGATCCAGCAGACTACAAAAATACAATCACAATTTTTTATGTCCAAAAATAAAAGAGAGCGAACGTTTTCTGGAAGAAAACGTTCGCTCTCGTTTTCTCTTTTATTTTTGGAGTGAGGAATGCGCTTCGGTATGAAAGTATGGTGCATTGTTACTTCGGCGTGCTAATAAAGTGAGGCTGAGTTGATGTTGATGAGTGGAGACCTGTAATCGGCTTTCAAACTAATGTCCTGTTCTTGATCTGTGTATTTTAGTTGTAAGTCACTCATGTTATTTAGAATAAATAAATGTTGATCGTTTTCGGCTTTAACCTGATAGAAACACGTTTTTAAAACATTATAGGTACAGTAGCAGGGACATCGAAGCCAACCTGTTACCATGGATTCAGTAAATGAAACGCGAAACGTACGTTGAAGCTTTTCACTGGTTAGAAGAAAATTGGCTCTGCCGTATTTACATTCATAACAGACAAAAATCTAATGTCAATAATGTTGACATGCTAATAAATTAGATCTATTGTTTTTCTTGACATAAGTTTTTGCATATTGACATTACAATTATATATTGACGTCTGTATATTGACATTAGTATTGTATATTGACATAGTCTTATTATTAGTTTTTTTTATTTTTTTTTTCTGTTTTATTGACATTGGTTTCTATTGGTATTTATTATTAATTAATTTGTCTAAATGTGTCATTCTATATATTATTTTTTTTACTGTCCAGGCTTATTTTCATTTTTATTTTACTGTCGAGACTTGTCTGGCTTGATTGCTAAATCACAAACATTTGTACGCCCTCTGGCTGAACATAGCGCACCATTCTATCTTTATAAGTATAACATCATAATTGTACCTACCTATGTTCAACAAATTAATAAATAAATAAAAATAAAAAAAAATGTACATTTTGACCGCGTAGGTAGCACTTTTCTAGTAAACAGCAGATTTTTTTTTTTTTTTTTATAACTGATGGAACGTTTCTACTCTAGGTCAACAATTTTTGCTTGAGTACGTATAGTTTTTTATTGTATTTCTTGGTATATTGGCGTTGCTAGCTGACATATGGCAAATAATTTAATTTAGCGTTATGTGTCTTGTAATGTTAATTGCTTTGCATACCTTGTATTGTATTCAGTCAAGTATTTTCTAACTGAACAGACAGCTGTGCTGCTGGGGAGTTTGTTGCGCCACTTCTTCTTCCCAGCGAAAGCACTAGGAAGTGGTGAAGGGCGGGCGTTTTGGGGGACTGTCTTTTGTAATTTTGACGTTCGAAAAGTGCTGATTCTCAGCCTAGTTTGAATAAATGACTTTTGATTTAGATTTTGATTTTGAATCGTGTGCTGAATTCATGGTTTCAGTTTGCGCGTCGATGTCGCTGCTGGGTAGCAGTATGTTCTCTGCAGATTCCTTTTTATAGAATAGGTTACCAAGTTTCCATTTTGTTGCTAACATAGGTTGTCAGGGAATACTGATGGCCCCTCTACGTCAAAAGAAACGTACTCCTACACACAAATAAATTTCGTGGTTCTTCCTCCGGAAATCGGATCAAGGATTCAAGAAAGGAATTCCGGACTAGATGCCAGATTTGTAACAAATAATTCTCAGAGGTTCAATACCCTGTTAAGAACGGTGAACTTTTATTTATTGGGTAACAAAAATCGGATACCGGAGGGAGGCATTGCATGTCATCCCATAAAAAATCCTGAAGTATCTCATGACTCGACCTTGTACGGTTTTTATTGCTTTTTAATGTTCTATTTTCATAATCTCTTAAGTAACTATTTACACTAGGTACTAAATTAAAAGACTAACTAACTATATAAATAAATACAAAAATAAAAAGATATTTAGGCGTCGAAATACTCTGAAACGTGCCCAGATAGACTGCATTGCCACGTTGAATGGCAATGCTAATTCTTTGGCCAAAAAACGACCCAGCCTTCTGGTCACGTGAAGTGTCGACCAACCGGCGAGAAATTTCCTTAAAAAGAAGACGCGCACTCGAACCCCATGACCCAAGCGCTTCGAACCCAAACGGCTCAAAGCTGTAGTTACCCATACGGTTACAGTATTTATTTGTAATGTATTTCTGAAGTTTAAATCCTAATATAATATGCATTAGGGTTTAAACCTGAGAAATGCATTAATGGCTTCTGTTGTCTTATTGTCTAACATGACTCTGTTACAATCCCCATTGAAAAACAATGGAGCAATGATACTAAATACTTCGAGTAAAATCGAGCTTGTTGCAGAAATATTATATTTCAAAAAATAATTTTCTTCAATCTAAAGAATTCTCTTACATTTAGTATCAGTTTTCTCCTCATAAACCTTCAAAACTATTGGCTGAACATGTGCGCTCGAGTAGTGTGGCTCAGTGGTAACTGCTTACTAGTTGTAGGTCGGGTTATTCCAGAAATCCCCATTGGGAATACCTATCAATTTTGATTCGTTAACTTATGTTCACAAATCCCCATTGAAGTCTCATATAGAGTACATAATGGGGATTCTATTCTTTAAATCATCTATTATTCCACAAATCTCCTCGAACCTACGGGTTTGAATTCAGACATGTGGTTTACTTTGTTTACAGATTATTTCATCACCACTGCCGTGCGATTCTGTAACCATCTCACCGTGAAAGCTTGGGTGAAGTGAGCTGTCATTCGCTAGGGATTAACACTTAAGTGCTCACTTCACTTATGATTTGACGGTGAGATTTTTACAGAATCGACCGGCTGTTCTCAAAACGGTGAAGCAAAACATCGTGAGGAAACCGGTAATTTCTAGAACCGAAGACTTGTGATATCTACCGACCCACACTGGGCCTGCATGGTGGATAACGGCCCACGCCCTTTCACTGCGAGGAAGCCTGTGTCCCAGCAGTGGGAACATCATAGACGATTATGATGATGATCTTACATTTAGATATTTCAGAACTATTGAATGAACTTGGAGCATCTACCTTAAACAAAAAAAAAAAAAAAACATTTGTTCATCTAGTGTACAGAAGCCAGCAAATCAAGCTACTACAATCTGTCTTTATTAAATAGATTTCGACTTTATCGCTAAAGCATTACGTTCAAAGTTGATTGAGAAAATTTACATACAAATCTGCATAATTCCTGCAGTTAGCAACAGAACTGAGTTATAACAAATAAGCGGAAATCGGCATTTAGAAGACTCGTGTAACACAGTTACAATCGATATCCGGGTCATTTGGTCTATTTGCTGATTAATTAATTGATTAATTGCATTTTTTATTGCGTCATCTGCACCTGCTTTTATTGGTTTAAGTGTGATATAAGGAAACAAATCGTAGAGATTTTTTCTTGAATTAACTCGTACCTAAGGTGTGCTTTAAAATATTCTAACGAGAGGATATTATCGTGGGCTTTAATGTAGGGAAAAAAAGAAAATGTATATTCTGACTGAGTTTCTGTTTTGCTATTTTATTTTAAAACCCAAAAAATAGTGATGTTTTGACAACTGAAATACTAGTTCTGGAATTAAATAAAATGTTCAATTGAATTAGCATAAAAAATATTATAAAAATCTTGATTATGATTGTAAATGTTTGCTTGGTCAATCGCTAGCATCAGTGGGATGACACTGACAGCTCACTCCACGCAAGTTTTCACGGTGAGATTTTTACAGAATCGACACGCTGATATCATTATTTTTATCGCTTTTGTATTAGAATCTATTTATCTGGTTTCGAACCCACAATCTGAAGGGCAGTTCTCGTAATTTTAAGAACATTCACGGTATGATCTGAATCTCAATCTGTCAAAAATACCTGTAATTTGCCAACATTTTTGTCAAATTTATGAGATTGATTGTCGCTGAGATAAGATTGCGAATACATTTTAAATATTTTTAATAACGGGAATTGGCCTTCAGGTACTTCAAAGACTCTTCGGTCTTTGAAGTACCGAGTTCTTTGGAACTATCGTAGAGGTACTACAGTACTTCTACGATAGTTCAAAAGAACTCGGTTAAAATAACATTCATCATCTGCCTAGCCTTTTCCCAACTATGTTGGGGTCGACTTCCAGTCTAACCGGATGCAGCTGAATACCAGTATTTCACATGGAGCGACTGCCTATCTGACCTCCACAACCCAGTTACTGGATAATACGATACCCCTTGGTAAGACTGATTGTCAGACTTTCGGGCTTCTGACTACCTGTAACGACTGCAAAGGATCCACGAATGACAGCCGGGACCAACGGCTTAACGTGCTTTCCGAGGCACGGAGGGGTCTAGTGTATGTACATATGGTCATCCATCGACAGGCCAACAGCGGCAAGCGTAGCTCAACCTGATCGATCGACTTGTGCGGCTGTTATTATTTAGCCACAGGCCCCACTCGGTTAAAATAACATTATTGTTAGTAAAATCCCTGCATATTTCTTCGAGACAAAGAATAGTAAGTTTATACAATAACTCACAGTGACTGGTGGACTGACGAACCCTAGAAACCCAGTTTTTTTAATAGTACACACAGCTGAACTGATATAAACACACGCATTCCTATTTGTTATGGAATACTATTATAGCTGTTGGGTAGACGTTCCTTTGTGTGTGTGACTGGATGTTGGATACAGTAAAACTGTAACCCGTAATTTATTTATTTATTAATTTATTTATTTATTTATCCTCACACTAGAACGCCATTCAGCAATTACACCAGCGGAGCAAAAAAAAACTTCATGTGCTGGTTTCCATCCCTCCTGTGCGTGGTGGACATCGAACGGGCGGCGATGGATCACGCACGCTTACGCATCCTCAAGAAATTTCTCCATAGCCCCATCACTCCTTCCATATTACGCACATTTTTTACGAATTTTTGAAACACAACGAATTTTCCAAAATAAATACATTAAAATTGAAAAAAAAACGGAGAATTTTTTTGTAAGTCCATGTTAGCAGTGTGACGTTGACAGCGCGTATACAGCATGCATCGGAAAGGTGTGGTCTTTAAGGGTGTGCTACAGACCATCAACCGGAACACCTTTCTCCATGGTATCAACATTTTCAACTTTCGCTTACAAAACATCATTACTACCCCACCCAAATGGACGGTTAATTATTTTTTCTCGATTACGAAGTTGGTCGTCCTCACGTGTGCAGGTTACAGGCCAAGCAGTGTAATAAAAGTGTTGGTGATTATTAATATTAATATTTTGAGGGTCTACAACAGACTCTTCTTATCTGACTAGATGAAGAGTCTGCTGTAGACATACGTAGCCAACCCTATCATAGTTGGGAAAAGGCTACTCAGATTGATAGAAGGTAATCCTTTAGTTTTAGATTTAACCCCTTCGGTCCCAGTGTCCATTTCAATGGACACGATTTATTATTGCGTGTAATATGAAACAGGATAATAAAAACGCTAGTGTAAATATTTGACTGTACGGGCGACTTACCTAGAAATGTTGCAGTAAATAAATCACAATCGGAATTTGTTGTGCGTAGGACAAATTAATTAGTCAAGTGTTGACGTTCGCCATGGGTACACACAAAGCAAGTAAGTCTTTAGTTTTATTTTATTTACTCTATAACGACGTGATCGATTATTTAGATATTTTTTTTATTATGTAAAGTAAATGTATTTGCTAAGACATTTATTTCCAAAAAAATACAAATTCTTTGATTGTTGTAATAAAATATTGCAGATGAAGCTATGTCCATTTCAGTGAACGTAACGTTCGTATTTACAATAAGATTTTGTACTGAATTATACATGGCATTTATATTTATTTTTAGGTTTTGATCTATCCAAAAGCCAAGATGTGAATAGTTTACTCAATTTATTAGAAAATGGAACAATATCAGACCTTGACGAAGAAAGTGATGAGGGAATTGTACAGGCAAGGAATTGTACAGGCAGGGAAGGAAGATATGGTAGAGGAAGAAGATATAGAGGAGGAAGAATTTACCAGTTACACCAAAACGACACCGTTTCAGAAATTAAATAAGACCAGCGAGCGAAGTCCAGTACTCAGAATACAGAACTTGTATTCTGAGGTCCAGTATGACGCTGTCGACCATCTGCCAGAGTATGATCAAAAGAAAGAACCTATAAGATGTAAAAAACAGGATGCAAAGGAAAGACGCATATGTACCTACTGTCTGAATTGTGAAATACATCTATGTTTTACTAGTGAGCGAAATTTCCTTAGAAAATTTCATCAAAAACATGAATAACCCTAATAAATTAGTCATTATAATAATATTATATAGTTTTACTTACTTTCCTAAAAATACTACTTCTAATAATTTATTAATTAAATACGTATTTATACAACACTCTAGACCTGATGTCCACTCAAGTGGACGTCAAAATTTCCCAAAATCTAAAAACGTTAAATTACATTTTTATACAAAAATCCCTTAACTATACCTCTAACTCACAGAAAACCCTTAAAAATATTTTTATTGATGCTTTATATAAATTCAGGTCCGAAGGGGTTAAGAGAAGTCTCTCTTTTTAGATCTTTCACCCTTCCAAATCTTCCACGATTAATTGAGGATTCTAAAATCCACTTTATCTAGCACGTTTTAAAGAGTTCAGTCGCAATGTGTTTGACAATGTATCATTAAATCAAAATGTATTTAACAACTGATATCCATCATAATAAATTATCCTCAAAGTGATCAGGTGCTCTTGAAAATTTCTACTAAGGATTTAGTTGATGACTTTGGATGTAGGACATGTGGCGGCATCTACATCGCCATATACGAACTACGCATCACACTGACGTCACGCAAAATCCCGCATCGCGCAAGCAGTTTCACGCGCAAGTAACATATACAACGTGTAACGTTAAATGCGCACAACCTCAGACACCCCAACTAATTTTTAATTCAATTGACCTATCTCACAGTGAAAATAAGTCATTAAAATTTTTTTTAAGGTTTTATGTGCTGTTTTAATTTTACTGGCCATTCTGATCGTTTCTTGCGTCTGCGACGACGCTTTATCGAGGGAGGAGTCGTCACCGGGCCGCTGCGCCGCGCTGACATTGGCTTGCTTGACCTATTAATAAATAGACACGGTAACGTTTTTAATGAAGATTTTTTTTTATATATGACCTACATTAAAAAGTGGTTCAATTAATTCTGTGCGTTATTCTGATCAAACTATTTTCAGGTTTTGCGCATTTAACGTTACGCGTTGTATACAACGTCCTGACATGAGACATCAACCGTCGAGCAGTTGCCCCCCAGACACATCACCCGTCTGGTCGGAGGATCCTACCTTTCCTATGAAGGATGGGTCTTTACACCCTGTTCCTATACCTCTAAACTGCTGACCCCGAGTATGAACGTCGGGCGTAGCCTTCGAGCAACTAGTTCAGCGTGACGTCATCATCATCACTTCTTCAAGTAACCATTTCTTTAGGGGTGGGTAAAAAGGGCCGTCGGGATCGAACCTTAAATTTGTGTGCAATAAAGAAATCTAGTAGTTTTATGTCCGTTTTCAGTAACACTAGATTTTCAATATTCAGCGCTGTGTCGAGCGTTGTAAATTGTACACAGTGCACTTTTATTTAGGCTTTCAATTAGATAGCGCTTAGCGTTAGTGAAAACAGCCACTAGTCTTGACCTTTTCTATGTACAGACACCAGCACATCAAGCTACTACAATCTGTCAAATTTCTTTAATAGATTTTCAACTTTATCGCTGAAACATAAGGTTCAAAGTTGATTGGGAAAATTTGACGGTTTCGGATAGCTTGATGTGCTGGCGTGTGTACATAAGTAGAATATATTTGAAAATAGTGATGCTTCCACGTATTTAAAACAATCATTTAACCCTAGAAAGACCATGGCCGTCAATTTGACCGCACGGCGATTTCATTCTCAAATATTTTACAAACTATGTTTTTGTTTATTTTCATATTTTATGACTTTTCCTAATTTGCTATTGTTAGGCTAAATCTATACAAAAAATATTATGAAAGGAAACAAAAACATACTTTGTAAAATATTTGAGAATGAAATGCCGTGCGGTCAAATTGACGGTCATGGTCTTTCTACGGTTAAGAACTATCACATCTATACATAGACATCATTCGATGACCCAGTTTCTCGGACCAAGGATGGCCTGACCTATTAAAACCCAACACCTGTACTATCCCGTGCCTTTGAGTGGTTCGACACGTGTTTATTTTAACACGACTCTAAAAGGCACACGAATTATTTTATTAATTTTTAAACACGTGTTTTGCACGTTTTTAAACAATCATTAAATATGATAACACGTGTATTGGCACGTGTGTTGGCATTTATGTTTCTGCTATGTGTGAGAGGTCAATGTTCGCTGTTTTAGTGAGCGTTTGATTCTTAATTAGTAATCAAATGTGCGGAATAACAAATAAATAAAGATCGATCTATAGATAAACGAACCTTCGTTTAAAAGGTGCTCGTGGCTAAATAATTACTGCCGCGAAGGTAAAGTTATACTTTAGTTTTTATTTTATGATGCATTGTCAAACATATCGCAGTATCAAACCACATAGGTTCAAACCCAGTCAGGCACTTTATTTTGTGTAAATATTTTCAACACCATTGCTCTAAAACGGTGAAGGAAAACATTGAGAGGTAGCCGGCATATCCTAGAACCAAAAATTCGAAGACATGTGATATCTAACAACCCGCACTGGGCCCGCGTGGTGGATTACGACCCACTCCCTCACAAAAGAGAGGATTCCTGTGTCCCAGCAGTGGGATTATTATGGCAAAATAATGAGCCATTTTGTTGTCAAACATATTGCTGTTGGAACTCTTTCAAAACGTGCAAAATAAAGTGGATTTTAGAATACTCAATTAATCGCAGATGATTTGGAAGGTTGAAAAACGAAAAAAAACTATGAAAAATTCCAAAAAAAAGTATGTAATAACCACAAACAAAGTATGTTTTCCTTTCAAGAAAATAATTGCATACAACTTTATGGTTGAGCTTCTTAAAAAGAAGCTTTAAACGCAACCGCACGTTGAAATAAATCTCACTGTTCTAAAAATAAAACGTTGTGTACTGTATACCGACTTCAAAGCAAAGGTAAACAGGTAAACGAGTTTAACAATGCATCCCCGATCACATTGTTTATTGAATAATTCGATTATGTTTTGCTCGAGTAATGGTAGAGAGGAGCTTCGTGCTTCGGCTTTACTTTCGGTTTTGGGAAGTCTCGGCTTTGGGGATAAAATTATGGTTTTTGACTGATGACGAAGGCTTATGAAGCCTATTAAGGTTTCTTGGCAAGTTTCTTATCAGATTTTTTTTTCTTTTGTAAATGTCCAAATCCAGTGAAACATGACCATTATCACCTTGTTGTCATGAGAAAAGCAAAATCTATTGTTTATTGCTCATCTCCTTGGTACCTTCTATTTTCATTTTAACACTGGACATTCGTACATCGATAACAGTCGTTATGGGTAGTCAGCAGCCCAAAAGTCTGATAACCGGTTTTAGCAAGGGGTATCGTGTTACCCAGTAACTGAGTTATGGAGGACAAATAGGCAGTCGCTTCATGTAACATCCTCGTATTCAGCTGCATCAGATTAAACTGGAAGCCGACCCCAACATAGTTGAGAAAAGGCTAGGCAGATTGGGCAGATTGATTGGACGAGAGAAAATAGAATGGTATGTGTGGAGGTCAAGTACTTATGTAGCAAGACATTAACGATCCATTAGGATACCGCATAGTTACATTTAGCAGATCAAGTCGTAATGGTATAGAATTCAAAAGGAGGTCACCCAAAAACCACGGCTTTGAACTTCGTGAAGCCGAAAGTTGCCGAAAATTACCGAACTTGCATCTAGTGAACGTTGAGCGGCAAATACACAAGACATGCCAGTTACTTGCAGAAGAGTAGGCAAGTTGCTTGCACGTCAATGTGACATACATATGGCCCATGGTCATCTTAATAAAATGGCCATCTCAATGATATAATATTTGGGCTTGAAATGAGACCATGCCCTCTGAGTTTGTTTCACCATTTCTTCTCGGGGTTCAGTTAGCTAGCTAGGAAATGCATTGACGTATAAAAGTGTATTAGAAGATCTTCTTACAGAAATCAACGCTAGTTGCTTCGATTTGCTGCCCATTTTCTATTTTTTAAGTATTTACTTGTTGATATGCAGCTATGTGAACAGAACTCAACATTGAATAAATATGTAAGCAGTCACGCCCTTTATACCTGGAGGCTTTTATTTAATTTTGTTTTTTTTTTTTTGCTATAGTACGTATAGTTTTTATTGTATTTGTTGGTATATAGGCGTGGCTAGCGTACATATGACAAATAATTTTATTTAGTGTTCTGTGTATTGTAATGTGAATTACTTTGCGTACCTTGTATTGTATTCAATCAAGTACTTTCTAAGTGAACAGACAGCTGTGCTGCTGGGGAGTTTGTTGCGCCACTTCTTCCCAGTGAAAGCACTAGGAAGTGGTGAAGGGCGGGAGTTTTGGAAACTGTCTTTTGTAAGTTTGACTTTCGAAAAGTGCTGATTCTCAGCCTATTTTGAAGAAATGACTTTTGATTTTGACTTTTGACAGACCTACACTGTCCTTCTATACTTATCAACAGTGTAATTTGAAAACATTGTAAAACCAATTATTTCTAAAAGAGTAACCGTGGAAGTTCTTGCCGGCTCCAAAAGAAATGACCAGTTGGGACCGTGTACTCAGCTTCTGCCGTTTCATAATTGGTTATGTAGGTGGGTATGTAGGTGTATGAGAAATAAAACATTTTGAATTAGAATTTCAAACGATTATTTCATTTCATTTCATTTTATCACCAATCAAAGGTTGTTATTGCATATTGGCATGCGAGCTACTTGCAAACATGTGTGCAAGTTACTGGCATGTGTTTTCCAAAGCTTTACGCCGAACTTAACTTCGTCCAGCGATACCAATCTTGATCCAACTCTAAATGAGATGAGTCATACGACGGTGCTTCTGTAAATACAAACCATTTGGTTTCAATCGCTTTGTTAAAGCCACGGATACACTAGGGGACAAATGGAGCAACATGTTGCGGAACATGGCGCTCGGCAACTACGTGAATGTCCCGAAAGAATGTCGCGCCGTGCGCTCGCTCTCGGAGCGGGAGCAAGAAACATGTCCCGCGTCACGTAAAATGTTGTGGGTCGTGTTGCGGGACACTATGCAACGTTGCAGCGTCACGTATATTTTGTGTTGCGCGTCATGTTGCGGGACAAAATGTTCCCTAGTGTATCCGGGGCTTTAGCCTTACAAGGGTCATTGGGTAATTAATTTCACTAATATGAGATTTATTATATTTTGGTACATTATTGTCTTAATACGTGGCATGGTGTTTCTTCTTTATTACCTATAGAGTTTTTATTGACTTACAGAGACCATTTATGCTTGACGATTTTTCTCGAATGTTTTCCGTTGAATTCAAAATCACATAAAGAATCTATTTACCTAGTTGTGGTTTTTTTGTACATCTATGTACGTTTCTCTATATTCTCGTCCGACGCATAAAATTACATCCTACCTTGTTTCCCTGAAGGGAAGGCAGAGGTGTGTCCCATGTATGTAACAACTGGGCACAAGCCTATTTCCATCAACTGGGCACAAATCCAGACTCCGGGCTGCTACTGAGGAATTCCAGATGGAAAAGTCCAATAACACTTTTCCCGACCTGGGAATCGAACCCAGGACCTCATGCTCAGCAGTAGCGTTTGCAACGACTATACCAACGGAGCAGTCAGTCTAGTCCGAGTCTCCTTTAAACTTCATCTGCCTAGCCTTCTCTCAACTATGTTGGGGTCGGCTTCCAGTCTCACCGGATGCAGTTGAATACAAATATTTTACATGAAGCGACTGCCTATCTGACTTCCACAACCCAGTTACTGGGTAATACGATACTTCTTGATAAGACTGGTTGTCAGACTATCGGGCGTTTGACGACCCGTAACAACTGTAAAAGACCCAAGAATGACAGGCGGGACCAACGGCATAACGTGCTTTCCGAGGCACCGCGGTGTCTCGGTATGTATAGATGGTGACCCATCGACCAACCGCGGCAAGCATAACCTAATCGATCGACCCGTGCGGCTGTTATAACTTAGCCTGAGCATGTATAAGGATGTATTTATGTTGTATGTATGTTTGCCGACGCAAGGGTGGATGATTTTTTTGCTATAATGCGCAAGAAGTCAGCCTCACTCATTCGCAGAATTAGAGGTAGTGGCAATGGAATCCTGAGGTTTGTTTTTTTTTTTTTTCTAGAAAGAGGGCTTTGCCGCACATGCGATTATGCCGCTCTGGTTGTCTTTGCAATTTTTGACTAATAAGAACAATCAACAATCTTTAACTAAATCTTAGCAAAGCTAGTCTGTGCGCGCAACCAGAACACTATTGCAGTAACCTATTTCTCTAAGCCTACAGTGTAACCTATATCTAAATTCTGCGTTGCGGACGAATCCTGAGGATGATTGCGGAGTGACCAGTATCCCCAGCGGTGGGTAGGCTCATCAGGCTACATGTCTTCAGATGAATTTTTATGAAATTTTATTATATTTGTTTTTATTTTATTTGTTTTTTTTTTATTTTTTAATGTTTAATAATTCGTTATTTTTTTATTTAATCATTTAAATTTAATTTATTAAGTATTTATTAATTTTAGCTGTTTGAATTTAATTTATTTTAGTCAAGTGCTTATTATTATTTTTTTTATATTAAATCCATGATTACGACTAACTTAGTCTTAAGATAATTAAGTTGTTACTAACAAACTATGGACATTAGGTACTTAGTCTGAAATAAACAAATTTTATTTATAGAAATGAGAGCGACCTAATTTAGGCCCTTAAGAAGAAATAAAATTAGTCTACCTAACACGTTAGGTAGATAATGAGGAGTTAACCTTAGCTTCGAACCCAAATTTCGCTAGGTATAAATCGAATTTTGGCACATAAAATCAAGTTTAGAAGCTCAAATGATGAAATTTCGCTACAACACAAGTTTCTCACATACTATTCGCAGTCGCAGCGTCGTGATAGAAGCGCGTGCGGATTCACGTGCAATATCGACCGAGTATAAAGGCGCCGCTCCACAGAAACCCACGGCTAAACTACGCACGTATACATAGCTTCGCTTTGTATGATCATGTTGGCAGGATAGTCCCGCGGCCACGCTACGACGCAATGATTGCCAAACAAATGAACCGCGCAACATGACAAAAAAAGGTCGACTGCAGCGGTCATTTTGGTGTAGCAAGTTAAAAATCAGAGTTTCGGTCGTTCTCCCGAATTCGATTGCCAATGAAATTCAGGCAAACGATCAAGTGTAAATGAACAGGGTCGATTACACCCGTTTTAGGACAATCTAATCCAGTTTCATCATTGCGGTTACCCGAATTCTGATACCCGACGCCAGTTTTCTTTTCATTTCTATCAGTCACAATGTGTTGCTCTTAGAACGCGGGCGCAGGTAATCGACTTCATTCAAACTACTCGCAGTCGTTAACCCGTATGCCAGTGTAATTTATGCAACGGGTGCTCGAATTCGAGTAAAGTGATAAATGATAAATGATTTATTTTCTGTAAGTAGGTTTGTACAAACACTTTTACATGTCAATCATATTTTTTAAACTAGATGAGGTCGGCGTTTCCTATCTGACTACCCTGAGAAGAAAGGCCGAAACAAACTCAGAGGTCACAGTCTCTTTTAAAGTCCAGACATAATCTTGGTCAGATCATGTGAAGACCATGTAGATGGGTGTCTGAAATGGTCTTTTGAGTAAAGAACCTCACAGATTGAGCGGGCCTGTCCATTCAGTGCACGCATTTGTCAAAAATCGTGCAGCTCAACTCAGAACTTGAGGAGCCTTACGATTCGACGAACAATACCAATGAAAGGACATTTGGGTAGGCCGCATAAATGACTCAAACTGCCAGACCATGATTAAAACTAACTAAGAAGGAAAACCGAAAAAAAAGAAATGACCCACATAGTCTTCACACTCACAGTAATAATAATAAAAATAAGATACTTTACAAAGTAAATATCCATGTCATTGTTTATATAAAATTCATCAATGTCAATGTGTATATAAAAATCCGGATATAATCTTTGAGGACCATGTAGATTGGTGTCTGAAGTGGTCTTTTGAGGAAAGAACCACACTGAGTGGACCTGTGCAGTCAGTGCACGCATTCGTCAGTAACCGTGCAGCTCAACTCAGAACTTAAGGAGCTCAACGATTCGACGAGCAATACCAAGGACAGGACATTTGTGTCCTGTCTTTCGAGTACCCGCATACATGCTAACGACCAACTATAATATTGCGTTTTAACGTTGCGAATCTCTCCGTGCGCGTCCTAGTCAGAGTGGACGGTCGACTTTATCGATGAGTGATCGACACTCGATGTCACTATCCGTATCGAATGTCACTATCGTGCACATCATCTGCTGATATTCAGCTGTTTGCAATGGCGTAATTATATTAATTGTGACGAAGATATTTTGTTAATATTTCTTTACTAGGTTACACGAGGTTGATTTAAGGTGATCAGGGTTTGTAAATACGGCAATTGCGTTTGATTTGGTTTGTAAGTAATGAAGTAAAAGTAAGTACAGACGCCAGCACATCAAGCTACTACAATCTGTCAATTTTCTTACACAGATTTTCAACTTTATCGTTAAAGCATAAGGTTCAAAGTTGATTGGGACAATTTGACAGTTTCGGGTAGCTTGATGTGCTGGCGTCTGAACATACGATGACATATCGAGCTATACACTTCCAGTTTTAGCTGACCTTGCATTGTATAGGCTTTTCGTATAATGAGAAGTCAGCTTATACTAGGAATGTATATCCTGATATGTTGAAGTGCGTACCTGTTACGGTAATCGAAATAAATGCTTTGAGTTTGTGTTTTACACAAACAATGGACAAAAACAATAGTAATGAAAAGATAATGGATGTCTTCAACCCCACGTCTTCGCGTCCCCCAAACCCCCTTTGTCATAGGCATTACAAGCTGTCTTTTCCAAAGCATCAATCAATTCTTTGGTCCAGACAATCTCTCTTAATTTTCTACTCTATTGTAAGTAATAGCTATATAGGAACCGGCATGTCCTGAGAACTGAAAAATTCGAAGACATGTGACATCTACTAACACGCACTGGACCCGCGTGGTAGTTTACGATTTTAGACCACTCCCTATCACAGAAGGAGACCTTTGTCCCAGCAGTGGGAACGCTATTAACTGGTTATACTAATTGTTCATCTGGTTAGACTGGAAGCCGCCCCCATCATAGTTGGAAAAAGGCTACGGAGATTGATTGATGTTGCTACTGGTGGATTGTTGACCTTTGATCGCATATTATGGTAAAGCGGTTTCACAGCTCCTGTTCCACAATCCCTTTGTTCCTCTTCACAATGATTGCATCCGGAAACGGGACAGTCCAGGCAGTAGGATGTCCCATTACCTAGTTGAGTGTCAGTGTGCTCACTCGTTCAGTGCAATTGAGCTGATCTGACTCTAGAAGTAACCAGATACACGACAGTGGCACGTGGCCATTATTGGCACGTGCTATTGTAAATTCCGCTGTAATGGGAATTTACTAGAGTGGTATTTACTAGGAAATTTTAATGCCGGGTTTTTTTACAAAATAAATATGTAATTTAATTTTATCTGAAGCTAGTAATTTCAGTTTTTTTTTTTTTTGTGACGAATTAATTTTTATTTTTAGGTTAACATTGCCATTTTAAACGAGGGTTACAGGTCCATCACCACCATTTATTTTCAATTTATCGGGACGAAATATACATAAAGTGTTCCCGGTTTCAGATTCTTAAAAACAAATATTTATATAGTACACAGACGGTCTTATCAGTACAGATAATTAATGTGGCGAACAAAAATCTAGAAAAATTATACGATTAGGTAGGCAGTATTCTTTTTTCAAGTAAGGCGTTTTGTTAATGTAATTCGACTTCCTGCACGTGATGACATATGACACTCATTGAAACATTAAACGCACGTTTTGCACACCTTACCTCTCGTGGCGTCCTTACAGGCCGGGAACGATTAATTGTGTAGGTCGTGCTTTCTATGCCAATACTTTTGCAATACCTACCCGTTCAGCAAGTTAGTAAATTATTGTCTCAAGTGTCTTGATGAGTAAGTGATAATCCAATCATAAATAGCAAAGTAAGAAATAGTGCTTTAAAATCCAAAAAAAAAAAAGCCATGTGAAATCAAGTTATTAGCCAGATTAACTTATTAACTTATCCATAAATGCAAGTAATTTGAATGTATGCCAGCATGGTTTTATAACAGTACTATTATCTTAATGTACCTACTACCTAGATAACTAAAGTGTAGGATAATATTCAAACTCTTTTAGGTCCAAGTACATCAATAAATTACACCAAAGATTTATACACATAGATCTACAACGTGTAACGTTAAATGCGCAAAACCTCAGACACCCCAACTGATTTTTAATTCAATTGACCTATTTCAGAGAGAAAATAAGTCATTAAAAAAATTGTAAAGGTTTTATGTGCTGTTTTAGTTTTGCTGGCCATTCTGATCGTTTCTTGCGTCTGCGACGACGCTTTATCGAGGGAGGAGTCGTCACCGGGCCGCTGCGCCGCGCTGACATTGGCTTGTTTGACCTATTAATAAATAGACACGGCAACGTTTTTAGCGAAGATTTTTTTTTAAAATGTGACCTATATTAAAAAAATTGGTTCAATTAATTCTGCTCGTTATTCTGATCAAACTATTTTCTTTGCGCATTTAACGTTACACGTTGTATACATTTTATAATTTAAAGTCGCTTTCGTATCTATCTGTGTGACCGCACCGTTCTTCTAAAGTACGCAACAGATTTTGATACGGTTCTCACCATTATTTAGAGAATAATATATTCCGGAAAGTTTATGTGTATAAGACGTTAATATTAAACTTACATATAATAAAAAAAACCCCAAGTTTTCTCAAGTCGTAAAACCTTGCGAAGCAGGGTTGGATCGCTAGTTCACAATAAGTTATTAAACTGGAAAACATAAAGAAAAAAGTCTGAACTGACAAGATAAACAATGCATTAACTATGCTATTCATTACCGATGTTATGCAGCTTATATCAACATTTACATAAAAAAGAAAATATATAATACATCTAATTAGAAATAATTGCGATTTATTTATGAGGATAACGGAAGCTTTTAATCTAGAGTCATTTACATTAAAAAGCATAAACATTATCTAATAGTGAAGGTGCTTGTCTTTTGTTCAGACTTTTATCTTCTTAAGAATTTAATAAGAAAGTGATGTAATGTTTATGATAGGATAAATCGGACTGACATATACATGTATTACAAGTACAAAACATATTTGCGAAAAAAAAACACAAATAAAAGTATTTCCAGAAAAAAACATAAAGTAACGAAAATAATTTGTTGATTTTAAGAATACTTTAAATAGAATACTTTGTTGGAATATAATCTATTTCTATCTGCACGATCAATTTGCTCGGCAGATCACTGAAAAATATACATATGTATATTCATTACCGATAGCAAAACCCTAGTACTTAACTAATTTTCTGTATTTAACACCCTTAGTAGTCACTAATTTATTGAACTTGCAAAGCAAGTCTGTGACAGAGTGACGTCCAAGGACTGAAAGACGAGATGTCGGTAGTCCGATGGCGAACATTTAAAGTCACATACGCAAACAGCCAGACCCGGAACAACTACTTGTAGGTCATACAAATATTTGTTCCGTGCGGGAATCGAACCCGCGACACGCAGCGCAGCAGTCATTCGCTTAACCACTGCGCCAACCGTGTCGTCGTCGACTGTCCCGAGGAAAGAGAGGCGTATTCCTAGCTGTGGGCAAAGTTGGGCTCTGGATGATGATGAACTTATTGGACCAACATAATTAACTGCCAAATCTTGGCTGGCTACGATTTTTTTTTGTCTGTGTAATTATCAAATAACTTCTCCCGCTCTGGGCGGGGATTTTACTGTCTAAAACCCACCCGTGTTCCTTCAGTTGCCTGTGCCAAGGGTCACGGTATCTCTTTCGAACAATCCGCGACCCTGGCAGAGGATTTGGCATTGATTTGGCATTGGTCAGTTATGTTGAAAAATTACTAGCGATGTAAACAAACGTACAAATGGACGGCACGGTTGGCGTAGTGGTTAAGCGATTGACTGCTGCGCTGCGTGTCGCGGGTTCGATTCCCGCACGGAACAAATATTTGTATGACCTACAAGTAGTTGTTCCGGGTCTGGCTGTTTGTGTATGTGAGTTTAAATGTTTGTGAACCCACCCATAATACAGGAGAAATTCCTAGTGTGGGGCAACGTTTTAAAAAAAACAACAAAAAATGAACCATCATCTGCCTAGCCTTTTCCCAACTATGTTGGGGTCGGCTTCCAGTCTAACCGGATGCAGCTGAATACCAGTATTTCACATGGAGCGACTGCCTATCTGACCTCCACAACCCAGTTACTGGGTAATACGATACCCCTAGGTAAGACTGGTTGTCAGACTTTCGGGCTTCTGACTACCCGTAACGACTGTCAAACATCTACGAATGACAGCCGGGACCAACGGCTTAACGTGCTTTCCGAGGCACGGAGGGGTCTCGGTATGTAAAGATGGTCACCCATCCACAGACCAACCGCGGCAAGCGTAGCTTAACCTGATTGATCAACCTGTGCGGCTGTTATTATTTAGCCACGGGCCCCTCCAAAAAAAAAAAATGAACCAATGATCATAATTCTTCCACCAACTCGGGCCAATGTAGGCAAGTAGCAAAGTAGCTCCAATGTTCAAGTATCTTGCTAACCAGGAAAGTGAAATAAGTAGGAAAGAGACACTTAACCTAGTACGAGCTATGGCGCCATAATCTTGACTAATGTCAAGTGTATGGCGACATAGCAAATGATCATTGTGTTCTGAGAAATTAATTGATAAAAAACGAATACATTTTTAGAAAGAAAATACATTTATTTAGCACAGACAAATAATAATATAAAAAACAAATAAAAATAAGTGTAAAGTCCGATGTAAGAAATTAACAGGGAAGTGTGCCTCATGGCTGCGCCAAAAAGGCCGAGTTCAGCAAAAATGCCAGACAACTGGTGCCTGACGCTGGTTTTCAACTGGACCTGAAGTGTGAGGTGACGGATGTAAATCAGTTTTATACTGGAACGTGACGTGTGTTTTAGGGATATGAGGAGCAGGGTAGAAAGTTCTTCATCCAGCGATGCGGGGTCAGTTTAAATTAGCTAGCGAAACTCCACAGACGTCATGGGTATCGATATCTAAACATGATAAAACAAAAAAGAAATTTATTTGATAACTTTTTGTAGGGTCATCCACCGCAATTAGTGTAGTGACTTGACACATCAGTTTAAAATTCAGTTCTTTTTTTGTGTAAACTTCACAGAAGTATCGATATCTTAACACGATAAAACAAAAGAAAAAAGATTTTCTCAACTCAAACTTCAAGTCAAAAAACTTCTTTTTTTATAAATATAGAAGCAATAGTTTTTGTTTCATTTTCGTTGAGTAGGTATTGGTGTTTAATTAGTAGATTCATAATATACATATTTCGTTTCTTTAAATATTTTTCTGATGTTATACTAAAATGATAAAGAGGAAATATTTGATTTTATTTTCTATGTTGCTATGTTACGCTTTCCCGCTGAAACAGCTGAACTGATGTGGACGAAATTTGGCACATGGGTAGACCATCACCTGTGTTAGGACTTAGGATACTTTTGTTCTACGTTTCCGCACTTAGTCCTCAAAGTGGACCATTGTGCGTGACTTCGGATACTTTTATTTTGATGTTGAGAGAGTTGAGACTTGGGTAAAACCATAAGAGTTGATAGCCGTACTATCTATCATATACAGTCGACTCTCGTTAATTCGTAACTCGAGGGACTCTTAAAATATTACGAATTATCGAGTGTTTGAAATATCAAATGGTTCGAAGTTTTTGAGAGAAAATAAATAAAACTTCGAATTATTAAGTGTTGCGCCGGTAAGTTCGAATTAACACGTCATTTTGTTACGTAGCAATGATTTTTTCGTTCGAATTACCAAGTGCATAAAAATGTATTGATTTAGTTCGAAATATAAAGAGATTTTGTAGGGAACTCGTGATAACTTTGAATTATAGAGAGGTCCAAATTATCGCAGGTTTGAATTAACGAGAGTCGACTGTACTACTAAAGATAGTTGTAGGAGCTAAAAATAAATAAATAAATGGCTTATTGATACTTAAAGAAAACACTAGATGGTAAGAAAAAAACACTTAAACTACTTTCATTTATATTATATCATATTTCAACATTGAACATTGAACGTTAGTGTCTCGAGTTCCGGTCTAAAAACAGAATCTAATACATTTTGTTTACCACGTGCACACGTGAACCTTATAATTACATAGCATCAAATGTCACGAACTTCACGTGACACGAAATATTTGAAATTGTAAAAGGTTGTTGACATGAATTTTGTCGTAATTGTACAGACGCCAGCACATCAAGCTACTACAATCTGTCAGATTTCTTTAATAGATTTTCAACTTTATCACTAAATCATAAGGTTCAAAGTTGATTCGGAAAATCTGACAGTTTCGGGTAGCTTGATGTGCTGGCGTCTGTACTAACTACTTTTTATTGAGATGGCTCTTAGATTTAGGGGCTCGTGGCTAACTGATAACAGCCACACGAATCGATGGAAGGTTAAGCTACACCTACAAAAGTTCGTGGATGGGCGACCATCCATTACATGTCGAGACACCTCCGTGTCTCGGAAAGCACGTTAAGCCGTTGGTACTGGCTGTCGTGTCGTAGATCTTTGACAGTCGTTACGGGTAGCCAGAAGCGCAAAAGCCCGACCACCAGTCTTACCAAAGGGTATCTTGCTACCCAGTAACTGTGTTGTGGATGTCAGATAAGCAGTCGCTTCATGTAAAATAAGTACTGGTATTCAGCTACATCCGGGTAGACTGGAAGCTGACACCAACATAGTTGTGAAAACGCTACGCGAACTGGAAAATATCATGAGGAAACCAGCAAGTACTGGAACCGAAAAATTCGAAGACATGAGACATCTACCAACGCACAATGGGCCAGCGTGGTGGATTACGGTCCACTCCCTTTAACTCTCTCCCTGCCGATAATATAAGACTTTTTAAGTTCAGTAGGCCTTGAGATACGCCGATGGATTCCAAATTTTCTGCTTGCCAAGAGTTAAAAGTCAAAATTATAACAAGACGCCGTGGGATACAAAAAAAAATCTTTCATGGCGCCGTGGGATCCACCCTGACCTCCCACATTCAAATAGTTTCTACTATTACTGTTGAAAATGTGATTATACTCTGGCGTCCACATAAATCTTAGTTACAAATAAAAAAAAATGCAACCATAAGTACATAGGGACGACGTGCCGAATGAAAAAAATGGGGGGTTGCCGGCGGATCCCATGGCAGGGAGAGTGTTAACCGAGAGGACGCCTGTGGCCCACCAGTGGAAACATCATAGACTAATTGACCGCTAAGCAGCGTTGCTGTGTCATGACTTGAAGGGTATTTTATAAGTGCTGGCGTGATTACAAGCACTTGAGCCGTGTCAGCTTTGTCTCTCGCCTGCCAGGCCGCTGGTATTGCAGATGTCAGTTGGCAGCGGTGACTTTATCATCATCTTTGTCTGGGTGTAATTTATCTATAATATGTATGTATTTAGAAGTATACAACGTGTAACGTTAAATGCGCAAAACCTGAAAATAGTTTGATCAGAATAACGAGCAGAATTAATTGAACCACTTTTTAATATAGGTCACATTTAAAAAAAATCTTCATCAAAAACGTTGCCGGGTCTATTTATTAATAGGTCAAGCAACCCAATGTCAGCGCGGCGCGGCGGCCCGGTGACGACTCCTCCCTCGATAAAGCGTCGTCGCAGACGCAAGAAACGATCAGAATGGCCAGTAAAACTAAAACAGCACATAAAACCTTTACAATTTTTTTAATTACTTATTTTCTATCTGAAATAGGTCAACTGAATTAAAAATCAGTTGGGGTGTTTGAGGTTTTGCGCATTTAACCTTTCACGTTGTATACGTATGTTTATCAGTTATCTAGTACTCATAGCACAAGCTCTGCTTAGTTTGGGACTCGATGGCGTTGTGTGAAAATTGTGGAATATTATTATTATTATTATTATCAAGTGGGTCGACAGCATGCATTGCCGTCACAGAGTAAAGTAATACGATAACAGATATTATTACGGATTATCGTCGAATATCGTAGAAAGGCACAGCTCAAAGAAAGGTGGAAGAATATGGGGGGGAACATCGAATTAGTTTTTACAGGGTGACTGGGACATCGACGCGCAAACTGTAACCGTGCAATCTGTACATAACTCTGAACCCACCTGCGTTGAACTGTTTTGTCGGTTATAAAAAAAAAAATAAAAAAAATTGCTGTTCCATGGATTTTGAAACAACAGATTTTTTTTTTTAAATTCGTATTCAAAAACTTTAATTCGAGCGAAGACTCATATAGAGTTACTAACAGTGTCCTTATAATTAAGTGTTAGTAACAACACGATAGCACATGTATCTGACAGCAGTGAATCGTTTACGGACATTCCACTCTCTTTCAGAACCCTGTTGGGGCTGGCCATGACTCGAGCCACCCACCGGCGAAAAATTTCCACGCCAGGGGTCTTGACTCTGTGCTGAAGTCATGGTTATACAGGCTGTCCGAAAAGTCATGGATTACCTTTTACCTGCTGATGGGCCACATTGAGATCTACCAATAAAAAAAAAATGACCCACCAATAATTTTTTTTTTTCACCAGCACCCTAATTGCGTAACACACTATTACTGTCAATATGAATCATTTTGAAGCATATTGCTAATCCATTGCTCCATATTATGTTCAAATTGTTTTTTTTTCTGCTCAACAACGTAAATAACGCAATGAATGTTGTTGAACTGTCAAAATGAAACCCATTGCTAATGATAGTGTGCTACGCAATTACCCTGCAGTGCCGATAAAAAATAAGGTAAAATTTTTTTTGGTGAAAATGTTAAGTTTGAACCTAAATTTCAGGTATTTAAAAGATCTGTAACTTTATTGTATTCAATCGATAGTAGCATGATTCAAGATGAAAATAAAAAAACCTGTACTCGAAAAAGTTTTCATTCGTAGAAATGGAATGGAAAAATCTGATCAAAGGTAGAGATTTTCCAAAATTTCATTAAACATCAAAAAACTCGGAAACCATAAGACTTTTACCATGGTCATTTTTTTTTAATTTGTAGATCGCAGTGTGGGCCATCAGCAGGTAAAAGGTAATCCGTGACTTTCCGTTCACCCAGTATTATAGTTTGCGCATCGATGTTCCCTGCCACCACAGAGTACGGATAGGACAAGCTTGGTTTTAGATCTACAGAGATCTAAAAACAAGCCTACCTTATTCGTTCTGACCCCAATACAACTACTAACTATATAAATATACAATTTAAATAATTTACTTATCTTCATGCACCGTTTACCCCTGAAAATAGCCTTGGAGCTAATAGCAACAATTATAATAAAAACCCGTTCGCCATGACACCGGAAGTATCGTTAATTAACAGGATATAACGTTACAATGCATCGTTAAATCATAGTTTAGTCATAGGAAAGATTAAATTATAGTGTAGTTATTAAACGTGGAACGGATTGCGAAATGTAATGTGTTGATTGGACCTGCCGGTCGATTCTGTAAAAATCTCACCGTGGAAACTTGCGTGGAGTAATAATAATAATAATAATTTTATTAGCCGGCAACTAAGGCCCATATGTATATAAAATACACAAAATAATCTTATACAAAATTAAACTAATACATAATAAACACCTTAAAACTCTAACTATACACGTAACGTTGTCGGCGTCGTGTTCCGCTGCGTGGTGTCGCGTAACCGTCCTCGGAAACGTCGATATACGACACCTTTCGGCCAAAAGTCCTCATTCAGGCAGGTTTGTAGATGCTGGGTCGGAACTCGTACCACGAATGATTTAAAGTTGATGTTGTGGCGCAATTCCAACCTTTCGACCCTCAGAGTCCAGTTGGTCTTCACCTTCAAATACTGCACGACTTCCTCAGTGGTCGTACCGTGTCCCCTGGCATTGGCAACTGAAGAATACGGGTGGGCTTTAGTCAGTAAAAGTCTGACACGGAGAGAGCGGGAGAAGTTATATGATAATATTCCACCCGAAAAAAAAAGTGTGTTGGGGGGTTCTGTTGAGAAAACATGTTAATTACTTGAGAACCAGTTATAAGAAGCACGTGTATCTTGTCAAAAGGTATGATTTATAGGTATGATTTTATATGTACTACCTTTTCCCTCAAAATTACCACTCGAAGCAAATAGCGGTAAAGTGTCAGGTACAATGACTGTAATTATACAAAACGAAGTAATACATACTTGCGAACGTCTGCCAATGACCCAAAATTCTCATAACATGTGTAATAATTACTTATTGCTATTAAAAGGTCTTTTCATAGGGAGGATTGGCCATACATTACATTTTGAGACCCCTCCGTGACTCGGAAAGCACGTTAAGCCGTTGGTCCCTGCTGTCAATTATAGGTTTTTGACGTCGTTCATTATTTCACGCAGCGGGTCGTGAGCGCTCTAAGAGTTCAATGTAACAATGCCTTCAGGATGTTGATGGGACTAACTCGCTATTGCAGTGCATCAGCGATGTTTGCAGATGCACAATTGGATGGCTATTATGCCATAATTAGAAAAAGAGCAGCGTCGCTGATGCGCAGAGTGAGAGACAGTCCCAAGCGCTACCTGAGGGTACTTGCGGATCATTTAGAGAGTCCTGTATGGAAGCATTGGATTCACCTACATATAGGATAATTATAATACTATAGTTTGTTATTGTATTATATCTATTACTAACATAGTTCTTAGGTCTGTGTATAACTAACGCTCTATGGACAACCTAGTCTGAAATAAATTATTATATTATTGTTAAGTATTATTATTATGCTGATATTTAGCTGAGATGGAGAGCCTTTTTGGTCTCGTCCAGGCGTTGTTTTTTTTTCTGGTTGTTTTAGTGTAACTCTGTTAGTTTAAAATTGAATAGAATATAATAGAATACTCTTTATCCCCCCTTTTTCTCCTTTTTTTTCCTTTTGGATTTACTGTGGGTGTCCCAAATAAATAAAAAAAACATTATTTCTTTCTTTTACATGTCGTATTGTTTTATCCAGTAAATAGAATGTAGAGGTCATAGTCGCTCCATATAAAATTCTGGTATTCAGCCGCAGTTTTTGTTTTATTTTTTTTATTGCTGAATAGGCCCACTCTTGGCCTCGACCACGCCTGTGTATGATGGAGCGAGCGTGCCCAGAAGATGCCTAAGGCTCTGAAACTCCCACGCATCGACGAAACAGCGCAGGTTGCTTGACGCCGGATTCCGGTGGGACGGTGGTCGGAAACCAAGCGGGCGTTAGCCCTAACACCGCAAGGGAAGAATTGGCCAGTCAAATAAGGTGTTGGGTGTGACTGTCCAGGATGCGCTGAGCGCTCGGTTAAGTTGAGTAACTGGCGGAACAAATACACGAGGAGGCTTCTTCATGCAACCCAAAAATCTAAAAAAAACTAATCAAAATCTGGTTGGTTAGACTTGAAACCGATCTCAACATAGTTGGGCAAGCTAGGCAGATTGATTTTTCCATTATTGTTCTAACACCTCCACCGGTCATTGGCCCCGGTCTGCCTCCGCACAGCACCTTGACCGACCAACGTCAACAGATGTTCCGATGGCATTGACTCACGATTTTGTCAGATGTCAGGGCCAGTGTGACGTAACTGTTGCGTCAGTTTTCACAATATGGCGGCGTAGAATTCCGTTTTTAAATAAATAGTGACACTCGAGCTCTTGACTAAAACACGTTTTGGGTATTTTAATCGCCGTTTCCGTCATCTGTTGTTTGAAAGAGCCCTCTGGTTAGATACTTCCTTGTAGGTGACGTAGGTAGTTATAATAATGAGAATCTCTGTCTAGATCTGGATAGCTATTCACAATCATTCGATACGCTTCCGTGCTGAACAGAACCTCAAAAATTTTAATCGAAGTAGACAAATCCGAAACCCGATTTTTTTACAGTTTTAACCAAATCATCATCTGCCTAGCCTTTTCCCAACTATGTTAGGGTCCGCTTTTAGTCTAACAGCATGCAGCTGAATACCAGTATTTTACATGGAGCGACTGCCAATCAGACCTCCATAACCCAGTTACTGGGTAATACGATACCTCTTGGTAAGATTGGTTGTCAGACTTTCGGGCTTCTGACGACCCATAACGACTGTCAACGATCCACGAATGACAGCCGGGACCAACGGCTTAACGTGCTTTCCGAGGCATGGAGGGGTCTTGGTATGTAAAGATGGTAGCGCGTAAAGATGGTAAGCGTAGCTTAACCTAATCGATCGACCTGTGCGGCTGTTATTATTTAGCCACAAGCCCCTCACCACCAAATATACAACATTTATTCTTCCGACGGCTGTTTGTTTTCGGGGACTAGGCAAAACAGGTAACTGAAAATGGTTATTTGGTCGAAATATGAAAAAAAAATTTGGCCCTCCCATAGTAAATCAATCAGCTGGTAGTCAGTTTTGTAAGGGAGGGCCAAATTTTTTTTTCATATTTCGACCTATGTTCTTTGGGGAAAGTTGTTGAGTTTCATGAGCACATTCACCTCCTTCAGGGTTGATACCCCCTTTCCGTTACACGCTGTATATGCTTAGATCTTTAAAACTACGCAACGGATTTTGATGCGGTTTTTTTTAATACATAGAATGATTCAAGAGGAAGGTTTATATGTATAATACATGCATAATATAGTAGAGAAACACTGATAATTTTAGAGGTTTCTAATGTAATGTCGTAAATAAACACATATTTTTGCGCTTACATTGTAAACACTGGCTGAACCGTCAAGATAGATCAAAATAATGTACTACAGTATTGTAGTACACCTTAAAAAGGTCTACAAAAAAGTCCGCGATGGTATATGTCTATCTCTTACGGATAACCCAAAATAACCATTTTTTATCCTATACTTTTTACGAGAAATAATGGCTCTAAAATTATCAGTTTCTCCATTGCACCCGTGCGAAGTCGGGGCGGGTCGCTAGTATTATTATATCGTCAGTATCCAGCGCACGTTCTTATTGTGATCCTTATAAGGCTAGTTTTTGGAGCGACTGCTGTTCTTATATTTCTATTGTTATTAATAAGCCTCATTAGTAATTTGAAGAGCTGGAAGCCCAGTCTGGTTTTAGCGAGGATAAATCACAGCAGGTGGGAGAAATTATTCAACAATACTATACAAGAATAGAATTCACTATTCACCTAATAGGAACATTTTACAGTGGGTGGTAAAAAAATAAATTACCACAAAAAATTAAAAAGCAATCTCGTGAGTTCATTTCCGTGTCTTCATTCAGCATACGATGAGTTGTATGTTCACGAAATAAGGTGTAAAATCCTTTGTTTTTAAAAAAAAGATTGATTGCCAAAAGACAATGCTGGCACGTCACGATCGAGTTTCAAAGTTTAAAATATTTTCTGGCAAACACACAAATATGAATGACTTTTAAAAAGCTTCTAGAATAATTACGTGTGCAAATGAAATTAGTAGCAACACTGAATATGTATGTGCCGAAGGACCAGTCTGTTTGTGAAAACGAATTAGCGCGCGAGTGGGTTTTAATATTTCAGTCATCATTATCATTGGCAACGTTGTTCCACCGACTGCTGGGTGTAGGCCCCTTTTGTGTCATGCTTCCCTGGTCTGTGCATTCGCCTGTCTTATTTAACAATTTATAATTATGTGTGTACATAACGTACCTTTAGAATTATAGAGACCTAATTTTTTCCAAATTGTTTCGAAATTAGGTCTCTATAATTCTAAAAGTGCGATAATTATATAAACAGACAAGAAAAAACAGAACAGAAAAATAGGTACAGACGCCAGCACATCAAGCTACCCGAAACTGTCAGATTTTCCCAATCAAATTTGAACCTTATGCTTTAGGGATAAAGTTGAAAATCTATTAAAGAAATCTGACAGATAGTAGTAGCTTGATGTGCTGGCGTCTGTACAAAGGTGATATCTTCTCTTATTAACATACCCGTATTTTTTTCAAACTGACGCAACTGAATTATCTAGAGAGATAGAATGAATACACTTTACAATGTATCTAAACCATAAAAATTACAGATATAAATGCAGAAATTTTACAAGGAATGACACAATGGGCGGTCTTATCGCTAAAAGCGATCTTTTAAAGACAATCTTTGGATCGATTAAGGGAGAAGGAGAAACAATACTGAAGGCTTATTATTATATTATTATATTATTTAATAACTAGCAGCGCCCCCGGTTTCACCCGCATAAGTGTCGATTCCGTATGAATATCGGGATAAAAAGTATTCTATGTGTTAATCCTGGCTGTAAACTATCTGTGAACCAAATTTCATCAAAATTGGTCCAGCCGTTTGAGCGTGAAGAAGTAACAAACATACAAACACGGTCTATCTCTAGAACAGTCATAGGTAGACACTTGAAATTTCCGCAGATTATGTACTACTATACTGCTATAACAACGAGTAATAAAAGTAATATGCTTACAGTGAATAATTGTTTTTTTTAACATAACTTTAACCAACTTTATGAACAACTAGCAACCCGCCCCGGCTTCGCACGGGTGCAATGGAGAAACACTGATAATTTTTTTCGTAAAAAGTATAGGTTAAAAATGGTTATTGCGGGTTATCCCTAAGAGATAGACATATACCATCGCGGACTTTTTTGTAGACCTTTTTAAGGTGTACAATACTGTAGTACATTATTTTGATCTATCTCGACGGGTTCAGCCAGCGTTTACAATGTAAGCGCAAAAAATGTGTTTATTTACGACATCACATTAGAAACCTCTAAAATTATCAGTGTTTCTCTACTATATTATGCATGTATTATACATGTAAACCTTCCTCTTGAATCATTCTATCTATTAAAAAAACCGCATCAAAATCCGTTGCGTAGTTTTAAAGATCTAAGCATATATAGGGACAGACAGACAGGGAAGCGACTTTGTTTTATACTATGTAGTGAAGATGTTTAAGGTGATTTTGATACCACTAGACCGCTGCCTTCCAAAAATCACGATTTTTTGTTTACTTTTTACATATGCTGTGTTTTATAATTATACGGTTTAGTCAAAGAACTTAGAAATTTTTTATTGGTTTTAGTAGGTATATACTTAGTATAAACAATTCTACTATAGTTTTAGATTTTTTTTTTTTTGACTTTAGCAATATTCCTAAGAACTACAAACGTTTTCATCATCATGAAGAAGGATTTACCACACAGAAAACATTTAAATACCAATAATTGAGTTTATACAAGGTGTAATTTAAATGGTGTTGGACCTGCAAAGAGGACATTGTATTCATCATTACGAACAACTTTGACTACGAGATCAACACTGAAATCGCGAAAAAAAAAAAATCTGCTGTTCCCTACTTTTTGACGAGTTATGCGCAACTACGAGTACCAACATCGTCACATTTGATGATAATGCTGATAACGTATTCATTTCCTCACATCATTAAGCAATTAGAAAGCTGCAAACGAGTTGTTACTCCTTACAACATTAGCTATCTGCCAGTGAAAGTCCCGTCAATATAGGTCCAGCCGTATCGGACATTAGCCAGAATAAACAGGCAGACAAACATTTTTTTAATTGTTTTTTTGTTATGAGTACCGTTTATACTTTTATATGCATTGAGTAAAAAGTTGTTATTTTGACATAACAAACAGACACTTAAATTTTATTTATTTGTATGAATAGAGTGAAGATGGATGGACGGTGTGAGGAATTATATGAAAGAGAAAGGAGTAAATGATGCCATGACGTCTAACAGGGGAGAATGGAAGAAGAAAACGTGTTGCGCCGACCCCAAATAAAATGGGACAAGGGCAGGAAGAAGAAGAGTATGAATAGAGTATATACAACGTGTAACATTAAATGCGCAAAACCTCAGACACCCCAACTGATTTTTAATTCAATTGACCTATTTCAAAGAGAAAATAAGTCATTAAAAAAATTGTAAAGGTTTTATGTGCTGTTTTACTTTTACTGGCCCTTCTGATCGTTGCTTGCGTCTGCGACGACGCTTTATCGAGGGAGGAGTCGTCACCGGGCCGCTGCACCGCGCTGACATTGGCTTGCTTGACCTATTACTAAATAGACACGGCAACGTTTTCAATGAAGTTTTTTTGAAAAATGTGACTTTATTAAAAAGTGGTTCAATTAATTCTGCTCGTTATTCTGATCAAACTATTTTCAGATTTTGCGCGTTTAACGTTACATGTTGTATAGATTGGACTTATGTTTCTCATTTTTTGCTTTTCAAGATATCAACTTTTATCGCAGCTCTTGAACTAAGCTATCGGGACCGGTTGATAAATGATAAATGATAAATGATAAATGATTTATTTTCTGTAAGTAGGTTTGTACAAACACTTGTACATGTCAATAGCTCTATTACTTTAGTTGCTCTATTACTTTCTGTTTGGACCCTAAAGAACAGTTTAATTTATTTATCTTTAGTTTATGTGCATAAATAGTAGCACTAACAGGCTTAATTGAGTAAAGAAGATGAGGGTGATATTTTTCAAATAACTCTATAATATATTTATTTGCAAGAAATACATTTTTACAAGGAAGATCTTCTATCTTATATATCTTATCTTATCTTATCTTATCTTACGTAATATAATAATAATAATAAAATGGAAATATCACATTGTACTCAGATCGATCCATCATCACTGAGAGGGTTGTTGTTGCCAATAAGCCTGATATAGTGGTGGTGGATCGATCAGAGCGGCGCGCAATGATTGTTGACATAGCCGTCCTGCATGATGAGAACCTCGTGAAAGCCGAGAAAAACAAACAAATCAAGTATCTTGACTTGGCTCGCGAGGTTGTCGATATGGGATGTGGACTCAGCGATCATTGTACCGATAGTCATGACAGCCAATGGGTTAATAGCCAAAAGCCTCCACCAACACCTGAGGAGGCTCTCGTTGGGCAGCTGGATCAAGAGCTTTATTCAAAAAGCGGTACTTCTGGACACGGCTCGCATTGTAAGGAGGTTCCTCTCTCTGGAGCCCTGACCGCCGGTAGCTTGGACCCTGTTCCCGATATCCAGTGGGCTACTATTTTTTTTTAATCACTTTATTTATAAAGTATTTAAAAATGTAATTTAAAAGTATTTAAATGAAATAAAGGAATAATAATAATCAAAATATTTTGCTACGGTATTGGATAGGAAAGAAGCAGGTGGACCGCTCCACCTGATGGTCAGTGCTCACTGAAGCCAATTAATGTAACACACATTACATCGCGTAGAGATCGCGTTTTGTAGTGCTAATTGAATGTTTGCTATGTATTTTCTGGTGAACAATCCTAATCCTAACACTAATATTTTTTATATACAACGTGTAACGTTAAATGCGCAAAACCTGAAAATAGTTTGATCAGAATAACGAGCAGAATTAATTGAACCACTTTTTAATATAGGTCACATTTTTCAAAAAATCTTCATTAAAAACGTTGCCATGTCTATTTATTAATAGGTCAAGTAAGCCAAGGTCAGCGCGGCGCATCGGCTCGGTGACGACTCCTCCCTCGATCAAGAAGCGATCAGAATGGCCAGTAAACCTAAAACAGCACATAAAACCTTTAAAAATTTTTTAATGACTTATTTTCTCTCTGAAATAGGTCAATTGAATTAAAAATCAGTTGGGGTGTCTGAGGTTTTGCGCATTTAACGTTACACGTTGTATATTATAAATGCGAAAGTAAGTTTGCTTGTTACCTTTTCACGCCTATACCACAGAACTGATCATCCTGACATTTTGCATATACGTTGTCAGGTGTACAGAAACGGACATAGGGTACCTTTCATCCTGCAAAAAAGTGCTGTTCCTGAGGAAAACAACAATAACGGTATTATGATAATAGATGGCGCCACATGTCTTTCGAATCATGATGGAGTTCTATTAGAAACTTTAGTTTTTTTATTTATTTTTATTTAAGCCTAATACATTTTGTGAGTCTACGAGTGTAGATAAACGGGTTTTTCGTGCTACTAACTATAAAATTATAAACAAGGGCAAACATTGCAGCTAGCAGGCATTGCATTTGGAAAAGTCATGTTTTTCCCATGGACAGCCATATGCAGCATGTTCACGTGTGTCCAATGCCCAGAATTTGTAGGTATTAGCACCAAATAGAAGGACCTACAACATTGTGTATACGAGCGTCCTAGAATAATGTTCCGTTCTGAGCCCATGAGTACAACAGCCAAACAACAAAGAGTACAACCTCAATTGATTGTCAAATTCTAAATTAACGCGAGCGAAGCCGTAGGCAAAAGCTAGTAAAGTATATATAAATAAATAAATGTCTGTAGGTATAAAAAAAAAATGGCTGTATTCCCCAAAGGATTAGGCAGAGGTATATGTAAATATAGTACACCTACATTTCGTGAGTCATGTTAAACTATCGCCATTAACCGGGCACAAATCCAGACTCGGGGCTGCTAGGCTGCTACTAAGAAATTTCAGATGAAAAAACGCAATAACACTGCCTTATCCGGGAATAGAATCCAAGACCTCATGCAGCAATAGCACTTGCGACCACTACAACAAGGAGGCAGTTAATAAAGATGGGATGATGAGGGAGGTAATGATCCACCTACAATACTTACACACAAATAGGAAAGTGGTTCCTTCATGAAAACGGCCGTCATTAAAATTTGTAATTTTCACCAATTTTTGACTTTAAGATGCCAAAAAAAACTGGACAAGAGTGGGTCGGACTGCCGCACCGAGGGTTTCATACCTACCTACGTATATATTAAATTTTCATCGGCAAGGCCTATATTCATAGAAGAATTTTAACACACGGTGTAGAATATTGCAGTTTTAGGACAACGCCATCTCTTGACCGATAGTGGAACTAATGTAATATTTGTTGATAATTTCTGAAAAAAGTGGGCTATTTAGAGACATTGTTATATTTTTCCTGTAATTTTTACATAAACTTCTATCACATAGAATAATTTCAGATTTTATCTATGCAAACTTCGGAGAGATAAGGGGCGGGACGGTATTTTTTTTAATTTTTCATCAAAAGTCGAAAACTATGCGGCCTAAAATAAAATTAAAAAAAATGTTTGAGAATGTGCAAACAGCTCTCTTTCATTATGATACCCCACATGCCCTAGTAGCCCCACTACAAATTTTTAAGACCCCTTTCAGTCCATTGTTGAAAAAAATAAACTTTTTTTTTTCTTAATTGCTAAATAGTTGGGCAAACGTCATATAAAACTAAATATTCCAAATTTCAAGTTGATCGCATTAGTAGTTCTAGAGATATCCAGCTGTGACAAACAGATAGACAGAGTCGCACCATAAGGGTTCCTTTTTACCATTTTCGGTACGGAACCCTAAAACGCTATGTATTTGACAGCGGTGGTGGCCCAGTGGTAATGGCCCCGACTTACGAATTGTAGGTTTTAACTGAAATATTATACTTAGATGAACACGAATTGATTTCATAGTCAGACGAATAGCGACATTGTTTTAAAATAAGACCTAGATTATCAGTGAGTATCTTATTACCATCTAGATGAGAGCAGCCGAGGATCCGCTTGAATGGTGTGCGCTTGGAGAGGCCAAGTATGTATTAATGTCCAGCAATGGACTGTAAGGGCCCTTTCCCACGGCAAGATCCCGTTTTTTGCAGGTACGGTTTTTTGCTGGATCCTGTTTATTGGTGTACGTGTTTAAATACATATATTCACACAGGCATCCTGTTTTCCGGATACTGCGAACAGGATGCTCGCGCTTTACTTGTGGTAGTTAAATGTACAAACACGCTGTGAATGTGTGTGTGAGCGCAGGAACTCTCGGTACCTTTCGAGGCATAGGCCAAGTCGGAAGTGTGTGTGTGTGTGTGTGTTATGTGCAGACACTACTCGTCTACGCACCCGTTCACAGCGTGTTTGTACACTTGGATACCACAAGTAAAGTGCGCATCGCTTTGTGACATAAAAATACTGTACAGGCTGGTGAAGAAGTAATTTTCTCTTTTCCTTTAATAGTCATCATCTGCTTAGACTCTTGGTGTCAGTTTTCAGGCTAACCATATACAGTTGAATACCAGTAATGACATGGAGTGACTGCCTTTCTCTCCACTACCTGGGTAAAATGATATTCCTTTTTCAATGTAATGATTTCGAATTTCAAAATTTATATTTTTTCAAGAACTTGGCAACGAGTTAAATGAAAAATACTTGCACTATTTTTATTTTCATTCAACGGCAATACTATAGGAAATCTTTATGATCATAGTTAAAGAGATTTATGTACGTTTTTATAGCGTAACACTTCGATTCTGGAAGCGTGGGTACACTTGAAGCCGGATCCAGTTGTGTGTAATATGTAATGTAATGTAAGGCGAATAGTGTGCACGGCATCTCCGCCGCGAAACCGCAGAAGTTCCGCAATGACTTGTCCTTTGCACGACAAGCGAAAAAAAAGCGAAACTGCCTGTTCTAACGCACAGACCTATACTGTATTTACCAACTAAAGACCGAACCCAATAACCTATTGACAGAGAACTACTGATGGTATCAAGTTTTAGTAATCTGTGGTATCATCAAGTATAATTATAACTGTCAGTATAATATAATCATACAGACCGCTACTGATATAGATTATAGGGACGTTAAAACCAGAGATAGATAGGTTTTCTTTTCCATTATGCCAAAACTGGTGATACGTAATTAGTGTCGGCCGTAAGTCGAAAGCGACGACATTTTGTTCCTATTGCTATAATTCATCTGACTCTCATGTTGTTCCGGTACTCAAAGCGTGACATAGATAGGTTTTTCTACCTCTAGTATGCCAAAGCTGGTGATAGATAGGCAATTAGTTTCGGCCGTAAGTCGAAAGCGACGACATTTTGTTCCGATTGCTATAATTCATCTGACTCTCATGATGTTCCTCTACTCAAAGCACGAAATAATGTAGTAGTGTTTCTTAGCAAAATTCGTTAAGCGGTTTCCCATAATTATTGTGTGCCAAGGCCCACAAACTCTACGGGAACGAGCACTGCCAGAGACTTCATGTTCGCGCTAAAACCGACAGGCGATGGATTAGCGCGAGCGTTACATGTAATGCTCGTGGTCCCGTTCAAACGCAAAATTCGCGTTACATTACACGATACATGCGTGTGTACACGGCTTATGAAGTGAAGACCTAGAGGTGTGGCTACGACCTTACAGCTCGCATCTTCTTCTTTCTTCGGGCCCAGAAGGTGGGCAGTGTTACTGCGGCTTCAGGGGCGTTGTTCAGATCGTCAGGGCATAAATTACATACTCTTAGTTCACGTCCAGCCACATCTCTATTCGTGCTATTATTTTAACGGCATAAGCTATTCTCGTATAGCTTGTGTGAGAGAATAAGATTATAATTGCCAAAAATCTTAAAGAAACTATTCCTTTTTTATTGCTGGAAAAATTCATGAAATGTCTGCAGTAACTGGCAGTTGGTAAGGACTGTTAAATCTAAATCAAGACGCGCGGTATCAGCAGCGGTTCCGACAAAGTAATGAAGAAGACCAACATATACATAAAACACTATTTACAATTATTTCGCCTGTGTCTTGCAGATGAAAAGCAGCACACTACCCACTATCTCGAGGCGATTCCGTATGTTATGCACAGTACTCTTTAGTAGTTCCAAAAGACAAAAATACACTTAGGTATAAAAATTAAACTAATTTAGCGCAAATATAAAAATGATCTGAAAAGAAAAAAAAAAATTATGGTACCTATACAGAATCGAAGTCATCATCTGCCTAGCCTTTTCCCAACTATGTTGGGGTCAGCTTCCAGTCTAACCGGATGCAGCTGAATACCAGTATTTTACATGGAGCGACTGCCTATCTGACCTCCACAACCCAGTTACTGGGTAATACGATACCCCTAGGTAAGACTGGTTGTCAGACTTTCGGGCTTCTGACTACCCGTAACGACTGTCAAAGATCTACGAATGACAGCCGGGACCAACGGCTTAACGTGCTTTCCGAGGCACGGAGGTGTCTCGGTATGTAAAGATGGTCACCCATCCACAGACCAACCGCGGCAAGCGTAGCTTAACCTGATCGATCGACCTGTGCGTCTGTTATTATTTGGCCACGGGCCCCTCCTATAGAGAATCGAAGTGTTGCTCCAAAAAACGTATGTACATGAATCTGTTTAAATATCATTTAAATATATATTTTTTAAGGTCACATTGTCTCGTCCGCCATTTTGGTTTTCGCAAGTAATAAATATTAAACACCCATTTTTTTTCAATTACAAAACATGAAAAGTATAAATCAAGGTAATAACAATTTGGCATAGCATAAATAACTAAATTGTTTATTGAATAAAAATTTGAATAAACAAAAAAAAAAAAGAAATAAGTTAAAACTCACGTTTTGGTTTAGAAGTCGGAGTGTCACGTTGTCTTCCAATTATGTGCATTCAACGTGTTTAAGAAAAAAACCGGCCAAGGGCGTGTTGGACCACGCACAATGAAGGGTTCCATAGTTGGAATAAATTTATCCCAGGGACAAACTTAACATTGTAGTTGAAAATCATGCTCTCCCATTCATTGCAACTGCAAATTTAAGTTGGTCGACTATTGCTCGTAAGCTTGTAAAGCCTACTTGGCTGTAATAGTTTTTCTTTTAATTTTGTTATATATACTACTGCCGTGAATTATTCACACATACAAAAATAACCAATCAGCTGGCCGGGGAGGGAGACATTTGACTCTAACAAAAATGAGCACTTTAAAGCTCAATATTTCCCATACGGATCTCTGAATCGAAAAATGGTTTTAACAAACCCGCAAAATATGGGGTTGATGAGAAAATAAACATTTCCACTTTACGTGAATAGGAGGTTCAGACGCCAGCACATCAAGCTTGCCGAAACTGTCAAATTTTCCCAATCAACTTGGAACCTTATGCTTTAGCGATAAAGTTGAAAATGTATTAAAGAAATCTGACAGATTGTAGTAGCTTGATGTGAGTCTGGATCTTTTTATATCGAAATAACATAATAATAACAGCATTATTATATCGAAATGGCATAATTTTAACGGTCTGCAGCAGTCTTCCGGCTGACATAATTGTGACAAAGACACCAATACTACAGCGAAACATAAAGAAACGGTGCATTATTATTACAGTAGGTACGTTACTACTCCCAAACCGTTGGTCTCATTGATCTAAGAAACTAAAATGATATGCCATGACATCATCTAGATACACTTACATTTTACTGAAGATGGTAGATATTTCTAAAATGGCTTTTCCCTAACAGGGCTTCCCTAAAAGGGCTTTTCCTTAACATTTTTTGGCCATTATTTGACAGTCAGTGTCAAAATTATAGTCATATATCGAAAATACATTAGAGCAGTAAGTTTTTAATGTCGACAAGTCTCAGATATAACTTCAAAAACCCGCCTAACTATAAGTCTTGTCTTTGTTTTCAAATCTTTCCTATACAGAAGTTTTTTTTTTTTTTTTTAATGGCATCTCGCAGTTTATCCTATGAGGTTGTCGTCTGCTTGCTGCTGAGGTTGTGGTTGCCGGGCTTGCTTGTGCTTAAAGCAGCCAGAGCTTAAAAACTTAAAAACTAAGCTAGTACACGCTAAGGGCACTCCCTGTGGGATACGCACCTGGGCCTAGGGCGTCGCTGGGAGAGGGCAGCAAGGGACAGGCTGGATCGGAATTATCCTATACAGTAGAAGAGGGGAAGAAAAGACATACGAAAAACACAAGGCACAAGACCAACTATTTTGATAGAGGAATACAAAATCGGCCTCGGCGATTAAATACTCCTCAACATTATACTACCTGGATATTTGGTACATTTGGACAAACAATACATATATCAGTATCACCGTCTCAGTCGAAAGAAGTCCATTGCTGGACATAGGACACCGGTTGACCGGTTCTGTGCTTCTCGCTTCCAGCGGATTCCTGACGTATCGTTGGAAGGCCTTCAAGAAAGGCCTTCCAACGATACGTCTTCCGGTACGTGGTCGCCCCTCTAGAACATTTCGGCCCCATTAGCCATCCGTTCTGCGAGCCCTGCCCACTGCTACTTAAGTTCCTACATACCTACACACCGCAGTGCCTTATCACGAACAATCTATTTTTAGAAGGTATGAAAGAGCATCGCCGTTCTCTGCTATCATCACAGCAACACAGCCAGCTTTCCAATTCTATATATAAAACGTATCCATCATTTCTCTAATCCTAGCTTACATAACGTTACTCCATCACTGTATCTAGGCCATACAGCAAGCAATAAAAGAGCTATCACAGTCATTTTGCTATCAAACCGATAGGGTATGGAATATTTCTGGATTTGACATGGCGGATAAAAAAACAATTAAACGAGTGTATTTGTGGAAACTGTCAATTGTTGCGATGACAAAGACTATATTGATAGTGTCCGTTTGAAAGGATATTTCCAGTTGTACGCGAATGTGAGGCAATGATGTTGCTGTTAGCATCACGATTTATGTCCTCAGAGATAGCCTGTGTGGTAAGTGCAGTTCGGCAAAAACGCACGGGAATAGTCGGTGAGGTTGCATATTCTACAATCCACATATTTGTTAAATGACCGCTATGGTACCGACAGATAATTTTCAATATTCTTGCACTATAACATTTTCATATTTCTAGGAAAAAAAGGCTCGTTTTGGTAAAATTTTAAATCATCATCATCATCATTTTGTCAAGATAGCAACGTGGCAATTTTCAAACCAAAAACTTTATGAGAAAAAATCAGTTCCTATTCATCCTAAATAACCACTTAATTAATCCAAACTGTTACTAGAACCTTCACTCCAGACTATAGCCTACTGTATTCACTATTCAAGTTCGCGTGCGAATATCGGTCAACAGCACTTAGTCTCTAAGTCAAGGTTGAATCAATCAGTCATTTTTATTCTCTTAATCAATCCTTCACATCATAATATTTCATTCTTGGTCATAAAGCTATACCCCAATTGCTTAACACACTTAACACACTAATCACAATTTTAAGGATTTTGAAGAAAATTCTTAATCCGCCGCTTTATGTTTGAAATATGCGTCCTGTTGAAATGAACGCCATTACCCAACTAGAATGGACTCCCATATTAAATTAAAGGATGACGAAATAACCTTCCCGAGTATAAGTTTAAAAACCTGATTAACATTCGGGTAACCACAGCAAAAAGCTGCAACCAAAACGGTTCAGCAGCTTCCGAGAAAAATATTAGTAGTCTCTCCGATGACTCTTAAAGGACGGATCACGCGAAGGTAGTATTTAAAGTGTTTATCTGAAGTCATGGAAGGAATAATGCTATAATTTTGTTGTGGAGTTACTCACTTAAAGATTATCTCTGAGCTAACCCTTAAAACTTAGCTATATCTATATGTCCATCTGTCTGTATGATAGTTGGGACTGTTCTCGATAAGTTCCCGTTTTTTCAGTTCTCCTTATTAAAAGAGCGTCAAAACAGCTGTAAACACTAGGCTTGCCATGGGGGTTGGTACAGTTCATTTTGTTTATATGTATGTGTATGTGTATCTATCTATTTATTGTTATTAATTCTTGTATTGTATAGTCAGTTCCTAGCTATCTATCCCGTATGTTGCACCTACAATATTTTGTCTCTGCATCACCCTAAGGTTCACTGGTAGAAAATGCCTCAGGCATTCAGTCCGCCTTTGTACAGTACTTTTTTTACTTGTGCATAAAGTTTTAATAAATAAATAGCTCGTCCCACCATTCATTTTTTAACCACTTAATTCTTTTGGCAGACTTTTCGCAGATCTATCGAGTAGTTCCGTTTCTCGTGTGAAAGACCAGAGAACCACGCAAGCCAAGAACGTATATTTATCGACATCGCAAATATATTTCAATATACTGCGTCGTATAGAATTTATGCATAGTCCTTTTTATCATTCATCAATTTATGGACGAATACAAATACATTACTTACATTTTTTATTCACAAAACTATTCAAAAATATACAAGCTCATGACGTATTCTCGAATGATTATATATTACTCTTTTTTTATTTCTACGTCAATTGTTCAACATCCATTGATCAACAATCACTAATCGAGTATGGATGACGTCACAATGAGCATGAATAATACTGTATAACCGTGTGCATACGTAGGTTAGTATAATTTCATGCCTTTACTCGTTAGAGCGTATATTTTAACAGGTGGATTACAATTCTGACGGACTGAAAACTGAGGCAAGAATGTTTGTTTGTCAGATAAATAGATATTGCAGGCTACTCATGGATTCGACGGCCGTACATATGAGAAGGATTGGCACAAGGAAGTGGAGTCTGTATACCCAGAAGCGGATTAATACGAGCTGAGGATGATAATGAAAAACGTATATTACCAGACCATAATTCTACAAAGAACACGCGGTGTTTGCAGTGAGAACAGTGGTGGCCCTGAGGTAACGGGCCCGATTTACGAGATGGCTGTTGTGGGTTCAACCCAAGCAGGTGCCATACTTTGTGTAAATAATTTCATCACCACTGTTTTCAGAACGGTGAAGGAAAACATCGCGAGAAAACCGGCGTGTCCCAGAACTAAAAATTCGTAGACATGTGACATCTACCAGCCCCCACTGGTCCTGCGTGGTGGATTACAGACCACTCCCTTTCGAAAAGAAGAGGCCTGCGTCCTGTAGTGGGAAAATTAAAGGCTGATTATTTTCATTCTACATATCACCAAACATGGACTTTCAAACGGTAACAGCGAACGGACCACCGGCAGACGGCCAAGGTCTGTGTGATAGTTCCAATGACCGATAGTGATCGTAGTCTTACCGTGTGTTCCTATTTCCTGCGTATTCTCCTGACGTGTGTATTTACGTAGATATTTTTTTAGATTCCCTCTATTTCCATATGTTAGAAGAGGGAGGGTTACACTATTGGCCAATGGCCACCCGGTACGTAAAAGTGTGAAAATTAAGAGGATAAACAACTTACTCCTATTTTTAAATATTCGTAAACGGTCCGTCAACATCTTGTTAAAAAATAATAACAATAGATCCAGGCTTTTTGGCATTCAGCCTAGGAGGAAAGAGCCAAAAATATTCTGCAACAATACATGTCTATCCGTTACAACTAAAAATATTATTAATATTTTACCTGATCTATTGTTGTCACAGCACCTGGGTTTCTGGCTAGAAAAGCTTGAATCAACGAAGGAAAGTTCAAAAAGCAATAAAATTGGTGTTTTGTGAAAAAAAAAGATCCAAATTAACGCAGGTAAAGATTTTTTTGTGAATTTAGCTGTTTCTTTGTAATTTTTCCTTTTTATTATGTCTTGATGAAATCCATTATTTATATTATATTATTTCGTTTATTTATTTCTTATTTATTTCCTTATCTTACATATTTTTAAATATTTCTTAACACATTGAACGCCATGGTAGTCACCGGTGAGCGACAGCAATTATTTTAGTTAATTATTTGAATAGTAATAAGAAATAATTATTTAGAGTGGGGTTTTTGACTATTTTGAACCGTATGAGCCAGTAAAATATAATGTGCATTTGTCGAAATCGCGAATCAGCGTCAGCCCATATGGATAGTTCAGTGGTGGTCACCGGTGACCACCACGGCGTTCAATGTGTTATAATATACAAAATTAGTATAAAAACATTTAAAAATACACAAAATAGTGGTTCGCCGGTGTCAAGAGCAAGGCCCAAGCTACCGGTGGTTAGGGACATCCTCATAATGCGAGCCGTATCGAGGAGTACCGCCTTCTGAATCAGACCCTTGATCCAACCGCCTTACGAGAGCCTCGATAGATGTTGATCGAGGCTTTTGGCCATCAGGCCATTGGCCTATACGACAATCGGCATAGTGACAGCTGAGCTCACATTCCACATGTCAACAACCTTGTGTGCTAAGTTGAGATATTTCAGGTTTATTTAATGTATTATTAATAAATGAATAATATAAATGCCAAAGTAACTCTGTTATCTTTTCACGCCTTAGCGGCTAAATGGATCTCGATAAAAGGCACAAAAGTTGCAAGTAATTCAATTCAATGCTATAATTGTTACCTAGCCTATTTCTAATATCCGTTTCAAAACAAAAAAAAAAATAGTGACGCAATCATTGTAGAGTAATAATAATAATTATAATTGGTCGAAGTTCATGGATTCGAATGCGTCTAAAACGTGCGCAAGCGCAACTAGTTATTTTTAAAATCATCATCATCATGTGCCTCGTGTTTTCCCAAGTAAGTTGAGGTAGGGCTTTATTGCTACAGGGGCGACGGGCTTGGGGACGTCCGTCGCCCCCCACACATCAGGACCCGAGGCGGCGCGCGGCGGCGCGTAGTGTTCCACGCGCCCCTCTTAGACGTCGCGGGGGGAGTTTAACACCTCAGTCCCCTCCCCTGACACGAGGAGGCCCGCATTTGTGGGCCAGCACCAGCCGAGGGTTCCAGAAGTATCGTTCGTTCCCGCGACCCCCGGCGTAGGTGCGAGAGGGAAGTTTTTAGTAAGTGAGTCTGACAGACCCCGCCGCCCGCCCCAGGGCGGCGGACATCCATGAGGATTTTCCACCCCGAGAACAAAAAAAAAAGGCTTCATTACAATATCTTAGATACAGTGGTTGGCTACTTGGCAGCCACTGCATCTAACTTGGCATGATTTTGGCATAGTGGGAGTAAGCTCACGCATGTACAGACGCCAGCACATCAAGCTACTACAATCTGTCAAATTTATTTAACAGATTTTCAACTTTCTTGCTAAAGCATAAGGTTCAAAGTTGATTGAGAAAATTTGACAGTTTTGGGTAGCTTGATGCGCTGGCGTCTGTACACTTAGTTCAAAAAAATGGTCACTTGTATTGCTTGCCATTATTCTATGGTAATTGCCATAATTAAAGAAGAAGAAAGTTAAAGAAAGGAGGGGAACGACTAACAACTCTTGTCAAGTTACGTGCCGACAACTGTACTTATTTACAGGAATTATGAATATAGAAACGTAAAGGAAGATGGTAAATTTTTAATACAGATGTGGATGGTACACTGCAGTACGTCTGGTTGTCCGGTGGTAAAAGGGCGATAGTGGGATGAGGTCTTGGAGCTCCTGCGCACACTCTCCGAAGTACAGTCTGTAGAAGACTGATAGGCAACATTACGCCGATGAGCTAGGCTGTGAAGCGTAGCGTTCTTTTGATTTTTTTTTCTCTTTTTGCTTGGCTCTTATGAAACCCAGCATGATGTCGAGTAGCCTTCCTCAAGACTTGAGCTGTCAAATGCAAAAAGATGTTTTGAAATCCGATTGGAGGTTCCAGACTTTGATTATATAATTATATAATCAAAGGTTCCAGAGACGCACGTTCAAACAAACAAACTCTTCAGCTTTATTAATAGTATAAGATCAGGCCAAGTCGAGTCACGGTAATACTTGTTCGATGTCCCTTCGCAGCTTTCCTCCCAATTCAGGAAGAAAAAGCCATACAACTAAAATCCCTGCAACAGTTCTTTAAGAGTTTTTTTTTTTTTAGATAAACGTTGCCCCTAGGAATTTCTCCTGTATTGTGGGCGCGTTTACAAACATTTAAAGACACATACACAAAGAGCCAGACCCGGAACAACTACTTGTAGGTCATACAATTTATTTATTTATTTATTTATTTATCCTCCTACTGGAACGCCATATAGCAATTACACCAACGGAGCAAAAAATTCTTAATGTGCTGCTTCCCATCCATCCTGTGCGTGGTGGACATCGAACAAATATTTGTTCCGTGCGGGAATCGTACCCGCGACACGCAGCGCAGCAGTCAATCGCATAACCACTGCGCCATCCGTGCCGTGCCGTTTGTGAATCATCAAAAATATTTGGGAAAACAATTAAGTAATGTAACATTAAATTACATTATTCCGGTTTTAAGCAGTAGCCTTTGTATCAGAGTGAGATGGCTTCGCGGTCACCAACCTGACTGCCCACTATGGTGATTAAGGGCAACGCCTTCTTTTTGGGGAAAAGCCATAATATTGAAGAGTGGACGGCAATACTAATGAGTAAGACGTCCAATAATTCATCTTAAATGCCGTTAAAATTAGCGAGTCAGAGATTTTGACTGCGAATCTGACTGCCCAAGGCTTACTGTTCCGATAAAATGCACGCAAACAAAGCCATAACAACTCCTAAACATGTCAATTTTACCCCCGAAAGTCACCAGAAAGATGTAGCGCAATAAAAAGGCGTTCTCGGTCTGCTAAAAGGCAGCCAATCACAGAGCCCCGTTTATTTTGCGTGCGCTGCACCTTCCAAGGTCAGGCGCAGGTGGGCTGCAGACAAATCACGGAGCGCAAAGATTAAGTGCTTTCACTGTTTCCATCGCAGAGGAGACAAGTCTTTCCGTCTAATTTTTTTGATCTAATTTTTTTTTTCCTTTTCCTGTGCGAGCCCCAATAAATATGTTTGACTTTTATTTAATTTATTACTTTTTTTATTATTATTTCTTACTTTCTTTGACTGTTTCTGCCATTCTTGTTTGTTGTTTACAAGGCTGTCTGACATTAGTTGCTTAGTGCATTTAAAGCCAAATGAAGAGTTAGCGCAGCTTCGCTGCCAACCCCGAATATGTGCGGGGTGCGGGGTCGCGCGCGGAGGGCCGGCTTCGGGTATCTGCTGGCTACGTCTATTGAATTTCTATAGGCTAGGCTAGTGTGCGGAAATAACAAAATTTGTGATTTTTACATGAAATAGATAGCTCCGCCCATGTGCAGGACTGGCATAGGATTGAAATTTCCAATCCCATGTGCGGACTTTTTTCTATTTATCAATTCCATACAAAACATAATTATTATGTATAGTTTTATGCTATTTTTATCATATCTGGCAATATAGCAGCTAATTCAGACTTAAAAATATTTTGGCCATACGCGTACCACCAGAAATTTCAGCCGGCAGCGAAGTTGTTAAGTTGTGACCTTGAAAATATAAAGGATAAATGGACTGCACACGGTACCTACTTATTTATTTATTTTTGATAGCCTTTACATGCAAAAAATTTGTTTTTTTTTCCATTTTGGGAGACTGGAAAAACTAATGTCCAACAGATTGATGTAATCTACCTATTTTGGTCTGGAAGGACTATTTTAAGAGCAAAACAGCAAACCTTTTCAATTATAAATAGGCTGCTTTAAGGATACTTACCAACCAAAAATATAACTCAGGTAGCAGACTAACGGATAAAAATACGTAACCCGCAAAACCGCAAATTTAGGCACAAAACACCGCCAGGCATCCATTCTTCACAAAACTGCGGACTGGTCCCACACACACACCTATGACTCACCTGACGGGTCAACGGCCTCAGAAGTAGGTGAGACGATGATGTATTAACTTTTTGTCTGTCTGTCTGTCAGTCAGTGCGAATTACTATTTCGATGACAATCATGTTTATATTTGGATGTTTATGAAAAGCTCTGACGTCAGTGATGTCAATGTGTTTGACACTTTCGCTGGCGGCGGACGAGATCCAAGATGGTAATTAATTTGTATTAATAGGTTGTGAGTAATATCGATAATATTATAATTAGTTTCGTCTCTGGTAGACAATAGCTATCTCCTACCCTTTTTATGCCTAAAGATTTTCCCAATTTTTGACGATCGTTATTGTCGTCTCGATGTGCTGTGTTGTGCAGTCTATGCTCGGTTATCCGGAAAAAAACCGGAGTTACCGACATAGCTTGCAGAGTAAGGAAGCTCAAATGGCAGTGGGCTGGCAATGTTTGTCGAAGGACCAACAGCCGACGAGTACTAGAGTGGAGACCGCCTATCGGCAAGCGTACTGTGGGACGTCCCCCGGCTAGATGGACTGACGACCTTAAAAAAGGTAGCTGGGAAAAACTGCATGCATAAGGCGGAGGACAGGGTGTTGTGGGGCAGCATGGGAGAGGTCTATGTCCAGCAGTGGACTGCGATAGGATGAGTTGATTGATTGATGCTGTGTTTCGACGATCAATAATATCTGACAGATTCTAACAGATTTCCTTGAAAATTACGATGACGACCATCTGTTGCTTACAAAATCTACTCGAATTTTTTTTTAGATCACAGGTTTCCGTAGTAAAAAATCGAGTAAATCTGTTGGCAGTTTTACTGTCAAATATGGCGACTACAGTGCGGCTGACGAGAGAATGCGTTCTTGCCAACTGTCAGTTGCACAAAAACGTATACTTGTTTTGCGAATTTGATCTTTATTAGCTACTATATTTGTTGCACTGACAGGTATCAGGAACGCATTCTCTCGACGGCCGGACTGTTAGGGATCACATATTATTATTTTATATATATATATTAAAAACAGCATATCCTTATTTATTATTATATTATTTATTTATTATATTTTTATTCTTCGGGACAGTGTAATGGGAGCGACATTTTAATCAGTGGGAAGACGGAGGGATACTCGTAGCTATAAGAGAATCCTACCAAATTAAATAAAAAAATAACCTTTCAAAATTCTATGGACTCGTAATGAAACGCATCATGCACTCCTCTAGAACTTCTCGTGAGCCTCGTACCCTAGTAGCCCCCGACAACCTCAATATACAAAGCAGCATCTCTATATGTTTCCAGTTATGTATAACACACCATAACATTGCGCCTGGAATCCCTGAAGAGTTAGGCAGAGATGTACCTAAAGAGCTGTGTTGTCCCAGTGATAACGGCCGCGGATCACGAGTTGTAGGTCGTGGGAAAAACCCAGACAGGCGCTTTACTTTGTGTATTTTTTTTCATTACCACTGCTCTCAAAACGGCGAAGAAAAACATCGTGACGAAACTGGCATGTCATAGAATCAAGAATGCAGCACTGGGCCCAGGTGGTGATTACTGTCCACTCCCTCCCACCGAGAGGAGGCCTGTGTCCCAGTAGTGGGAACACTATGGGCTGATTATCCTGAACCGATAGTAGGGTACACCTACTGGATGTCCGAAAAGTCAGAGCCACATTGGGAACTACCAATAAAAAAAAATTACCTACCAATATTTTTTTTTTTCACCAGGGCCGATTAAAAATAAGGTATTTTTTTTTTTTTTTTTGTGAAAATCTGTAACTTTCTTATATTCAATCGATAGTGGGATGATTCAAGATGAAAATAAAAAACCCTGTACTCGAAAAAGTTTTCATTCGTAGAAATGGCATGGAAAAAACTGATCAAAGGTAGAGATTTTCCAAATTTTCATTAAACATCAAAAAACTCGGAAACCATAAGACTTTTACTATGGTCATTTTTTTTTATTGGTAGATCTCAATGTGGCTCATCAGCTGGTTAAAGGTAATCCATGACTTTTCGGACACCCTGTATATTTCATCATCTCCTCTCTTTCGCATCTGCCTAGTTAAAAGTAAGTCTTTAAACCTTTTACATCAAATACGGACAGTCTCTTCAAGAATTCGGCTATGCTATCAATTATAATACACAGAGACAATCGAATGACTAGTGTCAGTATCGGTGCACCGCTCACTAAAAATTTCATGGAGAATTCTGAACCAGCAATGTAAAGACAATCGAATTGAAAAGTGTTTTAGCGGGCTAGGCGACACCTCGGGTCGATGTTATTCAATATTATCAAAATTGGATTATAAACTGCAGTGGAACATACAATTGTAGATACCTCGAATACAAACTGCATAGATTCATCATCTGCTTAGCCTTTTCCCAACTTTGTTAGGTTGGCTTCCAGTCGTACCGGTTGCAGCTGAATACCAGTATTTTACATGGAGTGACTGTATATCTGACCTCCACAAACCAGTTACTGGGTAAACACGATAGTGGTATCGGGTTACCCAGTAACTGGGTTGAGAGAATAATCTATGTAGTTTGCATGGGGTTGCAAACTACATAGTTTATATTCACTGTTATTAGGAAACAGCTTTTAACCCCGCGCAAGCACAGAACGAAGAAAGAAGAAGAAAATATGTGACTCTTGCGCAAAATACTGTCGTGGAAATTGGAGGATTGTTAGTGAGCTTTTTCGGAGATACTTGAGCACCCCGTCTTGATGTACTTAGGATGGCTAGTCGCTCAAGTATCTCCGGAACATAGCCAAATTAGCCACTGTACGACTTCCCCAGGTGAAAGGGGAAACCTTTAAGCAGGTCCTGTGAGTTCCATAAAGCACCGTATTTTCTACAGCGCTGTCTTGTTATCTTACGTGTTACATTCTATAGGTCGTATGAGAATCCAAAAATAGAATACCTAGTTATCAAACCTTGATTTTTAATTTCCACAACAACATTTATATCCGTGGGAAAATACAAATCACCTATTATTATAAACTAAACGCCTTTCTCTTATAATTAACATAAATGCAAGTTATTTACATGACTCACATGTTTATGATGTAAAAAAGTTCCCCACTACATAAATCGGTTTGGAGAAATTTCCAGTTTGTTTATTTTTGAACATTTCTTTTATAACAGCCTTGGGTAGTTCGGCTTAGTTCGAAATTAGCGAGTGTGGTCCGAAGACCGGTTTCTTGTGACGTCAATGGTCACCCTTCCAAGGTAACGACGAAGTTTCTAAGCAAAGGATTTCACATTAGCAGGATGATTTAGTTCGATTTATTCGTATCTGTTTGTAGATAACCAAACCTTTATGATTACCTACTGATCTTAAGATTTGGAGGTAAACAATCATGCGATAAAATTAGTTATTAAGTTTAAGTAAGTCATCTAAGGTACGTCTGGTCTCAGTGCATAATGTCCTTTGCTCAAAATAAAAGTCCCTTTCTCCAAATGTCCTTTCTCAAAATGTCCTTTTCTCCAAATGGACATTTTGAGAAAGGACATTTATAGAAAAGGACTTTTTGAGAAAGCACATTTTGAGAAAAGTGCATTATGCGCTGAGACCGTACGTCTCTCTCGTTATCATCAGCTATATTTTAACTACCTGCGTACTATGGGTAGTGTTGGTTATTGCGCAATAGAAAAACCGTTTGCAGTTCAAATCAAATTATAATCTAACGGACAAATTAATCACACAAGCGAATCACACACCCTAGGTAAACTACTCAATGAAACGGAACTCGTGACAGTTTCTGAGTACATGTAGTCAGTACGATGTATGAGTTTGTGGGGGTCTCGTCGACCGCCACAAACTCAAGTAGACCGCATGGTTGGCACAGTGGTTAAGCGATTGACTGCTGCGCTGCATGTCGTGGGTTCGATTCTCGCACGGAACAAATATTTGTATGTGCTACAAGTAGTTCTTCCGGGTGTGGCTGTTTGTGTATGTGACTTTAAATGTTTGTAAACGCACCCACAATACAGGAGAAATTTCTAGTGTGGGGCAAAGTTTATTTAAAAAAAAAAAAGACCCAGATCGAGCGCCGCCTGGCCCTAGCGTCCCGAATAGTCAAACGAATGACTCCGACATATACAACATTAGTTTTAGTATATGCGAAACCCGAAACTCGTGTCTAGTATTTTTATGTAAAGAATCTATGTACAGACGCCAGCACATCAAGCTACTACAATCTGTCAAATTTCGTAAATAAATTTTCTACTTTATTGCTAAAGCATAAAGTTCAAAGTTGATTGGGAAAATTTGTCAGTTTCCGGTAGCTTGATGTGCTGGCGTCTGTGCAAAATTTCGAAACTGTATTATGAAAAATCACAAAGTTAAATAAGCTTGTTATGTTACCTGGATGTCCATACAAAAATATGCTCATACCACGCGGCGCCCACGCGCCGTCCGCGCCTCCACGCCGGCGCCGTCCGCGCCTCCAGCCTGCTGTGCGCCCGCGCCTAGTGCCGCTATGACAGGCTGTGATGTGTTGTGCGCATATGATTGCGGATATGTACTTAGTGTCGCTCGGTGTCCAACTTGTTACCCTTTTCAAATATTTTTGGGACAAAATATAACATGGTGTAAAAATTATTGGAATCGATTCAGTTACTTATTCTGAACAAACTATATTCAGGTTTGCAGTATACTAAAAATAATGTTGTATATCACAATAACAAAGTATATTCAGGTTACAAGGTATGTTAATAAGTTTAATTTGCATTAAAAATCAATCAAACCAATTACATACAACTAACTATCATCCTTCAAAGAAGAGTTAAGTTACATTTAGGCGGTTGTATCACTTGCAAGGATTAGTTTGGCTACCGGTTTATTTTATTGGCTGCTATGGTTCCCTTGGGTACATTTGACGTCTGAGAGACGTCATTCACTTGTTTTCCCTAGGAGCGGATGACGTGTCTAAAACATTATTTGAAGTTAGGCACAATTCTGTTCATTTCATTGTAGCTTCTACCAGTCATAATAGAAGAGGCAATTCCAGTATTTCGGTGAACATTATTTGCGATACACTGCCCCATTATGTCAAAAACAAGGAATATATTTTATGATAGCGAAAGTAATAAACCCGTACCCAAGCGCAAAGTCTGAAAAAAAAAACTATGCGGAAACCAGCTTTCAGTGAGCAAAACCCCCCGGAATCTGATATTTGCAGACCTTGAAATGAATCTTTTGATTATATTTTATATATTACGTGTGCTAACATAGTTTAAACTACTGTACCTGTTAACAAAATATGGTTTTTTACTGTCCGAAATAAACGTTTTGAATTGAATTTCACCGGCATTCACAGCCAGAACACACCCATACCGAAACTCACAATCAGCAATACTACTCGAAAATACCGAAGCAAATTATCCAGAATTCTCCAATGACGAAATCATTTGTTTATCCTACGCTATCGTAAAACCCTCATTTGTCGTCATCGTGGACAACGGTCGTCAACCTCGGAGGCAACCTTGTGTAGGGACTGTATACCGTCAGCAAGATAAGTGGATGAAGTCTGAACATAAGATGCTTCATTATAGGTACAGACGCCAGCAAATCAAGCTACCCGAAACTGTCAAATTTTCCCAATCAACTTTGAACCGTATATTTTAACAATAAAGTTAAAAATCTATTAAAGAAATTTGACAGATTGTAGTAGCTTGACGTGCTGGCATCTGTACCTTCCAGGATACTGAACTGCTGTAAAACTGAATTACTTCTCTTCGTGTGTTCGGCAAAGTGTTGGCTGTAGATGGTGGCAGGGTACCAACGCGCAAACTGAATCTATAATAATAATAAAACCATTTATTTTCAGGTAACAAAGACCCATAGATAAATAACGTCAGTAAGAAGCACAGTATTCTAGGCACCAAATTGACAGACCATATTCACGACACCACACTGCGCCATACTGACGTTGCTCAAAAAGCCGCTAAACTGAAATGGGACAAAACGTTAAATTATTTATGTCCTGAGTAAAGGTAAAACTACTCAAATGAGTACAATTTACTACCTATTTAGCAACTTTATTTGTCAACCATACTTCGCTAATACAAGTTGAATTATGCCGCGGGAAGTGTAGGGATGATTGTGTGCAAATTTACTGAATATGTAAGTTAATTAGCAGTGTTTCTTAAGCAAAATAGCCCCATATGTGGTGACTGGTGGAATGATATGAGCCACATAAGTGATTGACGTGAATACAAATGGTATTGACAAATTAATTGTCAACGATATTTATGGTCCTAATTAAGATAAATGTAAACATGGTAAACTGTCATTTGTTTATTTGAAAGGGCCTGTTTGACCGAGCAAAAAGAAAAAAGAAAGAACGCCACGCGAAACGCGACCTACACGCGCGTAACGCGATGTTAAATTAAAATTAAATTAGCCTTATAATCTTTCCCAAGACTTGGGCTATGAAACGCAAACATAATTTTTGCAAATCCAAGTGATCGTTCCAGAGATTAGCTCGTTCAAATAAACAAACCCTTCAGCTGCATTATATTAGCAAGATCAATAAGTATTTACACTGTAGCAGCAAAAATAATATGAAATGTTTGAATGTTGAGCCATAATTCAGCTGGACGTTGGCAAAATCAGCACAGCAGTGTATGTTTTATACTCAAACTAACCAGTATGTTATATCTTAAATTTTCCTGGAGCTACATAACTATGTAAGTATAAGCAAAATCACGAACTAGATAGAAGTCAAATCATTTTATTGTAAATGGGCACATATAAGGCACTTTCGAACGTCAAAATGTCCAAAAAAATGGTACAATTGATTCTAGTTGCCCCTTCCAAAAGGTAGTTTCCAAACGAAAACGAAACAAAAATATTTTGTAGATCTTCATAAGCAATTGAAATCGGATCGCCAACATAAAGGTTACACACGTAATAGTAATTAATATGACAATAGTTTTTTTTTTTTTTTGTAATGATCTCTTGTAGGGAGTAATTGCGGTTAGGGCCTCCTATCACGTAAGTGTTCGATTACCACTGCGAAGTTTAGTTGTTGTACTTATAACAATTTATGCATGAAGATGCCTCAGAAGGACACTGTAACGTTTCATTAAGCTATTTTAGTAAATGATGAATTAAACTATGATAGTGTCATCATCATCATTATCATCATCATCATAATCGTCCAGCCCATACAAATTTATTTGTAGCCGGTCAGGTCCGACATTTTTTTCATAATATTTCTATTAGCAGTAATCTCTCAATTCACTCATCATGAAATTGCTAACTATTGTCCACCATTTCTTGAAGACTCAACGCAGTCTATACTAAATATTTAAACTTCCTTGCATCTATGCCCGCCTAGTAGCTACAGCACGTTCAGTATTCCTCGCCAGTTCATAGAGGCGCTGATGGTATGGGAAAACTGGCCTTTGCTGTAATTTCTGCACATCTGTGCGATCCTGGTACCGAGAGCTCGTGTAGTATTTCTCGCTATTTCATAGAGGCGCTGATTGTATGAGGGGGAAACTTCTATATTTGTCGCTTTCTCGCATTGATGCACGCCTAGTACTTACGACGAGTCCAGTATTACTCGCCAGTTCATAGGGGCGCTGCTCGTAAAGGGAAAACAGTCAACAAGTAGTTGTCAAAAACACCGGCATTTACATTCGGTTTTCTTATTTCACTAAAGACTCAATATTCTTTCAATAAAAAATTGATATTGTTATTCAAATAAGTTTATCTAACTTAATTCTTACTTAAATGTATTAGTAACATTTAAATTCGTTAATAAAATAATATGACTTTGGGCAAAATGGAACGCAATGCAGAATAGGGGTAGAGTTATAGGGGTGAAAGGGATGACCAATCGCGCATGCGTAAAACGTCGAAATTGCGTTTTCGATGAGTCACACGACGGAGAAAAATATTATCATCGACGTCTTGTTCCGATTAATTTGTCTAAAATCCACTTTCGACCACCAAAATTATTGAAGTGAGCCAAAGAATGGCGCCTATTGAGCCAAAGAGGCGTGTAAAATCAATAATGAAACCTGTTGAAAACCCGATGGCAAAGATAAAGAAACCTAAAGGGAAGATACAATACTCCAGAGCCTACATAAATAAACTGTTGAAGAAGGTGCTGAAGAGGCGAGCTAACATGCATGATTCTGTGCATCTGATTTACAAGACCTATCGCAGGATGATCAATATGGCTTGCGAGTTGGTGGCTCGTCGTCATAGGAAGATCACCTTGAAGGAAGCACGTATTGCTATGGCTAAGATGATTCCTCGAGAGATGGCTATGACTGCCATCAGGGAGTTTCGCCAGGAATCAGACGAAAACGCGACGGTAACAACAGTGGAGCAGGCGTCACCAGCTGCTGAGTAAGCCAAAGTCGAAAGTGCAGTGTTGTGTGGTGAAGTGATTTTGTTTTTGTAGTTATTTACCCAGGAGTAAATACTTAGTGTGCAACAAGCGTGGTGTTTTATTTATAACGTAGTCCAAAATCGTGTAACAAGTGAGTCTAAGGGGATTGTCTAAGCACGCGGTCCGTAGTTTTCGCCAAAGTTATGGGCATTTACTACCTATTTCGTATCACCTTTGGACATAAGATTACTTCGAAGTCCGAACTAAGAATGAATGACATTACCATTTGACAGCTGTCCTTTTTCCCGATATGTTTTTGCCCGTTCATAAAGGTTAATTGATCGAGAGTAGGGTTAATTCCGAAGTATCTAAGTACTTACAGACGGGCCCGTATCTTCGTTGACGGAGAATCCCCCCCCAAATCTTATTTAAATAAGATACACAAGCAAAATGCATCAGCTACATGCGATGGTGAAAATAATAAATATTTATAATGTTGTTGGGGTGAGCTTGTCAATTTCAACCCTCCTGCTAAGCGAATGATATTTGTAGGTGTGATGCCTTGGCTAAGGAGTAACTATGAGTATAGTAGATATCTTATTTCAAGATCTCATTGTATGAGTATTTAATTGGTTAAGATGAGCGCGTTAGGGCTGGGCTACAATCATAATATTTGTAATAAGAAGAAACACTTCAATCTTTAATTGTGACTACAAATAACGGTTGCTTCCCCTTAACACTAACCCCGTTATTTATAAACATTGCTTAAAGTTAAGAGACGTTTAAACGTCAAAAATATACGGTTAAACAGTCAATTCAGTCAGTCAGTTAATTAATTTTAAGCAACTTTATAAATAAGTTTTTTTTTCTATACTTTCTTTTAAACCCCAGTATAACTAACAGGGGCCTGTCATAGAGAATAAATACTCTATGACCCAATGAACGAAGCCACGCGAAATAAACGCTTAGTTGGCGTGATTAGCCAAGGAATTGACGTGATTTCGAATAAGGAATAATTAGGAATCTGCTCAGAGATTTTTTTTTTTACTTTTTTTTCATTTGTGATGCGTGAAGAAGCTTCTTCGTGTAGCGCAGTTTGTTCCGCCAGTTACTCAACTGAACCGAGCGCTCGGCGCATCCTGGACAGTCACCCCCAACACCTTATTTCACTGGCCAATTCTTCCCTTGCGTTGGTAGGGCGAACGCCCGCCTGGTTTACGACCACCCTCCCACCGGAGTCCGGCGTCCCGCAGCCTGCTGTTTCGTCTATGCGTGGGAGCGCCAGTGCCTTAGGCATTTTCTGGGCACGCTCGTTCCATCAGAGACTTCATCCATCGCTTTCCATCAGGCGTGATTGACGTCAAGAGCGCGCCCATTTTACAACAAAACCAAAAAAAAATAAAAAAGAATGTAAGTATTGTTTTTTTTTTATCTTTTTACTCATACTTTTTCTTAATATTGAACATCATCCTGCAACTGATATTTCTCTGTATATTCCGAAATGTCAGATCAATTAGCCAACACAATCACTCCATAATTTTCCCACTCCTGAGACACAGGTCTCTCTGCGAGCGAGAGTGGGCCGTAATCCACCACGTCTTCGAAGTTTTCACGAAAAGGCAGAACTCTGAATAGTTACTACAGTATGAGAAGAAAAGCTAACAAGTTCTTATCTTTATCCAAGTTTTTAATTAATAAAATGCCAACCCTATTATACTCACGTGTCCATTGTTATAACAGTTAATATGTATAATTAAAAAGATAATCATTGCTACCTTAATACCTACGAATGATGATTACGTAATCAATGACTTGAACAATTCTCTCACTGCACTGCACTGCACTGTGGTCATTTGAGTATCATCATTGGTATGAGTATATCGTTTGTTCTGGAGTCTTCCATTGAATTTGTTAGTGTTTTATACAACGTGTACCTAACGTTAAATGCGCAAATCCTGGAAATAGTTTGATCAGAATAACGAGCAGAATTAATTGAACTACGTTTTAATATAGGTCACATTTTTCAAAAAATATTCATTAAAAACGTTGCCGTGTCTATTTATTAATAGGTCAAGCAAGCCAATGTCAGCGCGGCGCAGCGGCCCGGTGACGGCTCCTCCCTCGATAAAGCGTCGTCGCAGACGCAAGAAACGATCAGAATGGCCAGTAAAACTAAAACAGCTCATAAAACCTTTACAATTTCTTTAATGACTTATTTTCTCTCTGAAATAGGTCAATTGAATTAAAAATCTGTTGGGGTGTCTGAGGTTTTGCACATTTAACGTTACACGTTGTAGAAGTTTTGCTATTAACTCCTTTTGGCTCGTGGTTAAATGATAATAACTATGCGTGTCGATCGAAGGATAAGCTATGCTAGCCGCGGATGGTTCATGGATAGGTGCCCATCCATTACTTAATACATGTCGAGACCCTTCGTGCCTCAGAAAGCCGTTGATCCCGACTGTCAATTGTAGATCGTCTTAACAAGAGGTATCCTGTTACTCAGTTACTCGGTTGTGGAGGTCAAGTAAGCAGTCGCTCCATGTAAAATACTAGTACCTATGCCATTGCATCCGGTAAAACTGGAAGCCGACCCCAGCATAGTTGAAAAAAATTCAGACAGACTGATAAGAAGATAAACTCTGGATTATGGATAGTCCAGAGGTCAAAGTCTTTTTTAAAGTGTTTTTTCTCGGATTAGTTGGATAGGAAATACTGACGTCATCTTGTTTTATTTCTATGAGACATTTAACAGTGTTACAATTGGTTGTTTGTTACATTGTGTTGTGTGCAATTATACAGAAATAAATTATCATTTATTATGTTTACTTTCTTTATTTTGTTAAATCGAATGAGACAGCGATGACGATTTACGAGTATTAGGTACCTATCAACAAACATTTTTGAAAGCTTTCCGTCTTATTACAAAACGAAATCTAACTTTAGTTCTAACCTAAGCTTTGCCAAATGTGATACTTTTAAACTTCACGACTACACTGATACAAAAATCATCATCATCTGCCTGTCTTTTCCCAACTATGTTGGGGTCGGCTTCCAGTCTAACCGGATGCAGCTGAATACCAGTATTTTACATGGAGCGACTGCCTATCTGACCTCCACAACCCAGTTACTGGGTAATACGATACCCCTAGGTAAGACTGGTTGTCAGACTTTCGGGCTTCTGACTACCCGTAACGACTGTCAAAGATCTACGAATGACAGCCGGGACCAACGGCTTAACGTGCTTTCCGAGGCACGGAGGGGTCTCGGTATGTAAAGATGGTCACCCATCCACAGACCAACCGCGGCAAGCGTAGCTTAACCTGATCGATCGACCTGTGCGGCTGTTATTATTTAGCCACGGGCCCCTCAACACTGATACAAAAATCATTTGAGGTAAATCAACTCAACCAACCAACTCATCAACTTTAAATTTTATATTCAGTAGTGCTATTCTGTAAAAATCTCACCGTGATAACTCGGGTGAAGTTAGCTTAAAGTGAGCATCCGATGGAATAACAGCTCACTTCAACTAACTTCTCACGGATTCTGTTAGAATCTCAATTCTAACAGAATCGACCGGCAGTATTTGAAATCATAACAAATCCTATTAATATTTGGAAATCAATAGGTGTGAATAAAACCTTTTTCCTTCAACTCAGAGGAAGTCTTCATGGATTTACATAAGTACGTTTAATAAACATGCAAATCCATGATAATTGACAAGAAGGTAACGATGTAGCGCATTGCTCACGCAAATAAACACTATACAAAATACTAAAATAATGATCACTTATTAATTGAAGACTGAGGTTCTTCCATTTTCTTGCTACTTTAGGATGACTATTCATAAAATAAAACGTGAGGTATTTAATTGTGGTATAATATGTTTCTTTGTAGACTATTGACCACTATTATGCAAAGGTGCTAGATGAAGCAACATCCTTTTTTATTGCTGAATAACGATACATTGCGAAAGTGCCAGGATAACCCGCGAACCGCAAATTTTCTTACGTTTTTTTAGGGTTCCGTACCCAAAGGGGAACCAGAACCCTATTACTCCCGTTTCGCTGTCCGTCCGTCCGTCTGTCACCAGGCTGTATCTCATGAACTGAGTTAGTTAGACAGTTGAATTTTTCACAGATGATGTATTTCTGGTGCCGCTTAACAACAAATACTAAAAAACAGAATAAAATAAATATTTAAGGGGGCTCCCATACACCAGACATGATTTTTTTTGCCGTTTTTATAGATAATGGTCCCTGCTGTTATTCATGGATCTTTGACAGTTGTTACGGGTAGTCAAAAGCCCGAAAGTCTGACAACCAGTCTTACCAAGGGGTATCGTATTACCCAGTAACTGGGTTGTGGGGGTCAGATAGGCAGTCGCTCCATGTAAAATACTGGTATTCAGCTGCATCCGGTTAGACTGGAAGCCGACCCCAACATAGTTGGGAAAAGGCTAGGCAGATGAGTTTAAATGTAACCTAACCTAACTGCGATAAAATTACTTTTTCGTTTTATCATTTTTAGATATTGATATCCATCAGGTTTACCAAGTTTCGCTAGATAATTTAATTTGACCCTGTATCATCAGCGTGTAGTCTCACTGCAAGGCAAAGACCTCCCCTTTTCTATTTCCATTCATTTCGACCCTGAGCCAATATGGACCAATCCAATAAGCGTCACATTCGTCCCGCCATCCACGCCTGGGTCTTTCGCGATGCCGTTGGAAGTTTTCAGGAAACCGTGTGTAGTGGTCTAAGGCACTTTAAGCACACACGTTTTTCTTACCGTAAAAAACTATGGTTTTCAAAAATCAAAATCAAAAATCATTTATTCAAACTAGGCTGAGAATCAGCACTTTTCGAACGTCAAAATGACAAAAGACAATCCCCCAAAACGCCCGCCCTTCACCGCTTCCTAGTGCTTTCGCTGGGAAGAAGAAGTGGCGCAACAAACTCCCCAGCAGCACAGCTGTCTGTTCAGTTAGAAGTTTATTCGCCGTGTGTAGGCACGGTCGTCAGTGTTGTATGGACTACAGTGGAAGCTTGTTGACGGACATGTTTTTCTTCGGCGCGGTTTATGCGCCGTACCGTAAAGAAACCGTGCCGTGTATAGACGGCCTTAGCCCACGCAAACGAATCCCGTTTGAGCTTGATAATGGTGACTATGATAATCTCTAGAGAAAAGGAATGCTAGTGCTACTTTTAGACGGGAAGTTACCCAAGCTCAAAATTAGGCGAGTCATCTGCCAGTTCACAAAATCAAAGAATTACGAGGAAAATTACTAATTGTATCCAGTGCCTTAATAAACTTCTAAAGGGTAATGAACTATGTATATTGACACATAGTACATACGACGACATATCAAGCTATGTTATCCAATTTTACCTGACCTCGCATTGTATAGGCTTTCCAGACAATGAGAAATCATACTTATACTGGAAATGTATAACTTGATAATGTCGTCGTGCGTACCGAAGTACCTATGGGTTTTCCTGGATTCCCATTCAACTTATATTAGAAGTTATAAATAGCTATTGAATGCTCTCATAATCAACTCGTTAGTAGAAGATTTTGCGTCAGTGTTGCATCGTAAAATGAATACCGTGTGTATGTGACCTCATGTTGACAAATTAATGTTCGTACTTTTGACTCATTGGTCATTGTGTGTCGGGGAATATCAAAGTAGTGTGATGAATTTTATAGATGATTTTATAGCATCATCTGATGGATTGCTAATACAGATTCCGCTAATGTTTTAGGAAAGGTACTAGGTACGTTACTATATTTATACAGGGTGTTCAGGGATTCAGTACATGCTTTTGGACCCCTTGCGTTGAAATTTAGTTGAAAAGAAATTTGCTGTTCCATACATTTTCACCGCGAACGTATGCCACTTTTGTAGGAAACAGCTGATTTAAAAAAAAAAAACAGACGAAAAATTTCTACGCAGAATAATGTACAGACGCCAACATATCAAGCTACTACAATCTGTCAAATTTCTTTAATAGATTTTCAACTTTATCACTGAAGCATAAGGTTCAAAGTTGTCGAGTAAGTCAAGTTTCGGGTCAAGCTTGATGTGCTGGCGTATTTACAGACACCAGCACATCAAGTTGTAGCTGTAACCATCTTACCGTGAAAACTAGCTGATGTGAGCGTGGAGTGAGCTCTCAGTGTCATCCCACCTGATACTAGGGATTGACAAAGCATACATTTACAATCATAATCGAGATTTTAATAATATTAGCTTTGAAATTATATAAAATGATCAATAGAATTTGTATTAAAATCTCGATTATGATTGTAAATGTATGCTTGGTCAATCCCTAGCATCAGTGGGATGACACTGACAGCTCACTCCACGCAAGTTTTCACGGTGAGATTTTTACAGAATCGACCGGCAGGCCGGTTAATATACTTTCATAGAATATCATAGAGATAGATATGGTTGAATAAACTTTATTGAACACTAAAATTGTTTCACATCTCCATACCATATTGCTAATTCCGTGGGTTCAATGGCGGTCTTATCGCTGATCGAGATATCTGCCAGACAACCTTTGCATGAACTAAATGGAAGAAAATAACGTAGAAACTTAAAAAAAAAACATCAAATCTTTCTTGTTTTTATTTTATCGTCTCTAGATATCGATAGGCATTGCGTCTGCAGAGATACGCTACGTAATTTAATTTTACCCTGGATAATAAAAACATCCTCAGTTTTTCAATTGCAAATTATCACCAATCAAATGATTCACACCAATGAAATGGTCACTGGCGGACTAAGGGGGGGGGGGGGGGGGGTTGTTTTACCGCCCTAGGAACTCGACAGGCTTAGTCCGCCACAGATTATGGTAATACCACTCAACGTTATTCCTACACAGTCCCAGGAAAGCCCCAATCTCCATAAGTAGCAATAGAAGTACACAAACTTATAATTGAAGGAGGTATAACAGCATCTCATCTCATAGCATATATCTACTAGCATTTTCTTTTTCCTAAGAATAAAAATAATTTGTATACTATGTTTATCCTTAAAGTAAACAGAATAGTTAACGAATGTCTAATTTTACTCAGCTGTTATTGAGTAGTAAAAATGAGTAAAACTGGCTTATGTTTACCTATAGCCACTTTTACGGACTTTTACAGCTTTTTAGAGTATTAGCAGCTGCTACAAATACTATGTCAGAGATCGTGAACTTTTGGGCGCTTGTTAACTATAATTTTGGAGTCCGGTAGGCCAGTAATCGGGCAGGTGAGTAGCGAATGAATCTACATACTTACAGGTAACTCCCGGGCCCCCGTCTTATGGTAGTAGAAGGAACAGTGGGGTTTTAGTCGGTAGGAGAACGACTTAACCCTCCGTTCTTCACTAAAGAAGGGGTATTCATGAGGATTTTGCCAAGAAGAAAAAAGTGGGTCGGACTTATTGAAGTAGTTAAAAAATAAAGGAACCAACTGTGGTAGAAAATAGTTGCAAAACAAAAAGTAACAAGTTTTAATAGTTAAACTTACTTGGTTCTACCCAAGATAAACAAGTCGCCTTTTTGTTTTTGCTTACTCTTAATATGCCTCGATAACCTACTTTAAATGATATGTTTTTGGTGGTTATCGTAAGGAAACCCTCTCTACGCGAGTTCAACTCGGGCTTGACCGGTTTTTTTTTTGTGTTTGTGAGAAATAAAGTTATTTTTCTGCCATAGTTGGCACGAAAACTTCTACCCCGTTCACCTTTTATACCCTGTTTTTGTCTATATGGTAAAAAAAATCATCCGGTACCAATAAGTACCGAAAGGTACCTACCCACGTAGTTCCTGTGTCCCATTTTAAGCTGTGTATCCAAAATCTGGTGGTTATAAGGGCTCTTTCCCACGGCAAGATCCCGTTTTTTGCAGGTACGGTTTATTGCAGGATCCCGTTTAGTGGGTTACGTGTTTAAATATACATAATGACAAAAGCATCCTGTTTGCAGTATCCGGAAAACAGGATGCCTGTGTGAATATTTATTTATTTATTTTATTTTTTATTTATTTATTTATTTATAGTTAATTAAAACGGCACAGGTCCAATTACATTAATTAACATAGAATTATAAAAAAAAAAAAAATAGAATAAAATAAGCATTCAAATAACATAGAATACAAAAATTAAATTAAATTCAATGATATACAATTCGTGGATAAAATTACTAATGTTTGATTAAGGAAATGGTTAAATAAATTAAATACATCATAAACTAACATGTAACGGTGGACACCCTCGCATATCGTCTCTCACAAAACACCAGACAAGCACGCATTATTTTCTTCCATTCATCAGCAAACACATCACATTCAGGGTCGGCAGTCAGGAGGGCGTTTAGCATCCTTAGGGTTCGACATACTGGCGATTCGGCTCTAGCAACAGATCTAGATAGCGGTAGTGCAAACAGGTCATGACGGCGGGTCTGACGGTGCCCAAGGTATTTGTCGGGCACAAATAGGCGGCAGAAAAGTCCGTGGAGCTCAGGGCAGTCAATACGACCACTTAGGGTTTTACAGGCAATCGTGAGCTGATCAAAGCCCCTTCTTACTTCCAACGAATTGAAGCCCAACACCCCTAGAAGATAATTCGTTGGGTACATGAATGGGAAGTAATGGTACAGCCTTTGATACAAAAATCTCAGGAAGGTTTTCTGAACTTTCTCAAGCATCAGTGTCTGAGACGCAGTATGTGGATGCCAGACACAGGCGCTGGACTCGAGTTTACTCCGAACCAAAGAGGTGTACAGAAGTTTAATAATACTGGGATTGCGAAAGTCACGAGCGTTCCTCAGGACAAATCCCAGACGCCTGAAGGATTCCTTTGCAAGGGCAGACACGTGGTCTTTAAATGTCAGACTGCGGTCGAAGGTCACTCCCAAGTCCTTAACGCTGGTGACACGAGTGATCACTATACCCTCCAAATTATAATTGTATTTTATTGGTCTCAACCCTCGACCATAAGTCATAACGCTGCATTTACTAATATTAAACAACAACCTGTTCGCAATGCTCCACTCATAGACGGTATCGATATCTTTTTGTAGGAGTTCGCAATCCGCCTCTGTTCTGATTTGCGCAGATAGTTTTAGATCGTCGGCATATAGTAGACATTTTGCGAATCGAATCTTACAAATTAGGTCATTGATCATGACCAGAAACAGAGGCGGCCCCAATACGGATCCCTGACTCACGCCCGAGCGAGTGTAATAAGACTTCGACTCAAAGCATCCATGCCGGACAAACTGTTTGCGATCCCGTAGGTAGTTGGCAAAGAAGTTAAGAAGGCCGGATGAGAAGCCCGTAGCCCCTAACTTTGCCAAAAGCACGTCGTTATCCACTTTGTCGAAAGCCTTCCGGAAATCAAAATACAGAGTGTCGACCTGCCCACCGGATTCCAGGCTACTGGATATGAAGTCAACATGAATCAGCAGATTTGAGTTTACGGAGCGACCAGGTCGAAAACCATGTTGAGCATCAGAAAGATACATATTGGTTTGTTTACAGATAACCGTGTGAAGTATATGTTCAAAGACCTTCAATATATACATCAATAGTAATACTCGTACACTCGCGTTCGCAATGTTGCCAAACGGAACTTTTGTAATGTAAGCCGGTTCCCACTTGTCGGGTGTCGGGCCCGGATTTCAATCGAATGTTCCAGCGGAAAAACATGCAAATGCGATGTTTGTTGGATGTCGGGGCTCGCCTATGCGAGCGAGATCCGACACGATTTTTTTCCGGGCGTAGAGGGCTGGCAAAACACCCGACATTTCTTGTCGGCGCCGACACAAAATCGGTTTCCGACAAGTGTGAATAGCTTCATATAAAATGCTCTTCCACTGGAACATTCGATTGAAATCCGGGCCCGACACCCGACAAGTGGGAACCGGCTTACACTACAAAAGTTCCGTTTGTCAAGATTGTGAACGCGAGTGTACGAGTATTACTTGATCGGGAATTATCGAAAAAGGAGCAAAGAAAGTCCCGCTCGTCCACGCTGTGAACGAATGAAACATTTTTTTCCCGATCGTCAACAGTGTCGACGACAAGGTGTTACTGATCGGAAATATTCGATGAGGACACATTAATTTGAAGCTGATTGGTCTCAGTCTCGCAATAACGTTCACCTGATGAATAAAAATTGCTCGTTAATATTAATGAGTCTTCTGTTAGTCATGTTTCTAGTGCAAATAACTACTGACTTTGATAAATTGTGTAAGTAGATGCATAGATTTAATAAATTAAGATGTCTGCAGTGATACACCTGTCTTAATGTTCAAACTTCATGCTGTTAATTTGATCATATCTCTCACCACGTTCCGGCTAACATCTTCCAGAAATTTCGATTAAAATGGCAGTCTCGAGTGGCTCTTTGCCAAAGGTAGGTAATTAGTTAATTAATTACTGCGTGTAGCCAAAACTGCAACGATGTAAAACCATTGAGTCATACAGTCATACAGCGTTTTGTTTTTATTGTGACATAGAAAAACCCAAAAAACTGCAAAGTACAGCCTATTTGCATTTATTTTACCTCTGAATTTGCATCACGAGCAAAAACAAAATGATCTTTATTCTCGTTGCGATAAGGTTCCTTTTAGGTTGTTGCCACTGACTATTCTGTCAAAATCATATTGATCCCAATTCGCGTCACGATAAGGTTGATGTGAGGTTGCTGCTGTCAAAGGTAAAATAATTGCACGGACTGTATGTATTATATGTTTTTATATTTCACAAACAAGCAGTGACCTACTTGAATGTAAATACTCGTGATAGGTACCTACCTACACTATGGACTACAACTACTCTACTACTATTTTCTACAACGTTAAATGCGCAAAACCTGAAAATAGTTTGATCAGAATAACGAGCAGAATTAATTGAACCACTTTTTAATATAGGTCATATATTTCAAAAAATATTCATTAAAAACGTTGCCGTGTCTATTTATTAATAGGTCAAGCAAGCCAATGTCAGCGCAGCGCAGCGGCCCGGTGACGACTCCTCCCTCGAAAAAGCGTCGTCGCCGACGCAAGACACGATCAGAATGGCCAGTAAAACTGAAACAGCACAACCAACACAACCTTTACAATTTTTTAATGACTTATTTGCTCTCTGAAATAGGTCAATTGAATTAAAAATCAGTTTGGGTGTCTGAGTTTTTGCGTATTTAACGTTACACGTTGCATAGTAACTTCCTATTTGCCTTTTATCAAAGGCATCACTGTACTATTTGATACTATTTTCTATCTTACATTAAATTAGCCTCTAATTTAACCTGGAAATGTAGGTATGCTTGGTCAATCCCTAGTATCAGGTGGGATGACACTGACAGCTCACTCCACGCTCACTTCACCTAAGTTTTCACGGTGAGATGGTCACAGCAGTGCGATTCTTTAACCATCTCACCGTGAAAACTTAGGTGAAGTGAGCGCGGAGTGATATGTCAGTGTCATCCCGTACTAGGGAATAATCAAGCATACATTCACAATTATAATCAATTTTTATCGATTGTGTACAATTTAAGTTGTTAGCCAAGGTTTCAAGATATTTATTCTGTCATGAAAACAATGCCTAAAATTAATGATATAACGTTCGTCACAGACGTCACCATAGATATCTGTGTACGTCACAGTAGCAAATATGATACTCGTACACCCATCCAATGAATAAGTTACATCATACTTTTCAACCTTATTCTCTAAGCGCACAACTGGACATACTACATATATACCTACATCATAGAACAGATAAAAGAGCCTAGATAATCTCACGCCTTCTTCCCATGGGGGTATTCAGAAACTACAGAACGCCACCTGCTACGATTCCTATAAACTCCTTTTGCTTTTGTTACTGGACATAACTAAGCACAATACTGCACATGCATGTCTAGCACAATACGTAAACTGAGCAACAGAAGACTTGAACTGAGCATGTCAACACTTCGTATCTTCCTACGTACGTAAATACGTAGTTATGTACTCAGTTATCTCATGAATGGCGTGACGTAAGGCCAAGCCCCCCGCTTATCACAAGAGTCATGTACTCGTGTAGGTATCTGACACGGTATATTAACGCCTGTATTTAATAACTAAGTGTGAACTTAAGAGCGTTTACGCCTACGGCATTTCATACAAATTTTCAAGCTCTTGTTTTTCGAAATGAATGAACCGATTTTAATGAAACTTCGTACGCATAAGCAGGATGCAAAGGTCTAAAAAGTTAATAAAGAACATTTTCGAAAAGTCATATTTAAAAAAAGATAACTGGAAATCTGTTTCTATGGAATTTTTAAAATCTGTCTAATTTGAAGGTAACACTATTTTTCGAAAATTTTACTAACTTTTTCGACCTTTGTATCCTGTAGTGCTATTCTGTAAAAATCTCACCCGTGATAACTTGGATGAAGTGAGCTGACGGTAGTGGCAATCCCTAGCATCAGATAGAATGACAGCTCACTTCACTTAACTTCTCACGGTGAGATTCTAACAGAATCGACCGGCTGCTAATGCGTACGAAGTTTCATTAAAATCGGTTCATTCTTTTCGAAAAACAAGGGCTTGAATGTTTGTATGAAATGACGTACGGCATAAACGCTCTTAAGTGTGAGTTTTTAGTTTTGTAGGTGTCGAGGATTCGTGGACAACGTTATCTTGGAGTTTTTTTCTATTGAAAGACAGCTAAGCATAATTCTCTTATAGTATCACTAGCGGTGTCCCGCTGTTCCACTCGTCTCGCTCGGCTACTAAGGATCGTAGCGTGATGTAAAATTGCCTAGATGATCTTTCTCGAGAGTTGGGCTTTCAAGTGCAAAGATAATTTTTCAAATCCGACTGGTAGTTACAGCGATTAGCACGTTCAATCAAACAAACTTTTCACCTTTATAATAATAGCATAGATTTTATCGGCATGGTTCTTTCTTGAATTTCGCTTTGGATTCCTTTGGTAGTTTGATGGTATCCATTAGGATATAAGTTGGAAATCTAAGCGGGACTCCCGGGAGTCTTGTAAAAATAGAAAAAAGGTTGCGTCTCATTAGCAAACGCAACAGATCAAAACAAGAAATAGAACTGCAAAATGACGGTAGTATCTGCTACACCTTTGATCATTCGGTTGACATTTTCAAGGGCTAATGTCAAGCTTACCGGAGTTACCGACATAGCTAGCAGAGTAAGCAATTCCCTAATATTAGTGTACTCTGTGGTAAGCAAGCTGAAGTGGCAGTGGGCCGGCCGGTGGAGCAGACGATTTCTGCCGTGCGATTCTGTAACCATCTCACCGTGAAAGCTTGGGTGAAGCGAGCGTGGAGTGAGCTGTCATTCGCTAGGGATTAACACTATTAAGTGCTCACTTCACTTATGATTTCACGGTGAGATTTTTACAGAATCGACCGGCTGGGGTGGAGACCGCGTATCGGCAAGTGTAGTGTGGTACCCCGACCGACGACCTTGTGAAGGTGGCTGGGACAGACTGGATGTGGAAGGCGGAGAAAAGGGTATCGTGGCGCAGTCTGGGAGAGGTTTATATCCAGCAAGCCACTACGATAGGCTAGCTTGATTGATTCAATGCCAAGCTTAATTCCAAAAATCAGCATTTTCATGACAGTCTCCGCTGGAGTGATCGCGATCCATTTTTTAGCGGGATTCACCAGTAAATTCTGATGCAAGGATTACGAATATTACTCTGATTATGTGTTTATCAGTAGAGGAAAGAAACCAGTGATAATAATGACGTAGTATTTGTACATAATATGTGGCGTTATTTACATTTATAGATTATTTAGTCTGGTGACGTTATTTTTAAATTGATACTATTAAATTGACTCAGGACTATTAAAAATACGAGACTAGTAGTAATTTACGTATGGTAGTAGATAAGAATTATAGATATGTAACTCTTAGCATTTACCCACAATTTCTCTTAGTTGAAAGTAGGGTTGTCTACTTAAAAAAAAAAAATCTAATATAGTATTTTCGAAGCCATTGTTTGTAAAAATATAGCAGACGGCAACAAAAAAAATATATTGTAGGTAGGTATGTTTTTAAAAATATATATACAACGTGTAACGTTAAATGCGCAAAACCTGAAAATAGTTTGATCAGAATAACGAGCAGAATTAATTGAACCACTCTTTAATATAGGTCACATTTTTCAAAAAATCTTCATTAAAAACGTTGCCGTGTCTATTTATTAATAGGTCAAGCAAGCCAATGTGAGCGCGCCGCAGTGATCCGGTGACGACTCCTCCCTCAGTAAAGCGTCGTCACAGACGCAAGAAACGATCAGAATGGCCAGTAAAACTAAAACAGCACATAAAACCTTTACAATTTTATTAATGACTTATTTTCTCTCTGAAATAGGTCAATGGAATTAAAAATCAGTTGGGGTGTCTGAGGTTTTGCGCATTTAACGTTACACGTTGTATATTTTTTAATGGATATTCTTTGCGAATTCTTTTCATTCTTTGAGCCTTTATCGACGGTTTTTATATTTCATAAATGTCTCAAAACTAATAATTACTACATACCATCTCGTCATTTTGTATTGAAATTAAAATATTTCGGCCATATATATATTTTTGTCAAATATACTATTTAAACCTCTGGTATAGTAGGATACTATATTATAGTGTTACCAACCCTAGACGAAAGCGTGAAAGATACATGATTATTTATCCCTGTCCCTGGAAGTATGGATCAAATCGAATAGGGACGTGGGCAAGGTCATTTCCAAACGTTTTAACCCTGAGAAAGTCGGTGCAATTGAACTCAATTTTTGCTCGAAAATTGAATAAAAATTTTGCCAGCATAGCCTTTACAGTAAATGTTTTTTTTTCCTATTGAACACATGTTTTGTAGCTGCGTAAAAGTATTACTACAGGAAAGGTCCACTCTTCTACAACGTCCCGAAAAAAAAATTGAATCGATAGCCCTGATAGCTTTTTTATGATTTTTTTCTTTGAGCACTATGCGAAGTGATTAGTCAGATTATCAATTTTGTTTTATTTTTCTTTTTTTTACTAGACTAGTTCTAATATAAGCACCTGTCTATTTTTCCTAGATTAAAACCCCACAAAATAGTAATGTTTTGACAATTAAAATACTAGCTTTGAAATTACATAAAATGATCAATAGAATTAGCATAAAAATTATTACTAACCCTTAATTGCATGATTTTTACTTTTTAAGCAAATTAAATTTATTTGGACGTGACATTGGCTCTATAGTAAGGTAAAAATATTTAAAAAAATATATTCATAAAAATACTTTTTATTATTTTTTTTCTAAATGGTCTGGTGGAAAAATATATATATATGTCGGAGGATGTATTCGGAATCAAGTTGATTATTGGTTTCAAAACACTAGATGTCGAATGCTTACTAAAAATACTTGTTAAATCTTAATTTAATTTAATTTGTTTTGATACATTACTATTGTACTACTATTGTGTAAAATCGTAGTAATTTCTTTAAAAGTTACTATTTTGTATAAACTTTTATGTAGCAGAGGTACGCCTCGAGCGGGGTCGAGGCGCCATCTTGACAGATTGCACGCACATGCGCGGTGTGCGTTGGCAGAGCGGGAATATTTGACGTATTGGAAAATCGAGTTGGATTGTCCATAAGTTAGAAGGAATATTGTTTATTCGTGGCAAAGTAAGATTGGTGTCGCGAACCTGCTGCTCGGACATAATTGTTTGATTAACGTTTTAATTCATAATTGCAAAGTTCAGTGACTCTTATTATTGTAAAACTTTTCATTAAATTGTATGTAACAGTGAATACTTTGTTTTGTGCTCGCATTTTACCCCGATGACGCCCACTAAACCTATGACCACTAATGACGATGTCGAGATGAATAGTGCTTCTCCGACATCAGAAGTGGGATCGGTGCAGGCACAAAACGTAGAAAGATCGATTGATGCAAACCATGCTTGGCACGCTTTGTTTGAGGCGCAACAAAATAGCATGCGCCTACTTGTGGAGGCGCTACGCAACCCGCCGGCTACTGAGGACAAGAACATCACATTGCCCGTATTCCAACCGGATAATGCAGACACTGACGCCCGAGCCTGGCTGGCAAATGCGGATATCTGCTTGTCGGATCATGATATACAGGGAAGTAAATTTATTCTCATAATTATGTAGTAAGGCCATGAGAGGTTCAGCCGCAACACCTACTGCTTTTTCTAGCATGAAGTGGGTGGAATTTAAATAAGTTTTCCTTTCTCGTTTCGATACTTCGGAAACATGCGCAGCGACGGTTTTAAAAATGTTTAATGGTAAACGGCAAGATGTTGAATGTCTCGCTGCGTATCCAAGCCGTTTATTTAGCTCACTCATGTCGCGATGGGGTAATATAGGCAAGTAAAAAATGGTGGTATCTGTAATAGTTGCTCATATGGGGCAAAATATTTTCTGAAGAAATATCTACGCGCAGTAAAATGCAACTTTAGCTCATGATATTTTCATATCGTAAGAGGAGTTCTTAAGAGATTACGAAGGCAGGTCTAAATACTATGCAAGATAGCAGAACGCTTCCAAGGTCAAGTCTAGCTTCTACAAAAAAGTTACGCTTGTGGAAAACTTGGTCATAGATCTTTTGAATGTTTCAGCCGTTAGCATGACAGGCAGCAAACAACTTCGAATTCCGATCGCCCCAACACGACCGTGGCTATGACGAAACCCGGCGTAACGTGCTACAAGTCTGGTACTAAGGGTCAGTTGGCATCACGATGCTCGAAAACAACGGCAGCGGCAAGCGGCAGTACGAAAGCTGCCGCCACATTAGCGTAGTGAAACGAGTGGACTTTGCGGTGATTAAGTACTCAATTTGGTGAGCAGTTTTCATTTTGTTTTGATTCTGGTGCTGTTTTATTCTCTGACTAAACAAAAAAAAAAAAAAAAAGTATCTAGCTAAAACTTGTTACGATTTGTGAATTATAACATGCAATTATTACCCTGATAGGTATAGAAAAGTCCAGCATTAAGTGTGATTTACGAGTTTTATCTCGTGTTATTCTTTGTAGTCATGACGTTCAGATTACATTTCACGTTTTTCCTGATGATTTTCTGAGTAGTAAACATAAGGTAAGGTAGTAAACATAAGGCAAGATGCATTATATGAAGTTCAGTAGAAAACGGTAAATAGCACGATTCATAGAGTAACTAAGACAAGTCCATTGGAGTTGCTAATAGGCAGATTAGCTAGACCTCTAAATTTATTAACTGTCGACGACCATGAGGTTGAAGTAAATGTAGAGGAAATTAGAGATCCAGCTGATAGGTTAATGAAAAAAAACGCACGATTTGATAAAAACAAGGCTAAAGTGACTTCATTTTCTATAGGAGATTATGTTCTAATAGCAAACCACGAACGGAAGCAAACCAAATTGGACCCTAAATACAAATGACCTTATAAGGTCATTGAAATACTAGACGGTGACAGGTATCACGTTAAGAGTTTGAATTGTGATCGCATTTATAAGTAAGTACTCGAGAGATCGCTTACGTCCTCTTCCCCAATCTAATATCTCTACTGAGCTGGATCCATGTTTGTCCGATGACAATGATGGTAAGATCTTAGTACTATTTTATAAACTTTAATGTAAAATTTGTCAAACAGTGTTCTGGTTGCATAAGTTGTATGTGTAAGCTATATATGGGAGTCTAAATTGGCGAGGTGGCCATTTAGACGGTGTGGACGTGGTAGTCTAAATTGGCGAGGTGGCCATTTAGATGGTGTGGACATGGTAGTCTAAATTGGCGAGGTGGCCATTTAGACGGTGTGGACATGGTAGTCTAAATTGGCGAGGTGGCCATTTAGACGGTGTGGACGTGGTAGTCTAAATTGGCGAGGTGGCCATTTAGACGGTGTGGACATGGTAGTCTAAATTGGCGAGGTGGCCATTTAGAAAGTGTGGACGTGGTAGTCTAAATTGGCGAGGTGGCCATTTAGACGGTGTGGACATGGTAGTCTAAATTGGCGAGGTGGCCATTTAGACGGTGTGGACATGGTAGTCTAAATTGGCGAGGTGGCCATTTAGACGGTGTTGACATGGTAGTCTAAATCGGCGAGGTGGCCATTTAGACGATAAACGGGACAGTTGCTTTTTTTTTCTCTCAATCAATTGACGTTGTGGTTTGGTGTATGGCTTTATCTAATATAGAATGTATTTTGGATTAAATTATTGCGCAAAGATAACAAACACGTTTGTACTTTGTCAGGAGTGGCCGAACCATTACTCATTACTAAAAATTGTTTTCTTGTTTGTTTTGTTAAACAGATAACGATGATGCTCATCCCTCATCATCACACGAGGACGTGTGAAACGTCAGGAAGGCCGTGTCGGAGGATGTATTCGGAATCAAGTTGATTATTGGTTTCAAAACACTAGATGTCGAATGCTTACTAAAAATACTTGTTAAATCTTAATTTAATTTAATTTGTTTTGATACATTACTATTGTACTACTATTGTGTAAAATCGTAGTAATTTCTTTAAAAGTTACTATTTTGTATAAACTTTTATGTAGCAGAGGTACGCCTCGAGCGGGGTCGAGGCGCCATCTTGACAGATTGCACGCATGCGCGGTGTGCGTTGGCAGAGCGGGAATATTTGACGTATTGGAAAATCGAGTTGGATTGTCCATAAGTTAGAAGGAATATTGTTTATTCGTGGCAAAGTAAGATTGGTGTCGCGAACCTGCTGCTCGGACATAATTGTTTGATTAACGTTTTAATTCATAATTGCAAAGTTCAGTGACTCTTATTATTGTAAAACTTTTCATTAAATTGTATGTAACAGTGAATACTTTGTTTTGTGCTCGCATTTTACCCCGATGACGCCCACTAAACCTATGACCACTAATGACGATGTCGAGATGAATAGTGCTTCTCCGACTATATTTTTTTAATCAGAACGCATCTACTGGGAATAAAATGAATTGAATATCTCTGACAATTGGGGAATCCCCGTGCTCTCTGCGAACGAAAATATGGCATTGGATTGGTTGATGGAAATTTCCATCACGATGCAGTTAAGGGTTAAAAGCTCGATTATGATTGTAAATGTATTCTTGGTCAAGCCCTAGTACCAGATGGGATGAAACTGACAGCTCACTCCACGCTCACTTCACCTAAGCTTTCACGGTGAGATGGTTACAGAATCACACTGCTGTAGTGCTTAAGACGGCCGCGTTGTTCTTTTAAACTACGTAATGGATTTTAATACGGTTTTCTACCATCGCTTAGAGAATTTATTCCAAAGGGTTTGTGTGTGCTGTACATTAATATTTAACTTATACATACTAGGTGTCACCGAATTAACGCAAGACAAAGGGGTCATTGTACTCATTATTATACATCTTCTAGTATGGGTCAAACCTTAAAATCGCGAGAAAAAATTTCAGCTGTTCCATACATTTTGTCAAAATGTATTGGCCAGCTATTTTTTTTTTATTAAATAAATTTTTATTATTGTATTTGTTTTTTTTTTTAAGGTGTTCATAATGATGAGTACAACGACCCTTTGTTGGTCTTTAAAAAACAATATGCATAATATTGGCTATCACAAAGAGGAATTGTGTATCACAAAAAGGAGAGGATGTCATTGGAAACGTCCGGGACGTCCTAGAAGGGCATACCTACACCAATCTTATCGCTAAAGACCTTTAAAAAGGTCAGTTATCTACAAGGGTACCCGTGAATGGTCAGATGTAAAGTCAGGGAAATTATTTTTTCATAAAATTGACGGCTAACTTAAAATGGCACGTATATTCAAATAACAACTGTCAGTCTTTAACAGTTGTCAACACGACAAATTGACATTGTATGTCAAAGAGGGGCCAAATCCGAATCCAAACGAAACGTCACCATGTGAGTCCACGCGTAGCGGAACGCTTCATATTTGAGTCCGATTAGGCAAAAAAAAAAAAAAGACACGTTTCTTGTATGAAGAAGACCCCCTTTAATTTTATAGAGGCAATAGATACACACTGGGAAAATTCCCTTCACAGAGTATGTATCAATACCTATTACGGTTCATGGGATACAGCCCGCTGAAAGACATACGGACGAACGGACAGCGGAGGCTTAGTAATAGTGTCCCGTTGCTTTGGGTACGGAACCCTAAAAATGAATTTCCTTTACTGGATAAAAGGTGTTGTAGCGAAAATAAAAGGAATCATCATATAAAAATATATTACGTATAATTTTGTAATATAAAATTCAATATGAAATGCTTAAAAAATCTAGATAACTAATAAAAAGTGGTACGTTGCTTGACAATAGCTATTGGTCATTTTAAATAAATATTTGTAAAAGAAGAGAAATTAGAAGAGTTTAAGAGGCCGTGCATAAAATTCACTCGCTACTGTTTAGGTTAATTCGTCGCGATTCTATGTTTGTGTGCACAGTTCATGCAGATACACGCACACGCGGGTGAAGTTCGAGCGTAGTGACCGCTTAAACAATTTTGATCCATTAGAAGATATTATTTTAAGTAACATAATTATTAGTGTACGGCTTACAAATAAAAGCCTGGAATGTGTGTGTACTGTATATTTATCACAATCAACAAAAAATGGTTCAATTCGTAGATACCTTTAGACATTCAACAAAACAATAAATAAAAATGATGATACAATGATATTTATTTTTGTAGATTGTTTGTAAAAAACACTTTTACACGTCAAAAATAAATTATGTAACAGCCAATTTTTTTTTTAATTGATGAACAATACCAAAGAAAGGACATTCAGGTAGTCCACATAAATTACTCCAACTTTCACATCATCGTGCAGAAACGTACCTTTTTTTAGAAGTCAGTTGTTTTTTTTTTTATATAAAAGTTTTTATTTTTCACTTTTTAGTTATACCTACCTACCCCAAGCAAATTCATATAACACTACTTGCTATGTAAATATCAGTGACAGGAAGCTGCATCTGCGTGATGTTATGTTGTGCGATTGCGTAAACAATGCATACATATGCGATAGCAGCAATCGCGGTTGTTTTACTGGTATTTATTGAAGAGTTCCGTTGTCTGTCTCCGAAACTTATCACCAGATCTTTACGAAATTTAAATGGGACCATTTCGGAACAAACTTCTATCGAACAAAAAAAAGAATTTTGCAAATCCGCCCATTTATGACGGAGTTATGCCCGAACATACATAAAAAAAAATAGAAACATCCGAATTGATAACCTCTTCCTTTTTGAAGTCGGTTAAAAAGGAAAGAAAATGACCTAAATAGTCTTCACACTACTTAGGTTTTTTCTTTCCTTTTGGTGATTTATAAAATAACAATAATGTTTTTCATAGTCTAAATATTCACATCATTGCGTAATAAATACATTCATCATGTCAAGTCAGGTTCAAAAAAAGTAAAAAAAAATACACTCCGCGCAACTTGAATAAGACCAATATATATTACAACCACATACTTATTTATAAGAATAATTGCATCAAATTAACGCTAAACGGTTTCTTTTTGTACGCTGTGTAGATTATTGCATTTTGTTATGCAACATGAAACATAATCGCGCCCTTGGTTAATTTAGTGCCCAATAGCAGTGCGCCACTTGATTAAGACCAGTAGCATTTTGCTGCCTGTACAGCGAAGAAGTGCAAGTGTCTATCATCTAAGTGTACTTATTATATACTCAAACAATTGAAATGTAGTAGTGTCAAGTAGTGGTTTTTTTGTAAAATGGGTAAAAAAAATGTTTAACATCAGAAAAACAAGGCAAAATAAAAATTTTGCATGAAGAAGGATATTCACACAGAACTATTGCAAGACGGATTGGACAATCACATCAGGTAGTGAGTAAATTTCTCGAAGAACCTGAAAATTACGGGAAACGTTTTAAGAGCGTTAACGCCAAATCCGCGGCACCAAGTTTAGGTAATTGCAGTGCTCTTTGCACTCACACAGATGCGCGCGTGTCTGTGTGCGTAGAGTTGGTGCGCTCTCTGTCATTATAGTCAAACTAACCCATTTTGATCCGTTGACTTATGTATAATGATACTTATTTAACCATTAGTTGATTTTTATTTACTATTCTTATTTTTATTACAACCTTGTGAAATAAATAGGCAGTTTTGGATACTTTATAAAGTATATATATACTAATCAGGGGTGAAAAGTTAGAAATGTACTACAAATGTAAAGTCCTACAACGATTAATATTATATTAGGTCATCCCACTTCCAGTGTCATATTTTTTTATTATTATTATTTTACAAAAACTGACTACTATACTATATAACCTTGTGACACTAATCAATAATCTCCACCACTATTAATCACTCGCTCCCAGACTGCTGGCAAATCTTGAACACCATTTAAAGTACCACTTTCATTTCATTCATCAATAATGCTCTTTAGTTTAATATCTAACTCCTTTTTGCTATTGTATCGAGTACCCGACAATTTCCTCTTCACATGGCCAAAACAATTGAAATCACAAGGATTCATATGCGGGGAATATGGCGGCTGAATAATTTCAATCCATCCTTTTCTTCAATTAAATTCTGAACTATTTTTGATTTGTGCGGTCTGGCGTTATCATGTAAAATTATAGGACTCGTTATATGATGTTCGTCTGCCCAAATAGGAATATTTTCTTCTAAAAATGACTTATATCGCTCTCCCATAGTTGTATTTTCATCATAAGTTCTCCAAAAAGCAATGCCTCTGACATCCATAGGTACTATTAGTAGTATTTTTCGTTCATGTAGCTCTGCACGTGGTAAATGTTCAGCTGAAGTGCCCGGTTCCACCCAACATCGTGACTGATGTCTTTGACGAGGAGTATAAAATTCGACCCAAGTTTCATCAAGGCATATGAATCTATTAAGTATATTTTTTTTTACGCGCAGTTTCATAACGAAACTCCTTCTGATCCGTGTTCAGAGTGTGGGGCACCCACACTGCACTTTTATTGACCAGACATAAATCCTCCGTGAGTACTCTATGTATAGTGGAATGAAGCCGTTTCTAATGCTTGCGAGTTTTCTTGAATTTTCAGTGTTATTTCACTGAGTTTTTCTTTTTGTTGAGTCTGAAAATAACATGTAGGTATAACATAGTGACACAAACCGTAAGCATCGTGTCCGGCGGTCGATTGTCGGCTTGAGACACAACAATGTTTTATTTGTGCTAAAATATGTATATAACGACCAAGTAATTCTTACAAGATTCCCTGCGTCAGGATCTTGAGATGAAGCCGTTTCTAATGCTTGCGAGTTTTCCTGAATTTTCAGTGTTATTTCACTGAGTTTTTCTTTTTGTTGAGTCTGAAAATAACATGTTGGTCGGTTTGTGTCGGTTAGTGACACAAACCGTAAGCATCGTGTCCGGCGGCCGATTGTCGGCTTGAGACACAACAATGTTTTATTTGTGCTAAAATATGTTTACAAATGTCCAAGTCATTCTTACAAGATTTCCTGCGTCAGGATCTTGAGTTGGAACCGTTTCTAACGCCTGCAAGTTTTCCTGAATTTCCAGTGTTTTTTCAGTGACTTTTTCTTTTTGTTGAGTCTGAAAATAATATGCAGAGTATAATATGAAGTGACACAAACCATAAGAAGCACCACGACAGGCGATCGATTGTCGGCTTGAGATAAATAAATAACGAAGAAATGTCTTATTTAGTTTTGGTTTAATAGGTGCTAATTCAAAATAAAGGAAACACGTGTCTGTTTAGATATAAAATCTCAAAAATTGCCATAACATATAAAGAAGTAAAAAAAAATAAAACTTACAACAGCATTTTGAAATATTTGAACTTCTCTTTTCTGCCTATAACAACGAATCGGATATTAATTTTATCTTATTACTACTGTGTTTCATAAAAATACCCAGACAAAAAGTAATTTGAAAAAATTATATTGACTTCAGAAAGTAGTAAGTATAATATTGTTTCTTATGGTTTACTAATTACACCTAATATAGATATTTTTTTTATAAGTAGAGAACCCACCTCGTTTCAGTGGTATATTCTCAACTATCCAAAACTGACAACCCCAGAATGGTCAATTCAGTTTATGAGATTATAAGACATTATAAACGCAAATTATTACGAATTCTATCCCCGTGTAAGAAAAATATGAATTGGCTATAACCTGTTACATAGTTAAAAAGTGGCTCCTCGGTAAATTACCTTTTAGCTTCATTAGCCTTGGCTAAATTTTCATATTTTTTTCGTTTTATTTCCGTATAGCGCCTTTTGTTAGCTATATCTAAAAAAAAGTAAAATCGAAACATACATAAAGAAGTCTAATTTAATCTTCTTAAGTTAATTGAATACCATTACATTAAAATATGTACTCACCAAAGTTCTGTAATATAATAAAAATATATTATAATAAAAAGTATCAATATGTCTCAGTCGCGCTAAAAACTCGCGAAAGTACGATAATATTTTACGCGACACGCAGCGATGGGAGCGACACACGTCCTGCCTCTGAAAGGCCTCAGCCGGCAATGAGCGGTGGCGTGAATCCGCGCCGATTATATAGCAATACTAAATAATTCATAGTAAAATAAACATATAAATTATTAAAAAAATATTTGAACCATGTTTTAGAACATAAATGTCTTAATTTACTAGGTCTAAAAGAAAATAGAAATATGTCAGATTTCATCCTAAACTAACACGTTTAATATCTCGAAAAGTGGCTACAATTGACACTTTTGAATATACTTTTCTTGAATGAAAACTTACAGTAATCGTGTTTTTTTTTCAGCCATGCACTAAAAAATGTTCTTATTTTTTATAAAGTAATGTTGTAATAAGTTTGTCATATATGGTTTTACTAATATCTAGCATCTGCTTAGACCGTCGATCGCTAGTTTTAAAAAAGGCTTGCATAAAAACGGTTCTGATGAGAAAACTAAACAAAAAATTGAAAATGTTTTTCAGCCATGCACTAGATTATAAAATTCCCAATAATATGACGTCAATATCTCATCTATAAATTAAACATATTATGGTTTTATTGTCCGTCGGAAATCATCAATTTTGACTCCAGCATGGCTCTAACGCATGAACCCTCTTAAAGGGCGCATAAAATTTACTACCACGGAAAGGGAACGTCATGCGATATTACGTGAAGCATCGAATTCAACTTTGACAGCAAGGCAAATAGCAATTAACGTCGGAACTAAAGCCTCATTAAGAACAGTTTAGAAGATATTACAACACTGTCCACATTTAAAACGTCAAAAGATATAAGTGAAGACCGGTTGCTCGTGAAAAGATTCACTGGAAAACTGAGTGGTATAAAGTTATTAGTGGTTAATCTCGATGGCCCTGACGGCTTCTCTTATTATTTTCATGAATTGCGAAAAAACAAACTCATTTTGTTACGACGACGTAAATATTTCGGTGCAATAACTATATGGGCAGCTATGTCATACCATGGGGCGATTGATTTAGTTTTTCTGGAAGGTAGACAGACAGCTAAATCATATGTTGAACTGCTGGTAAAGAAAAGGATACGTTTGTGAATGTCTGTAGGGGTCAAGATTTTATTTTCCAGCATGATAATGCGAGTAGCCATAAGGCCCACATTGCACAGATATGGTTAAAAAAAAATCAGATCAATGTTCTGCAGTGGCCTTCAAACTCGCTTGACCTTAATATCATGGAAAATGTTTGGGGATGTCTTTCTCGTCAGGTGTACGCAAATTCAAGGCAATATAATAACTCAAAAGAGTTAGGGAAAGCGTTACAGCAAACATGGAATAATATTTCTGTCGAGTACCTAAAATCTCTGTATACTTCAATACCCTCCAGAATCTTTGAACTAATTAGAAAGAATGGCAAGAATACTAGTTATTAATCATTAAATTAAACTTCTGCTACAAAAAATAACATGTGTTTTTTTCAGTGGTCTTATTCAAGAGGCGCGGTACAAAGAAGCATACTCTTGTTACATGCAATGCACACAGTTTTCACTGTACATCCCAAAGGGCAATGTAATTGATCAGATTTACTTACTTATCTTATAACGATATCATACACGGGTTTCAAAAGCTCTTAACACATTGCTTTATCAAACCAGAGCTAATGTGTGTGTTCTTATTCATGTTGCGGGGAGTGTATAAGCTCAACATATCTGGTCAAAGTAATTTATACATAAATCAAATAAAATGTCATTTATTCAAATTAGTTAGCAAATTTTTTATACATCATTTACATAAGACATTCCGCCATAACGTTAGTGGATCAAAATGTGGTAGTCGGCGTACAATCTCGGAATTATATTTACGTATAACTCGCGAGCGCCTGCGAAGCAAAGTGATACGTGTTCACGCTGGGAGAGCCCGGTTGTTACTGACGAAATCGGGTTCGCGCGGTCGATAATATAGTTCACTTTGCCTATAATTTACTAAATGAAGTTATTGATTTTTTATATAATAAAATTTAGATTCTATTAAAAGGTTAACTTAAGATTAATGTGTAATTTTTAAATTTTTCTAAAAGTGTTTTTTTAGTATGGAAAAAAATACTTATGTGTCTAAACGTTTTCTCAACAATTACGTCTTTCAGCATTTTTTTTCTGCTTTAATTCGTATTGATGTCAATAATGTTTTCAACCCATGTAACAGTAGACTATATAATGATGTTACAAACATTTTTTAATGTGCACAATCTTTTGTAGTTTTGTTGTACAACGTAGCCAAACCATCACTCGCTCCGTACTTTTGCGGAAAAGGGTGTTGGAATATGGGTGCTTGCCATGATTATATACATTATTTTAAAAAATCATTCAAGCCATGTAAAAGAATAATAAGTCGTCTCTTACGATAACAAAAAAAAAAGTTCTAATTCTTCTTGCCTTTCACACAAGTAGTGATCTAAATTGTTTGAAATGAGTTGATTTCGTGCACGGGGCCTTAACAATTTCTGGATGATTTTTTAGAATCAAATTTCAAAAAGAATATCGTGAATCTTTTCGGGTTTAGGCTCGTTGGAACAGACTTTGGATTATAAAATACATTGGCTAAGTTCTTACAAAGAAACAAGAAAAAAAGTATTAGATCGATGTTCCTGGATACACAGGAAGGTAGTCACGAAGATCAAGCAACTCAATCAAAATAAATTTTTCTTATCCATCAAATATGACAAATGCTGTCATGTCCAAAAACAACTCCCTTAGAAAAAAAAAACAGTCATTATTTGTAGAAAAAGGTTTTAACCTAAGAGGTAAGGTTTTACCAACAGAGGTAACGCTGCAGTGTGTAAGGATCGTAAATGCAAAAGCCAACGGCGAGCAGTCAGTGCGCTTGCCGCCACCATAAAACTCGACCCGCAGCCCGCGCGTACTTACTGCGCACCGACACCGAGTCGCCAGCGAAACAAAGTCAAACACACAAACGCCCAAACAAATGCCATATAACAATTGTCTTCGCGG